>JAWNNL010001217.1:600000-832872 GCA_035045005.1 Liodrosophila aerea
CGTAATAATTGGGCTGTAAAAAATATGTAATCAATAGAAAAACTTCATGAAAAAACTTCACCATGTAGTTTAGTTTAGTTTGTCCGGTAGGGATCACGTCCCACACATAGACCTGTTGGTCCTTAGTGACACCGGTTGTGGAATAGCTCTCGTGTTGGGTCTACGATTGTAGACCCGCTGCCTTGTAAAAACCTGTAATCTTCCTTAGTGGTAGCCCCGCCACCTCCTTGATTGAGGTGAACGTTGGTTTCCCTAGGTAACTCATACGGGATCTGGTTAGTGCTGGACATCTGCACAGAATGTGCTCCAGTGACTCCGTTTTTCCTGGGGTGAGACATTTCCTGCAGTCATCACTGACCACTAGGCCCATGCGTTTGGCATGGGTTCCCACCATACAGTGTCCAGTTAGTAGTCCTATGGCCAGTCTGCACTCCTTTCTCGGGAGTGACAGTATGTAGTCGGCTAGGCGGTCATTTGGTTTTACGCACATGATTTTCGCCACTCTGCAGCCTTCCGTGGATTTCCATCTGTGTTGCACCTCAGATGCTAGTTGATCCTCCATTATTTTGTAGAGTGACCTCAACGGAATGTGCACATTCTCAGTGAGATCGTTAGCCAGCTTAGTGCCATCCTTTCACCATGTAAATGCGACAAGATTCTAGAAGATGTTTCAAAACAGAATCAAAATAATGCATGAAAAGACTTCATTGAGTAAATGCGGACCAAGTTCTTTTAGTCTTGTTGTTGACAGTTTGATTGTTGTCTCGTTGAGCGCACAAGTCGTAATCGAACATTCGGTTCGCACTCGAACTTGTCCCTATCGCACAGTTCGACGAACGTTCGGAGGCTTAAATGCTTAGCTGTTTATACGTTAACTTGCATTTATATGTGGCTTTGCTTATAATATGTATGACACAGATCAAAAGATTGGTAAATTAAGATTAATATATCATTCCAATATTGACATAAATAGATATGCCATATTATAATACGAAAACATTGGCAAGTGTCTGTCTTCAATCCCTTTCACTATGGTAATTGGCAGCTACGCACAATATGCAACCACGCATAAAGACACACAAAGACATACATACAAACCACACTCTGGGAGACAAAAAAAGAAGAAACTATATGTCAAAATTTTGTCTGTAGATCGCTGACTTTCAAAATTGCCGCAGGGGAACATATAAATGGGAATAAGGAGAGGGGGTTGGGAAATGGGTAAGCATCAACTCTTACACATTCTGAAATTACGTATTGCCTTGTAATGCAAAAGTTTTTCATAACTTTTCATAAGTTACGCTTATTTATACGAGACTACAATTTTGTGCTTTGCATTTTCTTTATACCCTTCAACGTTTCGTTACGTTCCTTTGCGTTTTGCTACAGCAACCAGCCATTCCATTCCTCCCATGCAGTTTTATTTCATTCTATTTTATTCTTCCTCTCTCTGCTTTTTTTTTGTGTTGGCGAGGAAATTGAAACTTTGCTACTATTTTGCATAATTTTCTTATGCTGCGGAGCAGCAGAGACAGACCAGCAGACAGACAGACCGACAGAAAGACGGACAGATCCTTGAGCACAGGCATACATATGCCACTGCCACAGAGTGCATACAATTGAAGTTGGGGGGCAGGCAAGAGTAAGAAAGCGTAGAAGAGGCATAAGCTATAAGCTACGAGGAGCAGGCCGATGCTTTGCCAAAAGGAAATGTCGCTGTGGTTACACTTACCGTCTGTTTGAGTGCGAATATATGAGAGAGCCTAGTAAAACCATCTCAATTTAGAATTTACTTAACACATTCCCCAAAGGCTTGCTCTGGCTCTTGCCTTGGCTAGGCTCATCAGTTGCTGCAGTTAATGCAAGTGTATCCATCAGATTGTTTTGTCAGCTTGCTGATACGAGTTATTGCTATCTAGTAGGACAGTTTACACGTGTTCTGACATAAGCTCTGAGTGTAGATTTCTATGTAGAGATGCTTGGGAAATTCTAAATTAGTTAGTGTAATGTTACCTTTGAGAAGTCTCCTTTAACAATGTCGAACAATGCATAGAGGCGAATTCGAAAGAAAATCCTCATTATTATTTTATTACATATAATCAAACTTTATTATTTATAAATACCATTATGTCATGTATTTATAAATAACATTCGCTTAAAGTCTCTATTAATCTTGTTGCGAGCATTGGATGTTGAGTGATGAGCGTACAAGTTTTGATCGAACATGCTGCTCGCAGTGGAACTTGCTCGGATCGTACTGTTTGACAAGCGTTTGGAGTCTGAAGCTCTTAGCTTGGCTATTAGGCTTGTAATGCTTGATATGTGTATCAAAACTAGGCAATAGAGTTTCTGTATTTGTAGCAAGAATTAACTTTAACTCTAGTACACTATTTTTTTTTTCTTTTTCTTTTCTCATTCACCTTTAGGTCTCGGAAACTATGTCAAATCTGTAAAGAATTCTGTTTTGGAAAATCTCATATTGAATTCTCTTTCATACAAAAGCGGCAAGTTTTTTGCACAGTGCAATTATTTAAATATCTCTTCAGTGCCGCTCAGGTTCATTCCCCTGCCAAGAAGGGTAATTACATTAGGATTTAGAATTTTGTTTTGGCGCCTGCTTTAAGTAGCTTGCCCCTTGCATGGGGCAGACAGTAAAACATTTGCAGCTCTTGTGGTCTGGTCTGGAAATGCATTGGCTGAGTTGTCTGCCAAAAATGCACTCACTGAGATGACTTACTGTTAGTCTTCATTTCTCACAGCGCTGTGCGAAGGAAAAAAGCACTAAAAATCGACAAAAAGCTAGACATGAATTAATTACAAGCTCATACTAGTACGAGTAGTGCGAGTATAGAAAATCTGCTTACAAATCAGTGCTCATAAGTCAATATGCCAAATGCCAGAAATGTTAGAGAGATGCCAAAATGCCGAAATGTCCGACAGTCGACAATAAAGTATTTATAGAGTTGTTCTAGACTCAGTTTGCTTCACTCTCCCTCTCATCCTCTTGGCCTCCTGCTGAGCTCTTGTGTGCTTTGGAATTAATTGAAAGGCTTTTGCTTGGTATTTGGTATTTGGCCTCAGCTACGAGTGATAAATTAATGTGTCGATTGCGTGTAGAGGATTAAAAGTAACTCGGTGATTTTTATTTGGCTGCTGGGGCGCCGGCTTAACTATTTTATATCCAGCATGCTTGATGTTCACAACTTGTCGGATTATGCACATGTTTACAAGGTTTTAGTTATTTATTATTACTTTTATTCTTCTCTTTTTTTCTTGTTCTTGGCATTTCATATAGTAGTAAAGTAAGCTAAAACTGTCTATTTGCTTTGGCAGGTTTATTACTTATGCAGCTTGGTGTACAAATCCGGTGAATTATTAATAAATATATTGCTATTCTCTGCCTACAAGTACCTTCAGCTATCACAATCGCAACCCATATGACGCACTACATGCCATATGACTCAATACATTTAGAAACACATAAATCTTGAACCAGTTTGTATACTAGGTATAATAATAGGCAGAAGTAGGACGACGGACTGAGGTGATATATTCATGCATATCCATTTTAGATACAGATATAGATAGTGGCAGATTATACACGAGATATTCTTTCTTTCTGATATTAAGTATGGAAATCGATTTATATACATAAAATAAAATAGAGAAAATAAAACAAATAATATTTTGAATAATAATAACAACAAGCAATGATACAAATAATAAAACGAATTAAATAGCAAATACTATATAATCAAATCAAAGTTTATATATTGTAGAAGATAACCATACTTTTTGCTTAAAAATAAACTTTGCCAAAGTTAAGCTTTCTATTTTTAATTATTTTTTTTTACTTTTATGCCATAAATCAAGACATTATGGCCTTCTGTGCTTTGGGAAAATATCACAGGAAATTAATTCTAATTAGTATTGTCAAACATGCTGATACATTGACTTTGATGTATTTCCGGTAAACTCACAAATTGTGCTTGTCTTTTCTTTGTTCAATACAATTTTATTTCTTTTGTTTATGCACATAGCAAACGAAGAACTAATCACATTTCAAAGTACTAAGAACAGCATTTTTTGTGGAATCAAATTAAATAATTGGCATGACAATGAACATGACTGTCGATGACAATATAAACATATGTACATACCAATGCATACTAGTACATACATATGTATATCTATAGTTTGACCAGAGCAAAATGTACAAGTTCTCACAGTCAATACACTGTGGAAAGTTCTTAGTTGCTTTAGAAATAAAAAGAGCTCAATTTGATATAAAAACAATGCCGGAAATATAAAATAATGTTTAAATACATATGAAAATATGTATAAGAGTCTTAACAAATAAATTAAATTTATTTAGTTATGTTTTTTTTTTCAGTGTAAAGCAACTGACTCCTCCCTGCCAATATGAAGAGCAGCCACCGTCAACAATTTCATTAGAACTCAACTCAACTGAACTGAAGCCTTGTGTCCATGTTCAAGTCATTGTCCAAGTCATTGTCAACGCAGGCAACATCCACATCGGGGCTCTGTTGTCATCGAGAGGCATTACAAACAAAACTACTTAAGTTACCACGATTACATGTTATCGTAAATTAATTGTCCGGCATTTTGTTTTACTAACAACATTCTAAAGAGATACGTCAAAGCTGCCCAGAGTATGTGTGTTCAATTTGTGTGTGGGTGTGTGTGTTTTGTTCTTATTTGTGTGTGTGTGTGTGTATTGACGTCAGTGTCACAATGTCTACTAATCTTACTCTAGTGTCATTTAGCATTAATATTGTGCAGTGCTTCTTGGAAGTGCGATTCTATTAAATTATTTAGTTATTTAATTGAATTTATTCCACACCCAACTAAAGCTTAAATGCATCGACTTAAATAATTTACGATAGTTGATACTATCGACGGTATCAAGGTTGACCCTTGGCCTACTTTATCTACTATTGTAAAAGATACAAGTTTTATTTAAAGCAAATAAAAAGTTACTTTATTCAATAATAATTTATCTACAGCAAATGCTCCATTAGATACAAATTGCATTTCTATAATATCATAATTGGCATAAAAAAGCGAAAGACTTCATATTGGCCAATTGGAAGTAGCATTTCTTTCCAAGTGATAGTAGTAGTCGTAATTGTCAGTGTCGTGTCAAGTCAAACTAATTAAAATTTTATGCTAAAGTAACGCCACAAGGTAGGCAAGACATTTTGTACTGCATATACATATGTGTGGCTGTGTGTGTGAGCCCTGTCTGTGCGTTTGTGTGTGTGTGTGTGCGTGTTAGTACTAGGCAAATAGCAGCAGCTTGCCTCGCGCTTCGTTTAATGCATAATTACACACACAATTTTCATTAAATAGACGCTAAATGTTTGTTGGCAGCCAGGAGGTAGTAGTAGCTAGGACAAGTGAAGGTACAGCCTCAGTCCAACAACTTGGGCCTGCATTCTTGCAACAACAACAACATCATCAACAACAAGTTCTAGTAGAGGAAGCAGCATGCAGCATCTCTGAATTGCATTCCGAGCATGTTGAGAGCGTTTGATTTGCCGCTCGAGTTAGTTTGCACATGCCGCACTTGTTTATAAGTTCTCTAATTAATTTTTAAGTGCCGCTGCTAACTGCCTGAAGGACACGTTAGCTAATACTACACTGAACAAAAAATCAGTTTGAGAAGAGTAGGTTAAGTTGAACTGGTGGTTCCCTTATGCTGCTGGATGATCGATTCTTATAGGTGATTGGGTATATTATGCACATACATATATCATCCCAGGATAAACGTAGTTGAATTCTCTTTGAAATTTTGCTGATAATATAAACAAATATTTATAAATTACATAAATCATTAATTGATTGCAAAGCAGATTAAGGTCCTTAAGAATTTAATACCCTAAAAAAGTTCAAATGAATTCATTAATTAAAATTTTATTTAAGTACTTCTTATCTCAACTGCAAATTTTCAAGATTTTTTAAATGGGAATTCGTTTTTTATTTCTAAACCAATCATCCGATTTGCATAAAACAAATTTTGTGGAATTCATTTATATTGTGTTAATAAAATACCAAAGTTTGGTGTACACAAACCGATTAGTTACTTTTATAAATTTTCTTGTTTTGAACCACTTAAAAAAAAGCTCCAGCTTAGAATGCCAGAAAAGTTAAAATTAAAATATATACAGAAATTAATTCAACCTCCTAAAAGTAACAAATATAGGAAATTAGTGCTATTATATATTTTTCTTGTATTCAAATTATTGTACATATTTAAGAATATTATTTTATAGTGCTGGACATCTTCGTTGTTTAATATGGGTTACGAATACGACCTGTTGGTAACGAAATTGGACCGACCTATTCAGTTGGTTACATTTACATAGCAATACCAAAATAAACAAAAATGCGGAAATATTAAGGGGTTTGATTCTACCTTTTAGTGCAATTTTTGCAGTGTATTGCCAGAGGTAACTAGACTTTGCTATTGAGCCACACACTCATCCAAGCTCCAAGGCGCAGTCATGGCAGTCAGCTGGGACTAAATGCTAAAAAAATTATGTACATATGATTTGCTGGCCATAATGTAATTAGACGTAAAGTTGTTGTTGCTGTAGTCCTGGTTGTTCTGGTTGTTGTTGTTGGATTACCTTTCGGCTGTGAGTGCAGTGAACGGTTAGTCAAGTGGCTGCATCCAGTGTAGCGTAGCTCAAGACTTGCATTGTGTTTTGGGGTCTGGTTTTCCCCATAATGGTCTGCTGCATTATGGTTTGCGGTCTTTAATGGAAATTTATTAACACGAAATGCTCAAATTACTTAGCAACAGCAATTTATTATCTCATCTATAAGCAAATATGTATCTAAAATAAATTGTATATTTATGTGCTTAGCTGGATAATAGAACAGAGCTGTGCAGGGAAATCTAGCTAAGAGCATTTACATTGTGTTTGAAACTAAACATACGTATTACGACTACTACTTACTACTATTGTTACTACTACTAAAACATAGTAATACATTATGGAAATGTGTTGCTCGTTCCTAATTGCTTCATTAAAATGCATTTGCTGCAAGTGCACAACTGTTGAGCTACATATTTCAAGTCGACGAAGACTAAACAAAATATAATCAATTGAATTTAATTTGAATTAATGTAAGTAGTTAACTGATTTAATAGTACACAATATAATTGATGTTTGGGTAAAATACTATCTAAAATAGTTAATTCACATCAGTTGCTTTCTTTCATACTCTTTAAGTTCTCTTTCAACTCTAGATAGTATGCAGTCTTCCCACAAATTGCTCAACACAATTAAAAAGCAACAACCTGTACAATTTAATAAAAATTCAATTAAAATTAAGGAATCAAATTAAAAATAAATTCATATCATTTGCTAGAATCTCAGTTGTGCCACTGACAGCATCAGCAGCAACAACATCAGAACATCAGAAGCAAATATGTATATAAAAAAAGTGAAGCAGCTGTATTTGATATATGTCTGCCGTTTGTTGTAATTCTTATCAGCATAGCAGTATGTGTGTGAATGTGTGTGTGTGTGTAACAGTAGTTTGTGTTACGCCCTCAGCGAACAGTTTGTTGTTGCGTTTGTTATTAAGAAATAATCTACTTGTAAAATCTTAATTAAAGTTATTATAAATATGTATGTATGAAATGCCCAGGCAGCTGAGAGACTGAGCATAGCAACAGTCATGCGAATGATGTTCACACACACACACTCACACACGTATATGTATATAGCTACTTTCATAGTATCTGTTGTACATATGTATGTTTGTTTGTATGTTTATATGTCTCCTGTTTGTTTGCTTTCATTTCTGCCTTGTATGTACTTGCATGCCCTTGGCTCTACTTTCCCGACGTTAAATTGCGCAGCTGTTTGCATTCCACTCTGTATTCATGTATGTGTATGTACTTGTTGTACCACCACCCTCTTTAAACCCTACGCTTCTCCCCTTTAACATTTCTGGGAAGAAAAGAGCAAAGCAAGTTGATGTTTGCTTGAACCATTGATGCTGTCAATATACCCTAGAATAGTCAAGTCTAGAATTGAACTAAGCTTTGCAATAGGCTAGAACTGGTTGAATATCAAGTCAATGGTAGCTAGAGATACAGATTTATAAATATACAGATACGAGATTGGAATTACCAAATTCCATTCCATTCAAAATATTCAATAAAATCGTTCTGCATTCATCAAACTTTACTTAAAATAGGTGAAAAATCAAAAGTAATAATGCTGATATAATTATTTGAATCAGGTATATATGGATACTCTATTATTTCTAATAGTTGTGGGATTAAATAGTTGTAAATTTAACAATAGCTGAGTAATTATATTATCTTTTTTCTGGCATCCTTTCATTATAGATTCTGAACTTAACATCAGTCTTTTCTAATCATAATTTTCATTGGTTACAAATTTGGTTTACAGTTGGAGTATATTTGAATAATAATGAAAATATATAATAGTAACTCTTGTTCAATTTTATACAACTCACCACTCGCTTGTTATACCCTTTTTCTCATTAACTACAGGGCAGTAAAAGAAGCATGTGGGTGGTGGTAAAGTATATAGCAAGTTGTATTAAAAGTATTTGCGCTTTATTATGACAACCGACATTAGTTTGTTTGATATTTGTGTATGTGTGTCGCACCCCCTCTACCCCCCACAGACCCCGTAACTTGCTCCACCTCTTCTGCCCCTTTTCGGGTTTGATAAGATTTAATTGAGTTGACATTAGAGTGTGTGTGGAGAGGTAGTCCTGCTGAGCTGCGCCTGCGGGCATTTGTGGGAAAAGTCAAGTGTGCAGCTGCTCTTTGGCACAGTTTGTTTGTTTGTCAGTTTATTTGTATAGCATGTCTGTCTGTCTGTCTGTTTGCGCTGACATACACGCTTAATTTTCAATGAGCCTGATTATATTTTTTGGCCTTTTGAAGTTGTTAACCTGCTAGGGTTAAGCCTAATGCGTGTAAAAACGACTTAATTAAGCCCAAAATGCACAACTAATCAGCTGCAGAATTTTCACATCTTTTCACCCCCTTCATTCCCCCTCAACAATTTATTCCCCACGTCATCAACTGCTTTAGGGGCTTCTGCAACTGAATCTGTCGTTTTGCATGCGAATTGAAAAAGTTTTGCGCGAAAATTTTTAATGAAATAAATTAAAAAAGCTGTCAGCGGACTGTAAGTTTATTTTGGAACTGATAAAAAATACAAAAAAAAAGAGCAGCAGCATCAAGAAATATGCTTAAGTGTTGAGTTACGCTAAATGGATTTTCAACTTGAGCTAAAAAACTCCAATATAATATAAACTACTGCCAACTAAACTGTCATGAGAGCAACAAGAAAATGAACTTGGCAAAAAACGTAAAGAATTTAAATAAGTGCGAAAACTGGAGACGCCATGAAATTCGATTAGCAACATGCCATTAAAACAACTGGATAAGTGAGTAGGGCGTAGTAGAGAGTGGGCAAGGAGGGGCTCTTAGTTTAGCTTTGCAGTTAAGTATTTTAAAATTTATAAGATGCTGAAAAGTTAGTCCGTAAGTTCTGTCGATTTAATTAGGCAGGACTGAGCGAGTTACCAGTGGAGACATAACACACTGGCTAACAATATTGTAAGTGATTTATGGACTATATATAGAGAATAACTTAAACATTCAGTAGGGCTGTGGTTGAGATCTGACCAGGGGTCAAGAATTCCCAGTTGAAAACAAGTTTCCATTCATTCAAAGCATACACATACATACTACATTAAGTTAGTTTAAAATAAATAATTATTTATACTAATTATTGTTAGCAATAAGAATGCTAAAGGAAAGAATTCCAAATTGAATGAGAACACACAACTAACGTTTATTTAAAAAATTTTCAAATTTGATATTCGAATTAATTTTATACCATTTGGAAAACAGATGGCAACTTTGTCGTGCGTGTCATCGGCGTGCTACTACCTATCGCCTATCGGCCGACCACCACACTAGCCAGCCGATTATCGATAAGTCTTAGTCTCTGCTCTTAGAAAGATTTTCTCCTCTCTAACGACCAGCGAGGCGATAAAGACGCGTGGGTAAGAAAAATGTATACAATTGGAAATGAAAGCGAAGTTTTCTGCTGTTCTCTGCCAAATTCTCAATAAATCGCGGAGCAACTCGTATTACCACTACGCGGTCAACTGTATCGCGAGTACGCAAATTACTTCATTTCCTCGACGGCACCACACCACCGGACAAGGATTGTGGCCGCTTGGCTAGCCTGTGGCGAGCCAGTGAATCCCGAAGACGACTCCAAAGCTCAATTCATGTTAGTGATATGGTATGTTGAATCATTTTATACACCAAAAATGTGCAAATCAGATTTAGTTTAACATTGTGGACAGAGCTGAATATAATACATATGTATATGTATTCTAAAATATGACTGTGATATGAATATGATATGATGGAACGTCCTATAAACGTCCTATTGGACAAATTCTTTGAAAAATATTGATAAAAATTGCTTAAATATAGTACTTACTATTGTTAGATAGTCCCAAAATAATAATGCTGTGACAAACTAGCAAATGGTCATGACTGTATCGACTGATCGGAATATATACATATGTAAGATATATACTACTTTAAGGTTTTACTTGCTTTCTTCTGATAGATAGTCTTCATATAGCTTTCTGTCTATATTGAAAGTAAAAGTTATTCATTATGTATTGAAACCTCTACTGTTAACTTTTTTTTATAATATTTACAACATACATATATACATACATATATGCACATGTTAAATGCGTATGTAAATACGCATTAAGCCACAGGATCGCGTTGTTGCCAAGCAATATAGAAGCGAAAGAGTAGCTAGCTGTAATTAAAGTTTAACACGGGCAACTTTGTGAGGGGGGAGGGAGAGATGAAGGGGGACCAGCATGGAATAGGTGAGGCTGAGAGGGTTGTCTGGTCTGTGTTTATGCCACGCTTTAGATGGCCCCTTGATAGCAATGTAAACTTTTTTGAAACATTTCTATAATAATGCGCCGCCGGCGAAGAGAGAGAATGAGTTGAGTGGGAGGTGGGTGTTTGGTATGTGGTATCCAAATTCGCATTCAAACTCATAGCCAAAAACGCAGCACACACGCGCTATCGCTTATCGTTCTAGCAAACTGTTAATATTTGTTGAAACGAGAAACTCGCAGCAGTTGC
Source organism: Liodrosophila aerea (assembly GCA_035045005.1). NCBI lineage: Eukaryota > Metazoa > Arthropoda > Insecta > Diptera > Drosophilidae > Liodrosophila > Liodrosophila aerea. Next base: position 611,219 of record JAWNNL010001217.1, read on the forward strand.
AGTGTGTATAGGAGAAGGGGCATAGAGAGGGGGTGGGGGACTATCTGTATGAGCCACATAAAATGGTAATTATAAAACTAAACTACAACAAATATGGCGAGTGTACACCACGCTCTCTTCACTTCTCTCTGAGCCCGACTCAGACTGACTGTTATCTGTAATAGATTTTGTTGTTGTACATTTATTTTGGGTGTGTGTGTGTTGTGTGCAACTGTGTGTGTAATTATTATTGTAATAACTGTATGGCTGCGAGTAATACTGTCTTTTGCCATTCTACTCTTTTAATGAGTTATCTTTCACCAAAAATGAGGAAAACTCTTTTGTGGCTTTGGCTTATTGTGTGGTTAACATTTGTTTGCCAACTTTTATTTGCTTTTGATAAACTTGGCTAGGTCTATGTGTGTGTGTGTGTGAAATGTGTGTCCTTGTACTCTAATATTTGTTGTAGATACAAATGGATGCTTGACTTTTGTTTTCTTGCACTGTAAGAAAATGGAATTTAATTAGTTGAAACTACAAAGGTATTATTATGTATGTATTACTATTACTGATGCTTTTTCTACACAAGTAAAAAAGCTTAATACGCTTAACAAAAAATCATACTTTTCTAAGATCTTTTCTTTAAGAATTTAATTTAATTTTGGAAATATTTTAAGCGAGTGGACTGTATACAGAAATTTTGAAAGTGTATGTATTATTTAACAAACTCAGTTGAATATCATCATGAATGCCATTTGTTTTTTATGTCTATTAAATATATCCATATCTTTTTTTAAATTTTTCAAAAATTATATTTTAGACAAATATTCTTATTGATTTTTTTCAAATTTAATTTAATTTTGTCTCTTTCCAGTCATTTCATATATAAATTATTTTTATTAGATATTTATACTATTTTCTTTTAAATTTAAAAAAAAAGTGTAAAAATTCTTTTAGAATTATGTGATAATTATTTTACAATTTAACATAATTTTGTCTTTTTCCAGTTAGTTCATATGCATTTATTTTATAAAATATTTTTAGTATATTTTTAATTTTAATAAAATGTAAAAATTAGAATTTAATTTTATTTAATGATTTCTTTACAATTTAACATAATTTGGTCAGTTCATAAATTCAAAAATTCTTTTAGAATTTAATGTTAGTTACTAATTTCATTCAGTTAACTTATTTTATTATTCTAATTATTTGCAGTGTGTTTTAGTTAGTGCATTTTAATTTTATGTATGCATGCATGTATGTTTTAGTAGCAAGAAAAACCAGTTGGTTTTGCATTTCATAAGCAGCCATTGTTATGCAACACATGCATAAATGTGTATCTACATACATGCATTCCCTACAGCACTTACCGCCCCCTCTCATCCTCAATCCAGTTGTGGTCCAAGCATTTTGTTTACTACATACTAGTACTATATTCCTTTTTGCTCTTTAGCATTTTGGATTTTTTGTTGTGTATTTAATATTCTTTTGTTGCGGATTAATTATTTATTATCATACGCACCAAGTGTTTCCGACAAAAACAAATAAATGTTTCATATACAAACAGACACACTCTGGCTGCCATAATAGTTATCCTATATGGCACACATATGAAAGTGTTCCTTCTACTATCTGGCAGTCTGTCCATCTGTCTGTCTGTCTGTCTTTACTCTCTCTCCATATCTTTTTCTGAGTCAGGTTGTTGTCATGCCAACTGCCGTTTGTTAGCGTTTTTTGTTGCTTGCTCTAAAATATGTTTTATTATACTGTTACTTGATTGTTGTAGGTAGGTTTTATATGGTTATAGAACTACTTCAAGCACACACACACTCACACACACAGGTTACATATGTCCACATACACAATTGCAACAACTCACACATTTTCATATTTGCGGTTTTATTGTTCAGTCCATGCCATGGTCTGACAACTTGTTTGTATGTATACATATGTATGTATGTAAATGTGTATCTGTTTTGTTGTTAAGCTGCTTTTTTGGCTTTAGTAAATACTATACTTTACAGATTGTTGTCGAGTTCAACATTCTGATTAGTCAGCGTTGCCCAAGAACTGCGTAAACTTTTTTAATTAATAGTCTGAAATTTTAGTTAATTAACTGCAGTGCTAAATTGAATAAATGCGAAAAAGATAATTAAGTTCCTTTAGGGTTTTGCAACTTTCTATTAAATTCAGCAGCAGAGATGAGTATGTATTTCCTAGAATTTATTACGAATTAAGCTAGTAATTATAAATGCGAATAGGTGTACTCATTATACGCTACAAGGTTTATTTATTTTTGTGCATATAAACTTTATTTTACTCACAGTAAAACATTAATATCATACATTTTGTTTGAGTAGCGAGAGTTGATCTGGTTCGTTAAATGTTCGAAGGAAAAGTTTGATCAGTTCGACTGCAACTACTTACTGCATGTTTGATGAGGGACACAACAACTCGAACAATGCTGAATGCAGCTCTTTCAAGCCGCTGTGCATCGTCACTTTTAAATAAAAGGGAATTATGCAAGTACAGCACAATAACATATTGAATTTAATTAACTATTTATTGCTCATTACATTGCACAAATTGACACACAACAAGAGGGGACGCAGAGAGCAAGGATGCGGTTGTACACAAATTGTTGCCACTGTGGCCTGACACAAAGAATAACATTACGTGTACGCCATGATGTATGCCATGCAAAAGCAGCAGCTGCTGCTGCTGATATTGTTGCAGTTGATGTCAGACAGTGAATGGGACGGCGTTCAATGTATTGGAAAATTGCAAAAAAAATTTGTCATACACAAAAACAAACACATTAAGGCTACGCTTTGTTTTCAGTTGCCTGAGGAGTGCTTCGGTTGTTGTAATACTCTACTCATGTGTCTTGCAATAATGTTTATTTATGTGTGCTTAGCCAAACATGTAATATTATTACACAGATGGAACAAATTGTATGAAAATAGCGCCTAATCCAATCAGCAAGGGTATCTAGACTTCGATACGCCTGCAACAACTGTGTGTTATTGTTGCTGTTGTCTTTGTTGGTAGTGTCTATTGTATATGCTTGCGGGCGACAAAATAATTTTACAATGCTGACACATTTTATGTTTATTAAATCAGAAGACAGGCTGGACAGTGGGCACTGGACAGTGGACTGTGCAGAGTGGACTGAACTTGTCTCAGACCCAAGCGTGAACCCCAATTTGTGCATGCTTCATTTGATTAAACATTTATGCTGAACGACCACCCACCTGCCGCTTGTTCTTTCGTATTGACTGTGTGTGTGTGTGTGTGTGTGTGTGTGTGTATAAAATCATTCCATATGATTTACTCGCCAGTTCATTGGTCAGTCATTGGCGTTGGTCCGTCCCATCGGACTGGCTGCAGTCCTATCGCCAGTTGTAACCAAATCTAGTGACCCAAAAATTAATTGATTGGAAAATGATGTAACATGCATTTATTGATTCATGTTAGAGAGCAAAGAGCACATGTGACCATGGGTGTGTGTGTGTGTGTGGGGGTCAACAGCAGCTTGTATCGCACAACTGAAACACAGTTGTTTCACTTGCCTTTAATACACTCAAACAAAATAAACTGTAAATATTCAGAAATAACAAACTTTTATGTAGTAACTGAAAAATGTTTGAAAATATTTATTATGCTTATATTATATATTAAGTTTTATTTAAATTAGTTGCAAAAAATACTTATTTCATTCTGTATATAACTTTATTATATAATAACTTTATTTACAAATTTCAGTACACCTCAAAGATTTGTAATAAAAAGAAAATTGCGTTCCGTGTAAAAGGTATTGAGGTCAGGAAAATGTTGCGGCATACGTCTCTAGCTGCTGCTTTTCAATTTGCTTTCCGGTCAGCCCACTTTAATACTTATCTACTTAGGCTACTCCACATACGTATCTAACATATATAGGTATACATATATAAATAAACTCGCACATATTTGGCTTTTTTGCTCATAATGATGATCAGGCCGTTTATTGGCATACACTTGTACTTGTATGAATATGTGTGTATCTGTAAGAATGTCTGATTGTATTTTATGCAAAATCCATATTCAATTTGCCAGCTGAACATCTGTGCAAATATCAAATATTGACTACAAATACTGATAACACTTATGGTATACGTATGTACTGCTTTGCTTCCCTGGCAGCCCAAAGTCCATTTCCCACTTGATATGCTCGAGTGCTGTTGCTTTTACATTAAATTGCAATTATGTGTATGTGATTTTATTTGCACTTATACACACAGATGACATATGTATGTGTGTTTATTTTTGCTTTGAAAATTACGAGAATTAATAAAAACGTCTCGGTGCACTGCATAATTGCTGGCTTTCTAGTGTTTTGTCGCCTGGTATTTATGAGCTTGTTTTACTTGATTGGGTGTTCAAGTGGCATGCTTAAATCGAACTTCAATACAGCATCTAGAGTGAATTAAAGTACCATTTAATATGAAATATTCATTAACTTATGTGCCGAATACTTTGCCATTTATGAGCGTAAAATAATGTAGCATACTTTCATGCGCTGTTATTTAACAGCTGCCAGCTGCCTCAGATGTTAAGTAACAGAGGAGAGTGTTAGCGCCAGAGAGCTTTCTGTTAATATAAAGCTTGAGTATGCCAAAAAGTTGCACATAATTTTGGCTGGACGTTGTGCTTTTAATAGAGCTGTGTTAAGAAAAATAATATAAAGAGTGTCATGAGTTGAATAGTAACTTACACATTTTAACTTTGTTTCTAATTTTATGCTTAATTAGAAATAAAAAGATATTTAGATATATGTAAACATTCATACACAATATTATGAACGTGTTCTTATTATGTGATGGTTGAAATACTTGAACTCTAACTAATAACTAAAACTTCAATTCATTCCTTGCTTCATCCTACATCAAAAGAGACTCGATTCACTTCAGTTTAGATTTCCTCTTTGTCCTCATTTGCTTTAAGCATCAGCAGTATCCCTGCTGTTATCTCTATTGGTAACTGAAATGAAATTAATTGTTTTTCACTTGTCTTACTATCCATTGATGGTGTCGATAATTTTGTATGCCTATCAGCACACACACACACACACACTAGTGTGCTTTCTCTGTAAATAATTCAATATTTATCGTTACTCAAAATCTCATGCACGCACACACACAAAGCTCACTCTCTCTCTGGCTATTGAGGGCAGTCAGCAATCAGATGGAGCATCCATCCATTTATCGACATTCCCCTGTAGAGTAGTATAGTGTGTGTGCCTGCCCCTCATCAATTGTGGGATCAGAGGCAGCAGCAGCAACTTCACTTCAGCTCATAACTCAAAATGTATTTAGTAGCCAATCAAGCAGAATGACAGGCACAAGTTCAACGACAATAAAAACGACAAGAGTCCTTGCCACAAGAACAACAACAACAACAGCAAGAACAGGTGACTCATAAATGAAAATTGATAAACCTGGACGAGTGGATGAGTGTTGTAGTAACGTCGTCTGTGTCCGAGGCATAGGTAGATTATATGGATTTATGCTATGGTATTCTTGTTTGTATTTGTATTTGAATTCGTTTGTTTGCCTTATTGTTTATTATTTTTGGTGGTCATATTTGTATGACTTGAGCAAAAGTCGCAATTCATTTATATTTATATATATGTATTAGCTATGCCATAAATTATGCAGCATCATGTTTATTTAGTCCACTGATGCGTCCTCAGATTGCCGAATTGCTCAGTTCCTGAAATCTGCACATTTCATACGAATTACAATTAACCATTATGCCAAGCTAAATTAATTTTTTTTGTTTTGTTTCGTATAAATCCAAATAGAGGGGACCCTTCATTGCTTATAATTAAATTAACTTGCCAATAGAGGACACTGAGACAACAAGCGAAAGGGTTAAAGGTTATGTGTCCATCCGTACATCCACTAGAAAATATCATCAGGCTGAGTAAGTGGGGGCCGAGGACAACAAAAAAGGTCACCAATAAAGTAATTAGGCGCTCAGTGTCCGAGAAATTTGGTTCATCAAAGGACAAGAGCCACACCCACAGCCAAAAAAAGAAGAAATAACCGAGATGCCTTTTGTTGTTTTTGGTTTGTTGGGGGCACAGTTTTGTTACCTTTTGTGTGTGCCGGCTGGCGCTCTGCAATATGAGATTCAATTATTGCAAATAGGCCTGAAAAGGCCTATGCTCAAATGAAGTTCTAGATGGAGATAACTAAATTGTGCTCTAAGTGAAACACTCAGCACACTAAAAACTTCAAAAAGGTTGCAAATTGAGTGATTGAGTGTGGATAATAACACACTTCCCAGATGGTCTGTCTCTAAAAAAATTTAAAGTGATTTTGAATGGAAATTATGAACATCTCTGTTAATTGATATACAATTTATCTTTTTCTCAGTATTTATTAAATTTATTTGTAGAAATAGACCTATAGGGACAATCTTAAAAACCATTTATTTGTTACAACTTTTCTCTAGTTAAACCCTGTACTTTAAAAAGTGCAAAAGGGTCTATTAAGTTTGTGCAATTGTCATTTGTGTGTAACAGGCAAATGGAGGCATGGCAGACCCGTATATATTCTTGACCAGGACGACCAGCTGAGTCGATAGAGCCATGTATGTCTGTTCGTATGAACACCTAGATCTCGCAAAATTTACAGTCAATTTCTCATACCCCTCCCCTTCAAATTTACAAAATTATTCTTAGCATGTACAGATTTAGATTCAGTGTCTTCTTTCTTTGCATGATTAAAGCTTAAGACGCTTATAATGTTTGGTGCACCACGAAGGCAAAATAAAAAGTACAGGGTCTCCCACTGTCGGTTGCGTCCGACTGTAGCTTTCCGGGTTTTTTTTTTTAAACATGAAATTTAATTTAAGCAACTCTTGGGTCATAACTTTGAAAATCTTTAAGACGGCCTTCTCAATCAATTTGGTGTAAATGGCCTATCATTCGGGCAGTCCTAGGACCAGGACCTGCTCTTAAATTTAGCCCCACAACAGCAACCGCTAAGATGCGTGTCCGATAAGACAGACAGCAGCGATAGAGAGACGTTTCATGTCGCTGTTGTTTGTGTCATAAAAAAGCTCAAGTAAAACGAGGAAAAACAATATGCTTGCCACCAAAAGAACTAAGTGAGTTAAAAAACTAGCAAAGCAAAATTCTTATCAGTTACAAAGTGACAAAAAACAAAAAAAGAAAACAGAAAAAAGTGTAGAACTGTAGCTAGAGATATGGACAACAAATGTAGCACTGCTTATGGGTTTAAAGTTATGTTTTTCTTGCTCTGGTTTTTTCTACTCAACTGCTGATATTGAAGCGTCATACTGGCGACACTTTTATGGAGAAGATGGAGGTACATTGTCTAGGTGTTGGACAGGCTCAAGGGTCCCCTCCTCCCCTCCGCAACTCCGCTCCTCGTGGCACATGTCAAGTGTACGGCAACTGTCATAAATTCGACTCGAAATGCTGTTCTTGTTTATGTAGGTCTGGCCCCACACAGATAATATACAATATATATGTATGTATGTATATATGTGTGATAGATATAAGTACATTTTATCGAAACTGGCTGGCTAAAAAAATTGCTTTTTAAAAAATTACATTAAATGTGTGCGCTTCAGTGGGCAGGAATTTATGTTGTTGCATGGTCCTTGGCCAAGCACAATGTTGTCGCCCAACTGGCGGCCTGAGCAACACACCAATACAACAAGAATTCTACTACTACTACAATAAACAACAGCAAATGGCACTTCAAGTGCCAGACAATCAATTGCGACACAAACAGAGGCACAACAAATTGCCGCCCGTCCCATGCAATTGTCTGCAAGAGAGGAAGTTCCTGTCTGTCTCACAAGTACTTGAATAACTTAAAGCTGTGCTCTGCTGCTGCTGCTACTGTCAGGCATACACTCGTATCATAACAAATTATATCACACAACACATAATTATAAAACTAATTAGCTAAGAGATAGCAGGCAAATGGCTCTCTGTAGAGCCCAAACAAATTGGCAGGGCAAACGTTTTAGAAAATGGTAAAAGAACACAGCGATTTACTTCATCACTTTAGCTAGTTTAAGGGCAGTTCTAACTTGGTTTGAGATACTTTAAAATTTACAAAAATTATAAGAAAAAGATTTGTGTATTTACTCTGTTTTTAATTCAGAATCCCGTAGAAAGTGGCAAGACAGAAAAACAGAGATTCGTTTTATCGCTAAAACTATTTTAAAAACTGTTTTAACTTGGTGTGAGATACCTTAAAATTTACAAAAAATGGCATAAAAAAGACTTGACTATTTACTTGACTTTATATATTTGATTTAGATTCAAAAGTGAAAAAAAGTGGTAAACGAACGGAGCGATTTTCTTCATCACATTTATCTATGTACTTTAAAAATCATTTAAAAATCCTTTTAAATTTTCAGAAATTTCTAAGAAAAACTCTTGACTTTTCTGTTTCTGTTTTTGATTCATAATCTTTTATACGTATTACACGATATCATTATTTTTTATGATTTCCTTCATTAAAGAGATTATACGCTCTCAAAAACCGATTTCCCAACAGTTTGTTTGTTCTAACATGACTTATTCCCTGTTGCTGACATTTAAGCGTTTCTTTGTATCGTAGACACACGCCTATCTATGCCTATGCCTATGGTGTCGATAACAAGGGTAAAAAACGACAAAATATGGGAGAAGAAAAATACATTGTCTCATTTTGGATTGTATTTTCCATTGAGTACAAAAAGATCAAAGATAAATTTCCAATTTTTGTGCCATGCCTCATCAAACGCTCCAAATACCACGTTGACAGAGCAGCGAGTTCCCTTGTCGTTCTCCAAAGTGGAAACTTGAACTCATATGAAAAGATTTTGCTATTATACATTGTGGTGTTTGTTATATATTCTTGCTATTATTGTTGACTTTATTGTTATTGTAACGCCGCGTTGACGACACTTTAACAATGTGTCTATACCCTATTTTAATGGAGGTAAAGGGTATGCCTTTACTAGGTACAGAATAAGTATTCAGAGTGAGTGAATCTTGTCTTCAGGAGGGCAAAGCAGTAAAAATATTAACTGCTTGTTTTAATGTGAAAGCTATATCTGTAAACTTACTGAAAAAGAAGCACTGCTTGTACTGATTGCACTGCTTGCACTGCCTACAACCTTTTTTATTAATAATTGTATTTGCAGGATATAGTTTCGTCCACACTCGCTTAGTTCCATAACAAGTAAGATTTCTCTCCATCTCTGGCTTTCGATATTTCGCCTTTTTTTTACAATTCGTCCTGGGCTGACAGCTTTTGTTGGCCAGTGCCAAACACTTCAGTTCACACTTAACGCGCTGGCAAATGAACGTAGCCGGGTCGCTGTCTACCAAATATGCTTCCATGCCTGGCACATTCCATTGGCAGCATTGGCCACTCGATGGCAGTAGCAGCAGTAGTAGTCACAGTCACAGTCACAGTCACGGTCACAGTCTACAAGTGTGAATGATATCCCAGCAAAACAACTGCAAGAAGAAAGTCAATTGTATATGGCTGATGTCAGCGACATCTCATGCAATTAAATTTAATTTCAACGTACCGAAAAAGATGACAATTCCAGCATATTTACTTTGAAGTTCACTCGTACACTGCCAATGCCAAGGCAATAATTCGGGGCCAGTGTGTGTGATTTTTTCAAAGTCCCAAAATACAACATACAACCAGTCCGGTGAGGTTACAGTTGAACGCAACCGACAGATTAAGACGCCAAAATAAACGAGTCCTTGTTGGCATGAGTATAAAACTTCACTTTGAATGAATTTAATATTGAATTGAAGCATATGTGTATGGAAATACAATATAAATGAATATTACATTATAAAAATTTATTTATAGCCAAACATTTTTTAAAATTAATCATATAGCTGATCAATTCTCTCCCAATTGTAATGCACGTTTTAACGCTTAGCCAAGTGAACTGATTGACAATGCATGAAATCAATAATAGCAGCAACAACAAAGCCCGAGCGCAATTGAGCCTTGTTTTACTTTTACCTCAACTTAACTTTAATCGCTTGCCTAAAACACAATTATGTCAGAAGATAAGCTTAGTTCTTATTTAAATATATTTGTAGACATCACATGTTATTTGCACGCAACAAATGTATTCGTTGCTTAATAAAAATGAATTTTATTTTGAGCAAAATATACCACTTATAAAATTACTCATAATCAGAAATAATGGTGGAAATAGATTGTGATAAAAAGATCAATATGGTATTATTCTTTTTTATACGTTTTTTTCTTGTATATCGTATTTTAAGTGTTTAATTTTTTTATTTGATAAATATAATAGTATTCTTTATTTACGATCCCTAATTACGACTGCTTAAAATTTTAAATGCAGCGAATAACTTTCAATAAATTAAGGCGCATCAGAACCTTGTTTATTTTGTGGTTTAAAAAAAACGCAACCAATACAAAATAATAAAAACGTGATGCTTTAACTTTAATGGACTATGTCAAAAGATACTGCCAAATTGGTTGACTATTGCCGCTTTAAGTCTGGCTCGAATATCAGTCAGACGGTCAGAGAGGGAACAATTTATGTGCTTTGCAGGGAACTCAAATTACTCGCATTATCTACGCACTTCGGCACGCATCACACAAATCTATATGTCAACTCGAATGTCCTCAGCCTACAGCGGGCGGGACATAAAAATTGTTGGGTTTATTGACCCGGGGAGCTGGAGGACAAATTGCATGAGAAGCGTGAAATAAGTTGGGAGCATATGGAACAGTCGAGCAGTCTGGTTCGTCCGATAAGAACATTTGCCCCATCTTATTAATATATACATACAGATAAATGTATGAATGCATACAGTAAACACCCAGTCGGGTGTCTGTCTGTCAGTCTGTCTTTGCCACCCTCTCAACATTGTCCAAGGAGATTTATTAGTTGGGCGTTAATCCCCTGCGGCCTAATACATCATTTCAATTTGTTGCAAGTCGTGTTTATTTGCTGAACTTTTCCAGCAGAAATGTTGCCGGAGATTGCCAGCCATCGGCTGAAACTATTTCACTTATTTACTTTCATAACTTGCAAATTGTCAACTTATTGTTTGGCGAAACGCAGAAAAATAAGAATTCCTCAGAAACTTTTATGCTGCGCCAAGTGGCATATTATTGCGGCCCATGGGGTGTGGTCTCCGCCTCCGCCCACTTCCTCTCTATTCTTCTGTGGCCTCTGTGCGTATCGAATGCCCTCTCTTGTTTAGTAGGTGCGTATATATAATTTAATTAGCTTAAAAGTCCGCCTCTGATTGCGCATGGACAGTGCGTGCGAGTGATTTATATTGACAGTTGGCTATGAGCACTATGGGCTTATAACTGTATTAGCCATGGCCAAGTGAGTTATCAGCCTGTGTCTCTACTGCTGCTGTGGGTTTAGTTTAGTATATTGGCAAGGTATAAATGCTATTGGAGTATATTAAGGTGGATGAGGGGAAGCTTAGCTTTCTTTCCTTTTTAAGGCTAGCATTAATTAGATAAATTTATGAGCCAGCACTGTAATTTATCACCTATGGTAGGATTGAAAAACGAATCACTATAAATTATTGAAAAACAAACGAATGAACGCACACATGCAATTAATAAATGGGTTAAGAAATTAATTTAATTGTGTAATGACTTATTTATTTCAGTTCTTCGGCTCAATATAAATATCATCACTATTAATAAATATATAATAATATATTTCTTACTTCTGAAAGAATTTTCAATAGAGTTGGCAAGGCTGCAATAATTATTTTTTATTAAATATTTATTATTTAATTTTTTAATTAATACAATAATTTATTTATTTAAGTTCTTCTGCTCAATTCTGAATATTAATAAATTTACAAATATTTCCTTCATTGCAATTTTCGATTAAGTTGCTTTGTTTTTGCTTCGAACGCTTTCGAAAATGGCGCGCGGGGGCAACATCCAAATTGCGTAAATTGCATCGAACAAGTGTGAAGTCGACTCGAGTCTCGGGCCGCGTGACGCAAGACAACAACATCATGCGAGCACGATAGCAGGCAACCAAAGTGCGAAAATGATAACAACTTCGAGTGAAAGGTCGAGTGCTACAGTAGTAACTCTGATGCTCACTTAGAAGAGTGAGTATTGGTATGTTAGACATTGATATATTTTATAAGACTTTTTTATTCACGCGAAAATAAATATAATTTGATCATACATATACATTTATAGTGTTTAAAATTAAATATAACTTTAGCCTATTTCGGAGTCTTATTCAGCACCTATTTCCACCTTTGACTTAATAGACGCGTGGTTTGAAGCCCACATGAATGCCAGTCTTCGAGCGTAGAATTATGTTGACAACTGGCACGACATCAGGGCCGAGTGGCAATACTTCAAAGTGCCTGAGTATCTTGCTCACCGTGCTCTTCATCTCCAGCATGGCAAACTTCTGGCCAATACAATTGCGGGGACCGGCCGAGAAGGGTGCATATGCGAAGACATCAATTTTGTTGCTTTTATCCGGATTGAAACGCTCTGGATCGAATTTGTCTGGCTCTGGGAAGATGTCTGGATCACGTTGAGCATAAAAGGTGAGCAGCGTAAAGTTGGTCTTGGCAGGAAAGACTTTTCCATCTGAAAAAATTATGAATTCAATAGTAAAATAGAATTTAAGTTTTAGCTATTGCTAGACTTACCCAGTGTAACGTCTTCAGTGATTTGGCGTCCGATTAAGGGCACTGGTGGAAATAAGCGTAGAGATTCCTTAAGAACACATTCCAAGTACTTCAGGTCGCCCAGTTCCCGCATAGTAACTGGCTTCGTCTTGTCAGTGCCAATGACTTCCCGCACTTCCTCAAAGGCCCGTTGCTGCTGCTCAGGATTTCGGCCCAATAAATACATGGTATATGCAATGGCACTTGTGGTTGTGTCGTGACCCTCGAACATGAACGTATCGACCTCTTCGCGGATGTCCATATTGCTCAACGGCTTTCCGTCTATTGTGGACTGCAGGAGCACATCCAATAGAGCCATGCGACGCTTACTGCCCACATCGTCGTCTTCCACATTTTCGTTAGAGTCTTTCTGCAGTTCTTTCTGCAGAGTTTCACGGCGCTCCGAGATGACTTGATCCGTAAAGTCATGCATGACCTTAATGTGCTTGGTCAATTTATTATAGAGCTGTGGATATAGGAACCGGAATCCTTTATCGAAACGCTGTAGCGGACTCATGAAACGCTCAGCCATCATATTGGATACACTAAAGAAAAAATTTAATAATAAAATCTTATAATTATATTAGGTAGAGTCTTTACATACGTTTTCACGGACTGCACATATGGGAAGTTGGGTTGACGTTGGGCATTGATTTTCACTCCCATCGATGTCTCGGCGATGATATCGAGTGCAGCCAGACAGGCGACTGGGAACATATCGACCACCGTCTTGCCATCGGCACGATCGTAGAGCTGCTCCACCATTGTAGCACTTTGCTGATCGAACACCTCCACGAACTGTTCGAGTATCTTGAAGTGGAATGTGGGCGTGATGATCTTGCGGCGTCTGAACCATTTCTTGCCCGTGCTCAAGAGTAGGCCAGTGCCCAACCAGGCTTGCAATAGAGTGTAGAGATTATTCTTCTGAATTGTCTGCTGACTGCTTAGTATCGCTTCAATTAGGCGCGGGTCAGCAGTCATAATTGCGAATTCGTGGAACATTTGTACGCAATAACTCTTGCCATATTTCTTAAGTAATCGCTGTTGCAAAGTCAAAATAGCTGAAAAAAGTAAATTATAAATTTAAATATATGATATGGTAAAACAATATAAAATAACATTTGTTAAAAATATTTAAACCAAGGAAGACTTGAAATAATAATATTTTTTGTATACCCAAAGACACCAATATAAGCTATGTGTCATATCTGAATTATACACCTGTACATATGTATAAAATATGTTTTTGATCATGGGACAATAAGGCTAGCGCCAATAAGGCCCGCTGGCATTAAACTTGAACTTTTAAAGGTGTAATAAGAGCTACATAAGTTGGGAATTAAAGACTGTGGATATTATAACTCATTTCAGTGTAATAAAAACCATTCAATTTAAATAAAGAGCACAAAATTTAATATTTAGTAGGCGCCATGTAATTTGATGTGGTATTAATGCCATGCAAACACTCTAGCAAACTTTATGAAAAATAGGAAAAAATATATATATGTATATATAAATATTAAAATGTCTTGCTTTACCCGTATTGCACACAAATAGTGGAAATCCACTTAAAAATATTCTAATAAAATTAAATAACAACATTTATAACATATATTTATCTTGCTCTGATGATATGCTATTGCACAATTTTAAATTATTTTGTTGTATTCACCGTACATTAAATTTACAAAATAGTTTCTTCGAAACACCACAGGATGTCTTAGACTATTATCCTTTACACTGAGGTAATTTCTTTAAAATTTTTTAGTTTAGATTAGTTATTTGTATAAATTATATATTTTTGTTATTAATAATAAAAGCGCGCATGCGAAAAATATTTATAAAAAAATATCGCGATTTACACAGTTATGTAATTAGTTATAAATTGACTTTAAAAAGTCTATTTAAAATTTAACTTATCCGACGGCTTATTTTTTTAATAACATTGATAATAAAAAAATATATAATAACTTGGAACTGTTTTCTACTGACTTTTAAGGACCTTTCGACTATTCAGCATCCCAAAGCTAACACAGTTTAAATTCTATTACTTACTGTCTGCCGATTCGCCAATCAATATGAACGGTGCATTTCCAAGCAATGGTGCTCCATTAGGTCCTCTTACGCCAGCCTTGGCAATGAGCTCCTTTTGACGCTTGAGCTTAAGGAAATCCCAGAGCCACAAGGTTACCACAAGCAGTAATAAAGCTCCCCACCACATGACAAAGTTTTGAGTGACAATAAAAAGATCTCAAATAAATATTACACTATCTAAATAGTATTCGCGTAATTAGACTTGTTCACTTGTACACGGCTAATTCGGATCTGCTCAGGCAAAGCGAACTGACAGCTGCTTTTGTACTGTCTACCGGCAGAGCTACCACAGAACTGATAAGATTAGGTTGTTTTTGGCCCTATCAGTAAAATGTTTGAGCTCTTTAGTATATGTTCCAGTTGTTATTGTTTTGAATTGAACTATGCATCTATAGCTTTGGTGATTGATTAAAACTGAGTCATACTAAAAATATATGTTTTGAATTTGGTATGCAGATTCGAAGAGTTATCAATTTTGTAGATAGCTACTACAATTTTAAACATAATAATTTTATCTTATATCGTTTTATCTTAATCTTTATGCTTCATTTTTTTTTTTTATCAAATGTACTAAAGTGTTTACGAGGTAAACATTATAACCATATTACCGTTGTAGGCTAAGGTTCAGCACAGATTATTTAGCAGCAATTGACATTCCAAACGTTTCACAAAGTTCATATTTATGTGCAATATATACAACACAATAAACTGCTCAATGTATACTTGAATCTATAGGAATTGGACAAACAAAAAATATTAAAAGAAATAAGGTTCCTAAAACTAAAGGAATAAATATAAATTTATATTATCTTTTTACTTGTTTACTTAAAGTTATTTACTTGGTTTAGTTAAATTAGTATTAATAAATCAATACACTTTACAATTTTAATTATATTCATTTTTATTATTGTTACAAGTTTTTTATTTAATAATTCAGTTTTGATTTGGAAATAAATGTTTTTGTTTTAATTCCGCTCATTTTATTACAATATAATTAATAAATTACTCATAAGGCAATGTGAGCTTTTTACCTAATTTTATATTACAATATTCTTTAATTAAGAACTTATTACAGCTACGCATGTATAATATGGTATAGTACAGCATAGTATATATTTTAAACCATTGTAATACTTTCATTTTCTCATAATTTCGTTACAGAATTTAAATTCTGTTCAGTCATGATGAATAGACATTTTCTAAAAAGTTTACTATAATCATGATAACGCATAAAATTGGCACTATGTACATAGACCTATAATGTAGAGATACGTTTATAGTCCATAGATAACTTTCGTACGTATTAGCAACTTACTGAATGAAACGGATGAAACGAAGAGAAGGAGAAAAGCAAAAAGAGGCTAGCAGAAAAAGAGAGCGGCACGAGTTAGCAAGAGTTGACATGGGGGCCTCTTATCAAAAACAGTGTTATGAGGTATGTTTACCAGTGTGCTATAATGTTCTCTTTACAGAACTGATAAGAAATAACTGCGACACTCTTTTCAAAATATATTGCTCTCTTACATTTTTGTTGTTTGTTTTCGTATTTATTGGGATAGGTTAAGTAAAGTAATAACAAATATTATACACTTTAAAAAGCGAAACACTTTTATACACTTTATATTATGTGATAGATTTATAATATAATTTATATATATAAAAATAATTTATATTCAGAACAAATCTTTCGTATGCCAAAAAAGTATTTTATAAAATATAAGAGAAAATATTCTGTACATTGAATCAATTTATGAGTGATATTTAAGTTTCTTAAATTATAAATTTAATTATACATTAAGTGTCAATCAATTTTTCTAAGTGCAACAACTAATCTGAGAATGGTTTATTGATACGGGAATATGTGTTTATAAACATTTGCCTGAACTAAAAGAGAATAAACTGAAATGAAAATATAATATGCCCGCAAAGCTACAGTCGGACGCAATCGACAGTAAGAGATTCTGTACGTTGCTTTGCCTTGGACATTGATAGGTGCAACAGCTTACACATACATTCACATATACATACACATATACACTGCTACTTCCCCCACGTCTTATCTTATGTCTAGTATGTCAAGTATTGATTATCTGATATCTCCGATGTTTATTATCCAATTGGGTTGCAAATCGTACCAAACATTTTATGCATCTTATGCTTTATTTATGGAGAAAAGGAAGTCATAGATTCCAAAACTTTGTGCTGCGCAAGATAAAATAATGTTTTTACGAATTTAAAGTGGATACACGAACCTAACAAAAAATTTAGTCTCTAGCTCTTATAGATCTAGGTGTTCATACAGACAGATAGACAGACATATAGATAGACAGACATATAGATAGACAGACAGGCAGGCAGACAGACAGATACGGGTAATTGGACTTAGCTCGTCGTCCTGATAAAGAATATTAATAATTTATTTATTTGACACGCCCCTTCTGGCTGTTACATACAAATGTCAATGCACAATCTTAATAAACCCATATAAACTTTTCTAAAGTACAGAGTTTAAATCAGTAATCAGCTTACATACGTTGATATGCTAGAATTGCAATTGTGTGTATATGAAACGAAGAGAACCTGTCCTTGGCGTGTGGCGGATTTAAGACAGATAGCCTTGTACGACTATATGTATATGTGTAGTCGGGGGCTTGTCACAAAAATTTCCGAACCCGCTTGTCAGGGTTGTGGCGATCGCTGGTCTAAGTCTACTAATTGACCGTTGGACTGTTTTTTGCTGTACAGTCTAGACAACGCCTGTGTTGTTGTTATTACTAAGAAAACATTTCTAATATAGTATAATACATTCACCCACGTCAATGCATAATTGATAAGCATGTACTTAGACCCTGTATTTTAAAAAATACAAAAGGGTCAATTAAGTTTGTCTAACTCAGAACTCTATGTAACAGAAGGAGGCGTGGCAGCCCTCACAAAGTATATATTCTTGATCAGACGACAAGCTCTCTATCTGGGAGTATGTCTGTACGTCTATCTGTCTATCTGTCCGTCTGTCCGTATGAACACCTAGATCTCGTAAACTACAAGATCTAGAGACATCATAATTGGTAATTAGTGCAAGCAGTTCATGCTTGTGTTCGATTTTTGATGTGTGTGTTGTTAGCATTAGGTGCTGCAGAGGGAAGTAATGGGTCTCATACTGTCGGTTGTATCCGACTGTAGATTTCCGGGTTTGTTTTCTTATAATGTCGTTGATTAATTAAATGTAGGTTGCTGTTAGAGATAACAAAAAATGGGTGTGTCTGCAGTCTAGACGATGGCTGTATAGTCGCTATTAGTAAAAAATCCACTTATATGTTTATTTGATAAGCACGTGTCGGTTTTATAATGCCATTGATTAACTGAAGTTCCTTGATTTTCTGCTAGAGATAACAATAAATGGGTGTGTTTACATTTCTTTTGCTACTGCTCAATTTCCTCTAATCAAGTCAATTAGTTGTAAATGTAATAATAACCTCTGTTAAGCAGAGAGACAGGACAAAACACAGAGACAGACCGCAAACGAACATACAAAATGACTATGGATGGGAGTGAATTTGCATAGCTACAGTGGGTGAGGAAAGTATTTGCATATTGTATGACTGTGAGTGACGTCAGCGCAGAGAGAGATAATCACACGTGCAAGGGTCGTGTCCTTCTGTTGTTCCTTTATTTCCGCTTATTTCTTTTTGCTTTTCCTTTTGGGTTTCTTTTTGCCCATTTTGTTTGGTTTATCTGCATGAACTTGTTTTTGCTTTTAATTTCCTACACGGTGTGCTGTTTATGATCGTCAAACTACCCACAGCACGGGCACGGCATGAGTCGAGGATACCCAAAAGCCAATAGGGACACAGGAAGCATGAAATGGAAGGGAGTGTGTGAGAAGCTCAAGGAGAAACAGTTGGAGTCCCAGTGGTGGCACTTTCGATCTCTGTCTGTGGCATTTGGATGATTAATGTGTTTACACAGCCAACGAACGTTGCGGTCGAGTCTGATTTGAAAGGGTTAAAAGGCGTAAACACAAACAAATACACACATGTACACACACACATGCGCGTGCAAACACACACATGCATACGATGTGCCCTCTTTGCTTAATTTTATTTATTATTCTTTTCTTTGAAATTGACTCTCACAGGGGAGTCAGAGTTGAATATGTAGACATATGTATATTAAAAATGCTCTGGCACCCTTTTATTTTTGTTTACATTTCCACATTTTGTTTTTATTTGCTGCAGCGTCAACAATTTAATTAGTTAAAAGCCGCAGGGCGCATACAATTTAACCATGCTATATGTATATACAGCCAAGCATCATCTCCGGCACTTGCAGAAGAGTATCTCTCAGATACACTGCTATCTCATGTCTCATTTCGCCGTATTTCTTTTGGGTTGCCATTTGCTTTCATTTTGCTAAGGCGCTGTCGCATAATCTTTTTGCACCACGTTAAGTGGCCGGAATTGAAATTTACGATTGCACGGAAAAGGTAACGCAAATAAATGTGTGCCAACTTGGCCAACGAACTGGCGCATGGCCAGATATAGCGATGAGCTGCAAAAATACGTAGGTATATAGTTGCTTATATATGTACATTTATTGTGTCTGCCGTGACGCACGAACCTGAAAATAGTCAATGTATTAATCTATATACAATAAGTATTGAGCGCAGTTCGCGTTTCATTGCATACTTTTGGGGTGCTCATAGCAACCATTTTGCCTTAATAGTTCAATTTTAGAGGCACCCCAAAAGTATGCTTTGAAAAGTGAAAATGACAACAGGATTGAATGTTCAATTGTAATTATAAGAAATATTTTTTAAACTATTAATCTTTATGATACGAATATAAGGACTTATTATATTTAATCAGTTGATTAGTAAATTGACTAATTATTTTTTTAATAAGAAATATTCTAATAGATATTAGGCTAACATTCGACTAAAGTTTGTTAAAGAGAAGTTTTAGTAGCATCATATGCATTATTAAAAAATAAAATTCATAAAAATATGATGAATTAAAAATTAATAAATTTTCTAATCATATGTTATTTGAATCAGCAAACAATATACAATATTAACTTAGTCAAATACATTTTTTATTTTTCTACCTAAATAATTTGCAACAATCACTATTAGCAGTACGCTGTTTGGGCAAGAGTATTCCGTGTCACGTTTCCATACCTAGAAAAGGTTTTAAATTATTTAAGTGGCCAGTCCCGTACTGTGTGGCCACATGTGAGCTGTGATGTCGGGGCTGACACTAGGCAGGTGCCAATATTAAATAGTTTAAATGAGAGCCCGAAGTGGTTGGTGGTCGTAACTGGGGAAACTGACTTTGTGGCCGTGATAAGCAGGGCAAACCCTTTTGATTTGCTTTAGGATTTGCGGCTGTGGCTGTTCCCCTGTTAGCCTTTTAACTCGTTAGTTATGCGCCAAGCCGAAGGGATGAATTCTTCAAGTGCTGCAAAGGGGAAGCTGCGGGGAAGGAGGTGGAATCACATTGGGCTTACGGTATATTTAAAAGGGCAGTGCCACATGTTTGGGGTTTTGTGTGTGTTTTAATATGACACCTTTGCCGATGGTAATTTATCACCTCAGCACTGGGGACATATGCTTTGGGGCCAAGGCCCTATGTGATTGTGTGTGGGTGTGTTTTTATAAGCAATGGGGGATTAGGCAAGCAGTGACTTTAATGTGGGACCGACTGATGTTGGCTGAAAGATAATTAGTGAGCGTCCAGAAGATTTATGCATGCGTGTAAATGGCTTAAAGTCGCTAACAAATAAAAGCCAAATTAAATGCAAACAAACTAAGCGCCTAATTAAATCGCAGCAATAGCCCAATCTGCCTATACCCAACTCAACGCTGTCACAGAATCTGAAATGTGCCATCAATCTGGTCAGCAGCCCAACATATGGCAACTGGCCAACTGGCCAACTAGCCAACGGGCCAACTGTCCAAACGGGACAACTCATTTGAGTCCTCATAGTGCCAGTCATAAAGCTGACACTTGTCCTACAGCTCACCGACTGTTTAATTAAGTTTATCCAACTAAATGTCAACGTTTTGTGCACCTTTATCAACTGTAAAACTGTCATATTAAAATGGCTAAGCCTTTCTCAAAGCTCTGACTCTGGGTGTGGACTCTGTCCCTAATAATTCTCAGTAATATTACCTGAACCCTTGACCTGAATAAAATTGAAAAAAATATTGCAAAATGGTCAGATAAATGTCAATATTTAAATAATGGCTGAAGCATACTCGAACTGACACACGCTGTAATAAAATTAAATTGAGTTTACCTTTATATTTTTTGCTGTATAAGATACATAACTTTGGAGTTCAATTTAAAACGTATACTCGCACTTAGGGAAGGTTGAATTATGTACTAAAATCAACTCACAGTTCATGATATTTATTTGATCACTTAGAATCTATTGAAGACCTGATAGACTTGGAATTGGAATTAAGTTTACCTTTATATATGCAAACATAAGTTGTAGATTTATTGCTGTATTAAATACATAACTTTAGAGTTCAATTTGAAAAGTATACTCGCACTTAAATAATGTTGAATTATACATATAATAAAATCAACAGTACATGATTATCGGTCATTTAAAATCTATTGCTGCTTAATTCAAGAACTTTATATATTCACTTATTCACTTATATCGGCTTGATTCTATTGTCTTCTACAACACTTTTACTTCAGATGTCACTCGGTGTAATCGATATGTTCTACAGCACTGTTATTATACAAAAATTTTATTGGCCTATATGTATTGGATTTAGCACATTTAAACACATCTGATGTATTATTTTGCTGTGGATTGCCCAACTGTAGTATAGCATAGGTTAAAAACGATTAGATTTAATAATATGACCTGAACCTCTGTTTCCAATGAGTTACTAGTTAGTCTAAAAGTTTACGTTACATCATTTAGCAATTTGTTTTAAGCAAACATTTGATTTAGTATGAATTTGCAAATATTACTCAATACGAAAGTGATGTAAAAGTTAATTCGAGGAATCTGAAGTAAGCTAGAAATCAAGTGTACTATTAACTAGAAAGATTTTAGTATATTTCTGTATGTTATACACAATCTCTGTTTTATCTCCGATTAAATTCAGCATTTTTAACTAAAGCAATTATTTTTTATTTGATTTAAAATGCATTTGGTTTGTCATTTTATTTGCTCAACACTTGCCATAATAAAATGCAAAATTCAAATGTTATTTTATAGATTTGCATTGAATTGAATTCATTGCAAGTTTTGTAGGAAATCTTTTTTGAATTTTTGAATAGTATTTGGATTTAGATATGCTGTTTGTTTTGCCATTGAAATATTTGCAAAACTATTGAACAAAATCTATTGGAATCTGTGTGGGAAGAGGCTGGCGCAGCTTTGCCGTTCGTACTATCTTGGCAAATTATAAACCAATTTGTAGCAACTTTTTATGACATGGCCAAGTCAACTGCTAACTGAAGTTATCTGTGTTTTTGGCTTCATTTCGTATGCGTGACATGTAGAAAGCTGCTTTGCCAGCGGTTGCTTTTGTGGGTTTCCCACATTTTCCAGCAGCTTACATGCCACATCATCATCATCCTCATCTCCCCATCAGCTACCTCATTATCAACATCATCATCGAGTGCTGCAGATCAAAGAACTTTCACAAAAATTAAGCTCACCTATGTCTGTTCTGTATGTGTGTGTGTGCATGTGTATTAGCCACGTCTGCACTAATGAGCCATAAAAATGTTTTCGAAACTCTTGGCTGTTGACTCTCTAAGTTTCCACTCGCATTTCCAAGGTGACAATACCTGGAACATATTTAGCATACTCATGGTTACCATCTCAGGTACTTGCAGTCCTACTGAAAGGGACGATAACTTTGCATAACTAGAAGTGCTATAATTATGTTCACTTATAATTGGACAAAGTGTAATGACCGGCAATTGATGGTGACCGAAGTAAAAGGCTGTTAATATACAAAAAAAAAAAAAAAACAAGAGTGGAAGTGGTGTTGGTGAAATACTAATAACTATTCACTTGCTGAAGCAAAGGCGGAGAAACTAAGAAAACTCCAGAGACATTGCAGCCATTAGTGGGCTTAGGATCACTGATGTACTCTAACCAGATTAGGAAGAAAATGTCTTCTATTAAAGAAAATACATATGTATGTATATAAAAACAAAAAAATTTGAGATGCAAAGAAACGTGGATCATCACAGATTCATATAAAATTTTATCGAAACAGTTCAAGTAATAAATGCTGTCGAGGACTAAAAATGTTTTTAAAAGGTGGGAAATTAAACTGAACATTAATTATGTGATCTCCCACTGGTCTGATTAACATTCCCCTTGTGAAGTTAAGCAAATTTATAAGGTCGTTCAACGGAAGTACTACTATATCGACCTACTCTCTGGCAACAGCAAAGTGGAATGCTCTCGAAGCCTAGCCCGTCGACCCTATTCAGTTTCAAAGGCATCTGATTTCTATCGAGTCTCTGCTCTTCACCAACCAATTCTGTTTTAGTCAAATTCTTATCCTCTTACATTTATCGTATCAAAATTTACTACCAATTGCAGATCGAAGAATTTTGTGCCTTTTACTTCAGATTGTTGGTTTTATTTGTAATACTCATAATCTCACAATCGTGTATGTTCTCTTGTTTGAATTCAGTTGTTTGTTTGCTTCTTTTTTTTTGCAGGGAATTGTTGTCGACTTGACGGCGGCAGTAGGACAATAAATCAAAGTTTATAATATTTGAAATTCAGAATGATTCGACTAAAGTTCTCAAAGGCGACATGCTGTAGCTGATAGTCCTGCAGCGGTCTCAAATTAAACAGAAACTTTGAGCCACGGCTAAATATTTGGACAGTGGTTTCAAACAGCGACAACCCTAAAGTAACCCTAGCAACTGTTTTATTATTAACTTCATTTGCTGGCACGCCGCAGAGTGGCAAAGTTTTACTTGCACTACACCAAAAGCATACATACTTGTGTATAGTATATACTACTTAAAAGAGGAAAAGCAAAGAAGAAGAAGAAAAAAACACAACTGAAAGACATAACATAAAATAGCAGTTATAAAAAGCGCACGAAACTTGTTTGATGAAGAGAAAAAGTAAAATAAAGTAAGAAAAAAAAAACTTTATTAGCCAGTGCCTTTGCCTTTTGCGGCGCCCAAAAAATACTTATAAGAAAATCAATCCCTACGGCCAAGTCAGGAATTCTGAGTATTTTATTTATCAACTCACGCAACGCTCACCAAAGCCACAGAAAAAAAACCGAACAGTTCAGTGGGACTACAACTGACCAGTCGAGTGCAACCGACCGTGATATACTCTGCCCATGTCAATGGACAATTGATTCGTAGGAATTGTTAGCTGCTGGTATCTTAGATGCTTTCTTAATAATTAGTATCTTAGGAAGAGAATTAAAAAAGAATTTAAGACGTAGATTCTGGTTCTCCCTCTGCTTCCGCCAACCATTACCCTGCCTTACCAATATGCAATAGATGCAGGGTATAAAAAGAAGCAGTGTTGCGGGTATAGCATAAAAAATGAACAGAAAAAAATGCAACCTAAACAATTTCCAGAGTTTCAATTCAACTTATGAAACAGCTCGCGGCCATATCGATTTCACGCTTGACGCTAAGAAAATTAACTTTGCCAAAGTAGCAGCAGCAACTCCAAAAACCAACAGCCGCCGGAGAAACAGCAGCAGCAGCAGCAGCGGCAGTGGCAGCAGCATCAACTGTGGCCAGAGCATTAACTGCGGGAAGGAGCAGAACAGAAGCGTCGCAGATACTTCGATGCGTATGACAGTGGGTGTTGCAGGAACTGGCAGCAATTCCTAAGCCCTGCACGTACTGCGGGTCCCAAATATTGTAAGTGATTTGGTGAAGTTCGTTCCACCCTCCCAAGAACCTCTCCAACCACTAAGCTAAAAGGCAGTCGCAAAAAAGTTTTCACAATGCGCAACACACATGTGTGCGGCCAAGGTGTTTTGGAAAAGCAGCAATAGTACACTGGAAGAAATTTATTTATTAATTTATTATAATTTATATAATACACGAGCGTTCGTAAAATCGTAAAATCAACTAAGCGTGACGTCTGTACGTGTGAGAGCATCGACTGTCCATTAGAAAGCAGCGCGGCAAAGCAAAACGAACTTTTGATAGGAGTTATGAATTTTGGACCCCACTTTTTTATAGTGAATTCTCTATAATTTTTTAATCAAATTATGTGCAAATATTACTCCTGAATATAACGAAGATTAATTGCATTTTTGTAATAATTTATTGAGCACTGTTCAGGGCATATTTCTGTAATTATATAAAGCGTTTTTCTGAAAATATAAATTAATTATAAACTTCTTTTGTTACTGTCATGTCATGTTTTAGTAAAAATTTTGTAAGACATTTTCCTACTACTTATTTCCAATGCCAGCATTTTTTCAGTGTATGAAAGCAGGAAAAGAAACAGAACAAAAAGGCAAGGCAACGTGCTTGCAATGCAGGAGAGATGATGTGGCCTGGCATTCTGTGCGCCTAATTTGCTATATATTTGCAGTATGGTTGAAAGCGGGAATGGGTGGGGTAGTTCGAAAGTGTATTAGTATGGGAGGCATGGTGCAGTGGGTGGAGTAGGGAGGGGAGGGGAGGGGAAGTGCGGGTATAATTTTCATAATTCAGTTGCGCCCGCAGTCAGACTTTGAACTTCAGTTGGAAACTGGTCATTAGCTGTACGCACTGCAAGCACTTTTCAAAATGTCATTTGCCATTTTCCATTTGCCACTCTCCGCTTTCCACTCTTCACTTTCCACAGTGCGGCAATGATTTTGTGGCCTGCACCCATGCTTCAACTTCATTAGGCACATCTGAGGGCTGTCGAGTGACGACATATGAATGGGCGTGGCATATAACTACGCCCAATGCAATTACTGCAAAAATTCGCGCAAACAACTTTTTGACTTTGGCGCGTGAAATTCAATGAAAATGCCATTATTTGGAGCAATAGACAATGACTACTCTACAGCGGTCAAGTGAAGGGCAACGGAAGGGGTGGGGGTCAGGGTATACGCAATATCAGAGAGTGCTGCGGTAATGGTCAGCTCTCTGCATAGGCTGGCAACCATGAGCTATGTCAAAGACCGCAACTGTACTGTCCCGACTGCGTGGGGACAATATCCAGCAGAGAGCGTGAAGATAAAGAGAATTACAGTTATTGCTTGTATGTAGTATAAATATTTATATTCCTAAAATACTAAAGTTATGACGTATGAGCCAATTTATGTTTTCTGTTTAATTAGTAGCCGCGTTGTCAGATTTTTATCATAAACAAATGCCATAAATTCAAATCAACTCTTTAGAAGAGATTACAAACAAACATATTAAAGCGTATACGAGCGTCGATATGACTTAGATAAGAGCCTCTTCGTGTTTAGCTATACATTTGAAATGGAAGAGGCATTCGTTGGTAGAGAGACTTGGAGAGACGAGAGCGCTAAAAAAAAACCGCATTCAAATTGAGTTTCACGGCATGTTGGAAGTAATGTGAGCTGTTTGGTTTCTGTGAAGAAGCTCAAGGGTATTGACTAAAGACTGTATGGAAATCTGGATTATTGACAAAGTTTGTCAGTAATCTCGCTGATGTTTCCCACACACTGAATGGATTACTCAAAATTTTCATATTACGCACGTTTCATCTTAAAAAGTGCACAAAACATTAGTCAAATAATTACGAATGGAAAGCAAGAAACATAAATAAATATAACAGAAATAATATTTAAACTATACAATAACGATGCAATAAAGCAGTAATTTTTGTAGAATCAGAAATTTTGATACAAATTGAATTTGAATTTTCTGCATGACGTGTTCATGAAGTTGGCTGCGATAGATGTTCGATGTAGCTTGCATGATGTCAGATGAAGATAGCAAATCATAGAAAGTAACATCAAGTGTAGGAGCGAACATACATATTTATTTTGTATAAAAACGCAAAATTAAATTACCAATAATGACATCTAGAATGATTACGAAAACTTTAACTTGATAAATTTCAATTACAAATACTACAACGTTTTTTATTCTTCACTTTCAACATTATTACTATTAATAAAGAATGATGTAAATACAAGTCAAGAATGAACCAAAAGTTGCCGTCTTCCTTTCAGGGCAGCGGAATAAATCATATTAAACTACAGTCATATATTAAAGATCGTGCTACAGCGAGAGCTACATTTAAAACGTGCCACGGTTTTATATGTATTACATTTCATTTCCTCTTTTGTATCGATATTTTATGCAATTTGCTGCACGAATGCAATCAAAAACAATTTTTGCAGCTTAAAAGCGGCATTTATTCAACATGAACATGTACCTGTTCGCCATTTGAAATACCTGCCTGAGCTATCAAAAGTACAGATGCAGCACATTAGTTTAAAGCCAAATGGAAAGGCATCATCGGGTGTAACCGACAATGTGGGACTCTGGATGTGCATACACTTTGACGCTTTATCCACTAAGGTATTATATACTTTTTAACTGTCTAAAGCTATTCCTTATTGTTATGCAATAATGAAAATCGAAAGTTGGATTTACATCACATATATGAGTACATGCTTTATCAAAACTTAACGTCATGGGTTTTCTTCCCACTTTAGCTGTTGTGACGTCAAAAAAAAATCTTAGCTGAATTGCATAGTGGTTTCTTACTCAAATTGTACTTCATGAAATTCTTGACTTAAAAAGAGTTTATAAGAAATTGAAGTCCATATAGACTGACAAAGAAGTCTTCCACCCTGCCTTATTTCCAAGTTTGTAGACCCTTTTATACTTTTCAAATACAGGCCCTTACAATATAAGCAACCTCTGCACAAATATACATAATAAGAGACACGCTTCCGCCAAACTAGAGGCAATTTAGAATCTGTACAAGTAATTGAAAATTATTGCTTGCAGTTGCAGAAAAAAGAGAATAGAATAGCGTTGTCTGAGTATAGACAGAGATTTTTCAGATAAGAGAACATGAAATATTGCATATTTTTAACTAGTAAGTGGATCTCACTTCTGCTTATTAGTTTAATTTCTATACTAAGTCTGATTAACCGTATAAAGAGACAAATTATTATGAAATGCTTTTAAAATATAGCCTTACTGTTAATACTACATATTTTTCGGAGAAAAACTGATTAAAATATCAGCGTAAAATGTCAACAAATCTGTGACTGACCGCAAATCCTGTACCTTGAGTGTGAGTGTGTTAAATATATGTGTGTGTGTGTGTGTGTGTTATGGGATGTGAAACATTTTGTTTTGTTTTAATTGCTAAACATTGTCAACACAGATTTACACAAGCCGCCGGCGAGAGTTGCGTTGACAGCATTATTAGTTGGACCTGTATACAGTTAACCTGAGAGGAGAAGACGGTGGGGCTTTTGTGTGCGTTTTTTTACTTTGCTTTAGCCACCACATAAAATATAATATTCATATACATTTTCAACAGAGCATAGATAACAAATTTGCATTTTGGGTGCAAGTTATTCAGCTTGCTTTTTTGTCATTTGGATTTTTTTCTTGTCCCTGTTCTATGAGATGGAAAAGGAGCATTTAATTTTGTGGAATAGAAGAAAACTAAGTATTGTAAAAAAAGGAATAAAATAACACAAATTATTTATAAAAATACTAAATATCCTATTTATGTATATATGTGGGAACTATAAGCTCTAGATACAACCGGTTTCTGAGTTGGGTGCATGCCGAGTTAGTTTAATATACATATATATATTCTGAAAATGGATGATATATGTTCATTAAGGATCTATATATGTACAATAGTTGATTTTATTTTAGTAATTTATTTTCACTTTTAAACATAGTATTAATCAATCTGTTTATTGTTGAATTGTGACCTAAAAGCTTAGAGCAGAGTCTTTTATTATCGGTAGCGTCCGAGAGTAGATTCTCTGCTTGGATTTTTTTTATTCTTTGTGCGGTTTTTTGTTACAGTTGGGAAGTTCATTGTTTGTAATTTTGTTGTTGACCGCAGAAAGTTTTTTGATTAATTATATGCATGTCCGAAATTTAAATTGGAAAGTTAGAATTATTTGCATTTATTATTCGGCGAGATGACGAAAAAGACCTAGCAATTGCAGTTTATGTCAAGCGAGAGTAAATTTCGTATTTACATGACAAAAAAACTGCATATTTTAGTTGAAACCAGATCTTATATAGCAAAAGGAATTATTATATTGCATTAAATGGTCTAAAATAATATTGTCTGAATCCATTTCTGATTGACACTAGAATTCCGTAATAGCAAATATAAAAATCCATTTGGTTAAATCTTTGTGAATTTGAAAAACAAATTGGAATAATACGTAATGAAATTGTATATATATAGTATTCATCGTTTTCTGTGTATATACCAATGTCTTGTTTCAAATTTGTTTTGTGTATAAACTTAAGCATACGCTGGCTGCTTGTGTTGCTGTCCTAAGCGCAATAATCATACGCCATTTTGTCCCCTTATGCCATCAGCTGCTTATGTGAGCTTTTCAATTTGTTTTGTTTTCCTCACATTCTCACACACATATGAGGAGAAATAAAAAAATAGCAAGTTTTGCTGGCTCTGCTCTGCTCTGTCATATCCATTTGCAGCTAAACTTTATATATTTTGCTATAGTAACGGTTATCACAGCCAGCAGCGGGTGTGAAGTAAAGTAGAAGAAGAAATAGTATAAGAAGCAGAAACAGAAGAAGGAGAAGAAGAAGAAGCTGGTCGATGCTTTCATCAACGGCAAGACGCGATTTCGCTTGCTGTTGCTGACTACTACAGTTGGCTTTAATAACAACACTTGTCGTAATATCATTTTTATGCCCGGGGTGGGGCCAAATCGTTTTTATGACACGCACCAGGCGCTCTGGCTCTAGCTCTAGCTCCAGCTCTTTTTCGTACCCATTCTCCTGCTCGTTTGCTCTTTCAGTGTGTGAGATAAAGAATTGATTTTATAGCGTCAAACATGCGATTATGAACGGAAAGGAGACCAAAACTTAATTTAGTTTAACGAATTACGCACACACTGGCCATCGTTACACAATATACTATTTAGTTATCTGATTTGATCAAATAAATATTTAACATTATTAATTAAAACTAAGTTTTAATAAATCAAAATAATATCTACACATATAAAGAGATTTTTACAATGCATAAAAGTTAAGGAAAAATAATGATAAAACTAAGAAAAATTCCCCTTTTATGTAATTTGAAATTTTTATTAACTTTTCGATTAACATTTCTATATGCAGGAACAGGAAATATTTAAAAAATTAAATGGAATAATTTCAAAACGAAATAAATAAAAACAAATATTATTATTTTTATTATTATTATTTATCAAAGATATACACTGCAACCTCAAAGTAATGCTGATCATTTATAGAATATCATTAAGTGAACATATTTTATGATATCTGATACTTCAACTTAACGTAGATGCACAACTATCTATTTTATACTATAATATTTACATTCTTTGCTTTGTTACATAGTTTTGCACAGATTTATAATACCTTTGTTCAAGGGTATAGGCAGGGTGACAAAGAGTGGCACAATGAGGGCATCACCGGGTGTGAGGGCAATAAAAACTTTGACTCGGGCAACTTCAACTATGAGATTTGCAGGCAGCTTACTGCTGATCCAAGTAAAAATAAATACGTATGTATGCGCATTTATGTATATACCACTATTAATATCCAAAAGGCAACAAACAAACACTTTTGCCGCAATAAAAATGATATTTATGACAAGTGCCTGCATTGACCCGGGCATCTGTTTGGATGGATTGAGTTAAATGTAGCTGGTGAAAGCAGTTTACATAAATCATTAAAATGCCTCAGTTCCCCTAGGGCATCGAAGTCTATATACACAATTAGTAAACACTATTTTAGGGGTTTATACGATAGCAGAAAATATAATAAAATATAATTATATCTTGAGTCAGGGTATGTTTTATATATAATGGATCACACCTTATTTCAACCAGCACCTTACACAAACTTCCAAGCAGTATACATACTAATCTAGAAGAGATACTAAAATAATTTAAATGCAGATATTCAGTGCAATTATTAAGTTTAAATTACGTATTTTCATTTATTTTATTAAAATTTTTTTGTAATTAATATTAGTCTTAAAATAAAAAAACAGCTCAAAAAAGTACCACATTATTTTATACATATTTTTTTGTTGTTATGCAAATTGTTATATTTATAACATGTTGAGTATAATTGAGGATGTAATTTGAATGCCTATATTTAGATGGAAGGACACCAGTATACACTGTGTGTATAGAGGCTAACAATATGCCTGCCCAGAAATAGAAACAAAGACAAGTGTTGGCATAAACACAGGCACACAAACACAGCACAGACTATGGCTCCGGATCTGTGGATCATCAGCAGGAGTCAGCGACAAATGACAGATTAGCGCAAATATTTATTTTAATGTCTGCCATGACAACGCTGCGTTAATGATGGTCCCACACACACACACACACACAAGCAGGGACATCGAGGTGAACCGGAGGGGGCTGAGATTATTGTCAGGATACTACACGGTTATTATGTTTGCGCTGCCGTACTTGAACACCCTGGGCAATTGGCTATGGTGGAAAAAGGATGAAGAGGATGAAGAGCTCTGCTAAGCGAGTTGCCGCTCCACTGCTTCTATTGCCCATTAAACACAAACTCATAATGAGCAGTCGGTTGCGGAAATGGGTTAAAATAACTACAATAACTATGTGAACAACGTATAGCTTGTAGCTGATGTAATAAAAGTAAACAGCCAGCAGAATGGTGTTAAAAACTGCATTTATCAGCATGAAACTTGTACGGGCTGCCACAAAGATGATGATTGTCCTCAGCAATTGATACGCAGCCAAAGGGTCGGGCAATTCAAGCTGCTCTACTTGATATACTCTCAGTGTAATATTGTATTTCTTATTGCAGGAGAATTGTATGGAAACTTGACTCTCACAGTTTCAGCTTTATGAAACTCTTACTCACTACCAGTCAAAGGGTGTGACTCAGTATACTTAAATCTGATTTAAATCAACCTAGCTGTAGTGTATCAGAAATTCGTTAAAATGAGATGAAAGTTATTTGCAATTATTAGTTTTGCTTTAGAAAGTTATGTCAGGACATTAAAGCTTTTCAGCCGATATACACAGTTAGGATAAAGAATGATATTGAGCATGAAAGAAAGATTTTCAATTTATTGCCTTGGCTTGACAGTTTAGATACTCTATAAATATATTAAAATATATATTATATTATATTAACTTTGACTGTCAGTTTTTTAATCAGCAAAATTCGCATTTTAATATAAATAAATATGAAAATTGAGTTAAGAGAAAAGTGTTGCAGCTAGAAATACCACAGCCTGAAAGTAAGAGATACTTTTCTGTTACCTCAGTAGAATTACTAATCTAGTTTCATAGCAATTTCATAATAATATAGTTTATGTTTAAAACCTATACATATTTCCTATTGTTTAATACAAAACACGTTTCTTTTTTTTGCGAGTGTAATTCCGTATACGTGTATAATGAATGAATTGCTTTGCAATGACAAACCTTAATGCCCATTCAAATTTGCTGAGCTGTATTAAAGCATAATTTTGCTGTCTAAATGCCATTGGCTTTCAATAATATTAGAGTAATAGTAATTAGTGGCAGCTATCTGTAAGCTTCATTAAATATGAGCAGCAATTATTATCGCAGTCGAAACTAATTATAATATATGCCAGTCTCTGTATATGTAGTACATATGAGTATGCGTAAAATCCGCTACTTACGAGTGCGCTTAGAGAGGCAGCTTATCTTCTAAGTAGCTAGAGCTGACATAATGACATATTTACATGCTAATATGGAGAAAGAGAGACTGGGAGAGAGCAGTGAAAACATAAATTCTGTTGCCATAGATTCGACAAATGGCTGACTTAATTATCGCAGCTGCCTCTAAGCGTATGGCCGTCCTCTTATCAGGGCAGGGTTTTAGTTTTGTTCTCTGCCTTGGCTCTTTGTCTCCTGGTTTCGGATTCGCTTTTAGCCAAATCAGAGCACAAAAGTTAAGCAGGCAAAGATCGAGCTGAAGTTGACTGCGCCCTTTATGCAAGCCAAACAGAAAGTGCTTACGCAACGAAAAAGTCAAACAGGGAAAGGCAGGCAGTAGGCAGCAGTTTATGTTGAACTTGCCATAGATTTGACTTTGTGCCACTCCCCAGACTTTCGCTGTGTATTACACTGAACAAATAAGTATCAGTAGTTTGGTTTAAAAATATGTTGTAATTTATGTTGAAATATTAACAATTAAAATAGCCACATTTATTGAGTAAATAGTCCTCAAACCTAAAACTTTATTTTACTCTCCCAACTCTTTATTAAATTCTAACAGATAATTAAAGTACTTTTTAAAGCCAAGTGTGTTTTCCCTTCTTAGTCGAACAATCAGATAAGACATTACTTGTAGTGTAACTGTAGCTGTTGCTGTTTTATATACAATTTAGCCAAAAGTTTTTGCCTCATTCACTTCTACGGCCAGGCAATGGGGCGTGTGGGGCTAGGTGGCGGACTTTGGATCGAGCCTTGAATTAATTATACATGCAGGTCACGTAAATATGATTGTCATGCTAGCAGACGATGGCAGATTGACCAAGAGGCCAAATGAAACCTGCGTAGGCACTTCAAACACGCCATTGACTCGAATGCCTTGAATGCCTCGCCTCGAATACCCCTTCCATTGCTACCATTTTGTCTACTCTGTCTACTCTGTCTCCTCTTGGCATTGCCTAGATAAACTTAAGGACTTAAGCGGCTTGCATGTTTTGCTCACAGCTTAAGCAGAGCAGCAGCAGGAGCAGTTCTATGTGCAATGATCGCGGCCCTCCGGGCTCTCACACACACAGTTCAGAAATCCCTCAAACTAAAAGTATTTAGCTAATAAATTATACAAAAATTGAAACAAATTCCTTAAGCATTTGAGTGGTAAATCATCAAGTCAAAGTAACTTTGTTCTTCTTCAACCCCTCCTAGCAAATTAATATTTAATTGCGGCAACCGGAACCAGCATCTGAATATACTACGAGTATGTCTGCATACACACACATAGACACTCAACCTTTCCATATTTATAAGTTACGAGATAAGCCCTTTAGCTAGGGAGAATAGTAGGCAACACTGCAGTTTTACTCTAGCGGAAATTGCAACAACTGTGCCAGTTCGCCTGCTGGGCGTGGCATATGAAAATGTACAACATAGTTCAAAAATTATTGCACACATATACACAGAGTCGTCGGCAGCATAGTACGGTATACACCAAATACACTGTACAACATGAATAAAATTATAGATATATGTACATGAATGTAGACTCATTAGAAAGTCTATGTGTAGGCTCTAGCTTGTGGAATTAGTTGGTCTGCAATTACAATTGATATGTAGATATCCTGTCTTGTTTATAAATCCTTTTTTTGTAGCAAATCTTATATAGACTTCATTTGCGTACTGTTGAAAATCCAGCTAAAATTAGCGTTTCATTTGTTGCACAGTGTAAAAGTAAGCTGTTACCTGTGCTAATTAATGGGCTGACAACGGCAGTGGCTGTAGTACTTGCAATGACAATTCAAATTGCAATTGCAGCTTACAAATACATATGAAATCAACGAGAGTCAAGAGCCAAATATTTTGTGGCCTGTGATACGGTGTATACTGTGGGACAAAAAAGGGTTTGAAGAGAATGGGAGAAAGGGTTGCAAGTGCCATAGACTGAACATGTATAGTACATACTTGGAAAATGTATAATTGGGTCATTATATACTTTGTCTGATAGGAGAAGTTATGATCACATAAAGTATATAAATTCGTAATCAATAGTACGAGGTCAATAGATCCCGAAATGCCTTTAGTAGATCAGCTAGAGACTGACTGACCTCTGATGTCGGGATCTTATGGAAGGACTGAGTACTCGATCTTCTACTATCGATTGTTGCTTATACTAGTTAGCAAAAGATAAGCAGTGCGTAATTACTATTTATAAAAACATTTATTATTATTTATTTAAATTAATATACGATTTATAAAATGTAATTAATAACTAAATTTATATGTAAGTTGTTAAGTTTATTACCTTAGATTTAATTAAGTCTTAAGTTTGATAATATTGTCATAATAGTACCCAATTTTCAACAAATCTCAATAGCTTTACTATGACTTCAGCTTACTTGTTGCCAAGACAAGGCCAACAATGGCAGTTAATGAATTTAAATAAAGTTCATGTGCTCGTCAAAGACACACACATCCACACACACACATACACACAAATGTAGAGCAGTCACGTTATAATTGATAGACAGTTGCAAAACGTGTGTACGTCGCCTAGAAGTTGACAGGGCTTCTTTTTTCTCTAAACTTTCGCAGATGTAGACAGAAACTCTGTAGAGTCTGGGCTAGGTGCCTCAGACCGTAAGGAGTTTCGTCTCACCCTCAGTCTGTCTGTCTGTCCGTCTGTCTGTTTTCTTAATAAAAACGCAAACACAAATGAGCGTGCGTAAAAAATTCAATTATGACACTCGACTTGTGACAGGCTGGCCGTGAAAAGGTACAGTGGTGGCAGCAGTAGACACGGAATTAAATAAACTTTCGGGTAAATATGCTATATAAAAAACGCAAAGCCTTGGCAGGTGAACGTGCAGCAACCCCCAATGTGAACAATGACAGTTATGCGTAATTTCATGCCCCCTACCTTTACCCCACACTCAGATATCAAATAACAAAGAGCAAATCCTTCACATAGGAACAATTGTCGTTGAGTTGAAGAGGGTATGGTTATGGTGGTATGAAGAGTAAATAATTATCTTAAAATGTAAAATATTTATATATATTTTTGAAAACAATTTTTTGAAGCAATTACAGATGGTTTATAATATGCAAAATATTCTCTCATTATTTTTGTAATAATCAAAAAGCATGTTGGGAAATTAAAAAAAATAAGTATTGTTTAAAGTAAAATAAATTAAAATACTTACAGCTCTGATTAACATTTCATAAACAATTTAGTATAGTTTCAATCCGGTGTAGACTCTGCACACTGGCCTTGTAGTTTGCTAAACAATTTTTGATAACATATTGTTGATAACATATTGTGGGTTGCACCCGATTGAATTTTTAAAATAGAATGAAAGAAATGTTTGCGAATTGTTATTAGTTTATTATTAACATTGAAATACTTACTTTTAGTGAGCTAAAAGAAGTCTAACTCCACACATTACAACCATATAAATTTATTTTTCTTGGGATCCCTAAAAGTATGCAGTATAAATATTAGTAAAATTGGGTCGAGTATGAAATTGTGAACGGATCTGAAATTTAGTACTTCATTTAAAATTATTTATTATATACAATATATTATATATAATATATTATTTATCATTTTTGAACATTATTTATTTTATTTATTTCTTGTAGTGTCTGATAATATTCAAATACTTTTCGTTTAACTAAAATATCTGGCAATAAAGAGATGTGCAGATTTATTTTGAAGCTTATTTGAAAAATTGTATTTTATTCTCATTTCTTATACTGTATACAGTACATTTCCTTATATTCTTATTAATATGTCTGTCCTATATAACCTTTTTGCCTTGTGTAGAACCGCATGATGTGGCAGTTGCAGCTATTAGGACTCAGCGCGTGTACAGGTTATTTGTTTAATTAATGTTGCCTTGTAAACTGTAGAGTGCCTGTCTATGTGTCTATCTGTCTGTCTGTCCATCAGTCGTGTTGTCTTTGACTCTGTTTGCCAGTCGCGCTGTTTGTTTGTTTTAGGCAAATAGACGCTTGACATAAACATAGCCGAGTTGAAAACTTGATTAAATGTGCCGCAACGACAGCTGCAGCTACGGTGGTTGTTGCCACAGTGGCAGTTCGGGCGTTGTGCTTGCAGGATCTGCGGCCTGTCAGAGTGCGTGTGGCCAACGTTTGACAGTTGCCACCTTGACGCTTGCACATTCTCTGTCACCTCAGTCAGCTCTGGGGGCAACTTGGGGCAGCTGTGGTAACTGCTAAATAAACAAGTAGCATCTGCCGCTGCTGCTGGTGCACTTGCACTTTGCTTGCTGCTTGATTAACGCAATTGCCATTGGGTTCGGACGTCTCAACAATTCAATTAACTTAGCTCAGCGAACTGCTCGAAATTTAAGCGAAAACTTACATTTTGAGAAGAGTTATTAATCAACTAGACTAAGATAAATTAAGAATATTTTCAATTAAGCTTTGTTTTCTAGTCGATCTATAATCTTAATTTCGCCAGGAATACACCAATCTCTTTCTCTCTTTGATTGACACCCAACATATGATCTCATATTTAATTTCAGATATGAAATAGTAGTTTCAAGCAGTTCGGGGTTAACTGTGTGGTACATCAACTGTTGCCGTCTTAGATAAATTTGCTTAAACTAATTTCATCAAAAGTTGCCATGCCAAAAAGACTAACTGCAATTTACAACTGACACAAGGCAGGCAAACATAAATGCAATGGCAGATTATTTATAGCATGCACAAATTACCATATAAAACATAGACATAAATACAAAGTAAGTAATCTACAACTTAAATGAGATTTCACAGGGTTGGAAACCAAGACAACATTATAAATAAATATCATTTAAAATCAACTCTTAACTAACCTGTCTGCACTTTGTGAGCCAGCCACTTGAAGCCTAGACGATACTTGAGTGCAGTTGACTCGAGTCGAGTGCAATTTCATTTCAAGCACACACACACACGGATAAATACACTTGAATAAATATATGATAACAAACTTACTTATTTATTTTAATTTATTTAGAGTTAATATTAATATCAAAGTAAACTCATTAAGCTCTATTACACGTATCAAATTTTTGTTATAAGTGAATAAGTTTTATTTATTTTAAAAATATCTTCAGCATTGCATTAGTATCAAAACACAAATTAATATTATTAAACTTTATAATTTTTTTAAATTTAATTTAATATTAAAGTTAATCATATACATATTAATTTATTTTTATTCATTTCGAGGTAATATTAAAATCAAATTTAACTCATTAAACTCTTATACAGCTAATTTTTGTTATAAATGATTAAGTCTGATTTATTTACAAAATATCTTTAGCATTGCACTAATATTAAAACTAAAATTAATATTATTTAATTTCATTCTTTATTTATTTTTATTTAATATAAAAAAAATATATAAATAATATTATAATATAATACAAATTTTACTACTAGCAGAGTCGAGGTCTTTGGCTCTGTGTGACTTGAGTACCAGGTAGCCCAGCTTAAAATGAATAATCCAACAAATACCTAAATATATCTGCTAAAAATGCTCATCTTATTTTTTTTCAGTGTACACTGGAGTATGTGCATATTTGTATTTGGAAGCTGCACACATACGAACGTATTAAACGGTTGCTGTTGCTGTGTAATTACCCATTAAACATGTCAGAAACTAAGACTGAAACAGAGACACAGCTGCAAGAGGAGAAGTGCAAGCTGAGAGAATCACAGAGAGTGAGAGGCAGTTGAGGAGTATGCATGAGTATGCATGCATGTATGTATGTGTGCGTGAGAGTTAGCTGAGGCTGAGGCTGCGGCTGGTGTGCCTACTTTTCGTTAAATGAGTAAGCATGTCTGTAGTAGTTTTGGTTCGTGCGTGTGTGTGTGTGCGCCAGGCCGTGCCTGCGTGCTAAGTGCATGCAAAATGCTTGCTTCGCACTAAGACTCCGTTTGATATTGGAGCTGCGGTGGGTGTGGGTGGAGTGGCGCTGGAGCATTCGCATTATGCAGTTAAATGTAGTAAATAAAATGCTAACGCCATTGCCATTAAATCTGAGCACTGGCGACGTCAGCACGTCGTAGCATAATTAGTTTTAAATGGGCTTGTTGATGGCTCCACTTGTGATGCACTAGTTGCTCCTCTATACCATGTTCCCACTAATAAGCTTTAAAATGTGCGTGTGCCTCGGCTGTAAACCGAATGAAATTAGTCAAAGTTTACCCTCACTCATTGAATCAAAACATTAATCGTCAGGATATCAATCTATATCGTCTTTTCTGGATTACTATAAAGGCATATTTTTACTCTTTTTAGACCTTGTACTCTAAAAAAGTACAAGTATTGTACAGTACAGTATTGGACAATCAATTTTGTCTACTAGGAATTTGACCTGGTGGAGGGGGGAACCACGGCGTGTGCGGCCTCTCTGGCGTATGCGTAATATTTTGTGTGTGTATTGGTTAGTTGGTTGTGTCCAACTGTAGATTTCCGGGTTTTTTACTATTCTTTTATATCTATACATTGTCCGCTAATAGTCTTGTGAGCAACCATAAGTAGGTTTTATGTTCGCAACTCTTATAGATATTTGTCTAAATAATTTCTTTATTTCTGCAGCGACAGGATGCTTAGTGTCAGAAGGAGCATATTTCCATGGAGCTCACCAAGTCTGCTATCTTTAATAGACTCTTCGCTCTGCATCAGTACTATTCACTGAAGGATCTGACGACAGTGAATAAACAGTTTCACATTTTACTCAAGATAGTACTCAAGGACATTGCCATATATGGCCAGGCTCCGCCTCACAAGTAGATGTGGGAACTGGACTAGGAATTTTACTCGTGTTTGGGGCAAAGGTAGCAGAAATAAATAATAATAAATAATAAACAATGACGACACCCTCCATTTCCTCTGGTTACTTTATATTTCTAAAGTAAGTTAATAAACAAAATCTCCATTATGAGTTAATATTCGCTTACTGTATATTTGTTCTAATTCTCAATTCAGTTGTGCGTCTAATGCATAATATACTCTGCATTGCATTGCCTAGTGCAACATTAAGCTATTTTATTCATTACAAGTGACTCAGAATGCCAACTTAGTTCAGTTTGGTCAACGACTGAACGACTGACATTGCTACTGCCACAGTCTACTTAATAAATTTTATTAGAAAATAAAAATGTGTTGCCTGAGCTTAAATCTGAATGGAGGGAATGAAGTAGGCCAAGTGGACGGGGAATAGGTCACTGACAGCACCTGTGCGGAATAGACAGACACGTGTTGTACACAAAGTTTGGTCAACAAAGTTTCTCATTTGTACTAGGTAGCTTTGGTCGCCCAGGGCGCTCATAATGTTGGCAGCAGTTCGAAGTGACGTTCATGTCGGACCCCGGAGTCGGAATAGGAATCGTTGGACCTGTGTCTACATCTTTGGCTGGACAGTCGCAGTGGCAGTCGCACATTATTAGCACCCCGACAACCTGAAGCGCAATAAATAACATGCTGTGCGGCATGTTTCCCCTACATTGTCATTGTCCCTTCACCTCCCTGCATCCTTGTTCCATTTTTATGTTACGTTGACTTTTGTCTCATGTCCACTCTGTAGTTTATGATGTTACGTGGAATTTATAGAAATTTGTATCTCACATTTTATTTGCTGTAATTTTGTAATATTTTATGTAGCAGACAACTTGGTACAATCATCATATTCACTTTGCTACAGGAAATGAGGCAATGGAATGGAACTTGGTCTAGACTCCAGTAGTACAAGTATATGAATGTATGTATATGTCTTGTGTTTATTTCTTCTTTACAATAGCAAACTTAAAGGTTGATTAGGGTGTTTATCTTCACGTTTTATTTGAGGCATCTTATTAGGGAAAAATTTTAGAAATTTATAGTATTTACAAAATAATTTGTCTAAAGCGAAAGAGCTGTTATGCAGATGATCTACATCCAATATTAACTTAGAATAATATAGGACTTTTGACTTTAGTACTTAAATTAAGGGAGTAATTAAATTTAAAACTGAAGAACAATTAATATTGGACATCTTCTTCTTAGGGTTCATTTCAATGAAGATTTCATTATAATACATAAATAATTGTATATTAATAAAAATAAGAATAACTGAATAAATAATTTAAATCAACTACTAAAATGTGAAACGAGTAAAAGTTACAAAAAAGAATGAAAAAACATTATGCACAAATATCAATTTTACTGAGGTAATATGGACTTAGAGTACTAGTACCTTTGACTTTACATAGTACTTTAATTATTCGAGTAATCGAATTTAATTTAATTTATATTTATATTTAAAACTCTTTTTATCAGAGTTCAGAACAAGCTTTAAGAAATGCGATCTCCTGAATTGTTATACAAATTTTATTATAATGTGTATCAAGTCGACGCCCTTAGGAGCTAGCAATTTTTTATTCAGTTTAGTTACTTAATTTTTGCAAATAAATAAATAATTATTTAACATAAAAAACAAACAAAATGTACAATATTTTCATATTGTATTTATTTCTTATTTCACAGCCCAAATCTAACCGTATATTATAGACCCTCAGAGTACTTATCAAGTCTAGAGACGACTACTGCTAGTACTTATGAAACTAATGATGCAGTAACTAATTTCGTTCTATTTTCACATTATGTTTGTGTGTGAGTGTATGTGTTTGTGTGTGTATTTTTTGTTGCTTCCTTTTTGATTGTATTTTCCTTTCGACCGCAAAATTGCGTGACCCGTTTGTCAGGCTAAGCTCGAATCAAATGAAAAGCCAGCAATATGACAGTTCAATTTTCATCAACAATGGCAACGCAGCCGCAAGAGACACACCTGGCGACAACAAAAACAGTAACAACAAGCAAATACACACACACAGTGACAACTACAACGACATCGACATCGACGCACTTCTAATACAATACAAACGCAATAATATCGGATTTCCGTTTCCGCATCCGTTACGCAGCGTAGTTTACAGTTGCCAGTTGCCAGTTTACAGTGTCTGTGGATTGAGGAGTTATACTACGTGGGAGTTATCTATCTATTTTTACTTTTTTTTGTACTTTTTTTTACATTCTGCTACATACAATACAATACAATTTGTTGCTGCAGCTATGGAAAAACAATTTCGAGCTCACTTCGCTTTGCTGGCTGGTACTTTAAGCACGGCGAAGCAATAAAAACTTGTTGGCCAAGTCTGGCAACGTATGAGAGAGTGTGAAAGCCTTTCATACAGTTGCATGCCATGGCAACACACACCCCCTTCCATCCACCTACACCTTTTGCAATTGAATGCATGTTGACAATGACGGCAATCTGCACTGAGTTCTAGCGACTCCGTTGAGTCCTCGGGAACGGAAATTGCCGCGCCAAGTGCAATAAATCGCGCCTTTGCTTCAATTCCCATGCCGTTCGCCTTTTCCTTTGCCTTTGCCATTGCCTTGGCCTGGACATCAAAAATCCTGGCACCATAATGGATATTGATTGAAAAGTATGATTGATTTTCATGTCTGTGTGCATTTTAGTTATGAGTTCTCGCACTTGATGCTGTCGCATTGCCAAAGCAAACAAGGCTTAATTTATTATACTATAATAAATCAACTGGATTTAAATATTTTTCGCTTAAATAAATGCCTTAAAATTAAATTGGTTTTTTTTATTAAACTTTATGAATGAAATTTAACTAATGCCATGAACATACAAGTAGGTAAATATCCTTGCAAGGAATCCTCAACAATAGGTCAAATTTATTGCTCTGTCGACGTATCTACAAAGAAAATTAAAACTATAGAGTTGACTTGAATTGACTGAATGAAAGGTTCTGATAGCAAAAAGAACCAAAATGTCCTGAGAAATCCTAGTAAAAAGTTTTAGTTTGCTAAGGTTACAATCTTTGTGGCCAAGTTGTGGGAGTTGTGAGTTGGGCACCCTATGGTTCAAAAGACGGATAACATAGATCTCAAGCTAAGTCCAGAATTGCTGAAACTTAATGGTGATAAGGCCAGCGCAGGTTATCTTAAGATTAGGAGGTTTGCTGCCAACAGAAATACGACCCTATTCTCAACCGATGATAATTGGGAAACGAGCTTGGAGTCACTGTCACCGATCGATTGGTCTAGTTTCTAGATGAAATTAGAGACCATAAAGATGAAACCTCCCGCAATAGAAAGTCTGCTATCATGACGGCTAGCTAAGGGATCTGGTGAACAGTATTGAATAAATGATTGATGATTGATTGATGTGGGAGCTTAAGGTGAAATATTGCTGCTATTCGCCACAGGCCAATCAGTGAAAGATGGCGATAAAATAAATTATTACGGTAACTTTCAATGTCTTCTTGTTATACAACATAGAAATGTTAACAAAATAATTGCTATTGTAACACGAAAAATCGTTTCTAAACCATAGTCTTTATAGTTTGGCAACATTTCCGATAGTTTGCAATTTGCCAAAGAAAGGTTGGTATAATGAATCTAAAACAAACTTGATCGACAGATAGATAGATACTGCTATTCCTTAAAATGATATACATAATATACTATAGTATTACACGAAATGAATGAAATTTGCCAAGAGGTAAACAATGCAGAGAGCGCAAATATGCAAGAACCGCAATGAAATTTTCGACCGTGTGGCAACTAATAATGCCCAAGCTCAGCGGTATGCAAAAATCAACTCAATTACAAATGGCGGTTGGCTACTGTGTGGCAGTGGCAGACTAGTAAACAATGCGGCAACTGCCACAATATTCTGTGGTTAACTAAGGGGGGCAGCGGGTGGCAGCGGGTGGAGTGCAGTGAGTGAACCCGTAACCAAAACTGAAACTGAACCAAACGACTGTGTGTGTACCTCAAAATGCCGCAATATACAAAATGCTTTTTAATTGTTTTGCATTGGAAAATAGTAAGCGAAGGTACAAAATAAACGTACAGCAGCACTGCAAACAATTTCGATTGAAAATATGCTACAAGCTAAGATAAATTTAATGAAAATAAAACTGTGCTAGACAGGTGAAAACCTAAAGAGTTTTTTTCTGGTTGTAAATATTGTATATAGATGGATATTATTATATAGAGGCAGCTGTTTACTTTATTTTGTTCAGTGTACTGAACTGTTCGAGCGGGTGGTCATTGTTAGGTTTTTTTTTTCACTTTGTGGCCAAATGAAAACAGAAACAAAAATATGCTTATATGAATGTATGCATGTTTGTGTGAACTTGTGGAGAGAAAACAAGAGAGATTTAATTTGATTCGGTTTCAAAAACCGGCAACAATTTCCATCTGCCACAATTGCATTTATTGTTTTTGCTATTGTTGCACCACTGTATTGCTGTGATTTCAATATAAAAGCTGGTTAAATTGTGGACTGGCCCACGCGTCGTATGCGTAATGCGAAGCTAAATGGGGAAAGCGAAGGGGTGGAGATGTAGCTGAAGCTGTTTTGTGGGGGAGTTTTAATCTCTTAAGGCAGCCAATTGACTTTTGGTTTATGGCATACTTTTAAGCGCTTCGTTGGTGCTTGGTACTTGGGCAACTTGCTCTTTTTATTGTTAATAAATTTTGTTTATTTTCAATAAGCAAATAAAAGCCAAACACATAAAAACTATCCGCAACTAACATAAAATCTGTGACAAAAAGAACAACAAGAGTATAGCTCGATGTATCCCACAATATAAATGATATAAATGCCAAAGTTTTTCTTGTATTTGTTTATCTGCGTTGTGTGTGCGATTTGCTCTTGTTTTCTTGATTTTTATGGCATTAATTTGTTTAATGCGCCAAGGTGCCGGGGTGACTGAAGCCTGACTAAATATTTAAATGAAAGTCAAGACATATTTCCAGATACTATAAATGCATGTGTGTGTGTGTCTGTGTGTGTAAAAAGTTTTCGTCATATCAGTTGCACAATGTCGTACGGCCTTACAAGTAGACTACACTGGAAAAATTTCAAATAAACTACTGCTGCAAAGGAAACTATACAAACAGCTGGCTCAAGAGTACATGTTCTGATTGATATATTAACAAATGATTGCCTAAAAGCCATAAAATTAATTTAAGTAAATGAGTCTTTAATGTTCAATTTAAAATTGTTTTAATAAAAGAAAAACAAACACAAATATTTACTCAGTTTATCAAAACCTGAGTTAATTTCACTTTTTCATAAAAAAGAGGATTTATTATGATA
This sequence comes from Liodrosophila aerea, assembly GCA_035045005.1. NCBI lineage: Eukaryota > Metazoa > Arthropoda > Insecta > Diptera > Drosophilidae > Liodrosophila > Liodrosophila aerea. Next base: position 656,133 of record JAWNNL010001217.1, read on the forward strand.
AATTCTTGTAATTGAAGAAGATTTCTATATCTAAAATAAAAATTTATTTAAACAACAAAATTGTTTTCTGAAATTAATAGCAGAATTAAATGTTAAATTTTTCTATATTATTTAATTTATAGAAAATAAGTTTGAAAATAGTTTGCTTTCATACCTTAATGGAAAGTGTTAGTCGTGAATGTATATTCTGCTTGTTTAAAATTCTTTCATAATTTACTCATAAATTTTAAATATTTAACTTCTTATGTTTCCATTAACATAAATTTTTTCCTTTTAAACATAATCAATTATTTAAATGCTCCTAATTAATCTATTTCTGACTGCAATAAATTAAAAGCGAAATCTGCTTGTTGTATTCGAATTAAAGTCTTCTCAATAAAATAGACTTTAGTATGAGTTAATCACCAGCAAGAATCACATTTTTTTTTACTGTGTAAGCAGCTTTTGTTTCGCATGCGTTAAATCAGCATATAATCCCCGAGTATTTCCAATTTGATACACACACGCACCCCAATGCCATGTCAAACAAACTTAAAAACATAAAAAAGAGACAACTGAACAACAACTCCTCCCTTCTGACCCTCTCCCACCACACGAACACACACAGTCACACACATGCTGACAATTTGCAAGTTCTTCAAGGTACACACACACAAACGCACAACCAAGCACACATATAGTAAAGTTTACGTTGAGGCAGGGCGAGGCCTGTTGGAGCCGCAACTGAAAGGGAACTAAGGCGCACATTCGTATCTGCTTATGGACCGTCAATCTAAGCCCCAAAATCTTGTCGTTGTCATGTCGTATAAATTAAATGTGTTTATATTAAATGTAAAAAAAAGCCAAAACAAAACAAAACGCAAACGGTTCAAATTCTGTTTTTACCCAGTTATCCTGTGTCGCGTCCTGTGATAAAGAAAGTATCAGTTGCCTGTCTGTCTTCTTTGCTGTTTTGTTTTGATTTTTTGGCATTATGTATTATAATCAGTTGCAACTGTAGCAGGAGTTGGGTACTGAAAATATTGACATGTTAGAGGTTTCCTTTGTCCTAAAGTAGACTTGCAAAGTAACAAGGATACGTCCACATATGCCAACACCCAATCAGTACAGAGATCAGTTAATATTTTCCATAGAATTGTGATAAGAAATTAGTGTTAGTTTTGAGAATGTCTGACCTGTTTGTCTTGTATGCTGACAGAGGGTGACATGGAGGTGCGAATTTGAAAGGTGATAAATGGATGGGTTACATTAGATAAGCGTAGAGAAGAAATCTGTTTATTAGGCACAAGAAATAACTCTTACTTGTTTATAATAATGGTGAGCTCAAAGACCACTATAATGGTCAAAATAATGCTAAAACTTTAACAATATTTTGTAGTTGAAATAAAGGTTGAGCTGTTTTTACAATTTTATTTAATATATAGTAAAGATCAAAATTTCAAATATTAGTATTTACCTTTTCAATATTAACTAACAACATAGTAATATGAAAAAAATGGACAGCTAAAAATAAGAAAAGAAGAACAAACGAAAACAGTTTGAATGTCTTAGTTGCTCTGGCTATATTGTAGTATGAAATAAATTTTAAAATTCAATTATTAATAATCAATAAATATGATTTGTCTATGAATCTACAATTTTCAATATATTTATGATAACTGTTAAAATCTTTAGGTCGTTGGTAAACGGAACCTTTGAAGATTTTGAAATACGCTACAAAATGTTTGATTACAATTCATTTGTTTCAGAATATATAATACAAGTTTGTCCTTCTTTTGTTAATTTCCAATGTTAGAAAATTTCATGAATATATTTAGTTGTATAATGTTTTAACTTTGAATAAATATTATTAATGTTAACGAGGCTTACACATACAGCCTCATAAGGAAGTTCCTAGTACTAGTGGTTCTTTATAAATACCGATGCTCATATATAATCAGACTTTCCAAGAATAACGTCAATATTCCTCTTTTAACATAATAGTATATTAAATTTCCCTGCTTTATGTGGTAGTTTTTGCTATTGTCTGCCTGCCTTTTGCATATTTCAGTAAAATAATTAACTGACATGTAGACGTGGCCTTTACACAACCTGCAGCATGTAATACGCACTTCAGCTTACTGTGTGTATGTACGAGTGCGTGTGTGTGTGTTAAAGGTCATGCACATGTTGTGCATGAAGCCGTAAAATTTATGAAATGAAAGATGTTTCATAGCAGATTTCATATGTTTTCCTTTACTTATTTTAATGAATCAATGCAACTGATTTATTAACTTTAAGGAATTATTAAACTGAAGTTGTACAACTTATGACTAAACAAATTTTTAGTTATATTTTTTCTTGAATTCTAATTGATAGCTTGCCAGGTTTTATACAAAGTATTTGTATACTATTTTTTAAACATTTTACTAAATTCTGAATGCAGTTTATGAGAATATGTTCAATCTAAACCAATGTAGCGTTGATCTTCCTATAGTACAGTATCTCTTAAAAAATAAAATACTTATTTGTGAAACTATTTTAAACACCATTTGCATTGAACATTTCCGGAGTCGTAATGAAATCACGAAATAAGACTCAACGACACTGACAGTTCGCTGACTGACCTCGGCACATTGGTTAGCGCTGTCTCTCTGCCTGTCTGCCTGTCGCTCTGTCAAAGGTGTCCAACAATTGAAATGGAAACTGAAATTGAAATTGAAATATCAACGTGAGAATTTCGAATTAAGTTTTTCGCGTAGGATTACCGCAAAATATTAGCCGCATTCAGCGAACCGGACGGAAGGAAGCCCATGACCAAATGCCGCTTCCGCCAGGCCGTGTTTCACGTCCGGTTGGTTGTACGTTCTGTACCGAAAAGTTATTTATAGCTCTACTGTTGTACCCTCCTCCTGTCTCCCGCTCGCTTATTAATGATGATATCCATGATGGAAATTGTGGCACAGTCACTTTGAGCTGCCGTTTCTGACTTTGGCTCTTGGGCCACTGGCTTTGTATCCATCCACATGCATATTTAATATGCTGACGGCAGTTTTTGGCTGATATTAGCAGCATATTTTGCTTTTGGGTCAATTCCAGCAGCTGGCGGCGACATATGCAATTGTAGCGGCTTGACCCACACCCAAAACTCTCCACACAACTGTACTGACTCTCTGTAGTTGGCACTGACTCTGGCTCTGACTTTCTCAGAACTTGGCAAGCTAGCTAGCTGAATGAAAAGTTTCTTCTTATTCCACTGTGTGTGCAAGTGTGTGAATGTGTGTGAGTGTGTGTGTGAGAGATTTGCACTAAAACCACTTTGTGGTGACGCCAAAACTTCTAGCCAAGTTAAAAACTATTGTCATTCTGTTAAGTGGTCACATTTAACACTTGGGGCGCTGACTCCTAGATGCCACCGTGAAGAGATATATAGAACAGGAGCACACCAGTCGGACGCAACGGAGAGTCAAAGATTCTGCACATGAGCATTAACTAATTTCCCAGTTGCACAAAGCTAATATACCTTTTTTGAACTGTTGCAAAGTACAGTGTCTGAGAAAACAGACAACTGAAAAAAACAAAGAGTAATGTCTGTGCCATGACTGTTGTTATTGTTTCCTCTGGGCTACTAAGTTATATATTATGCACACACACACACATGTTTATATGCATTTATTACATTCAATTTGTTGGTATACGTACGTATGAATGTCATTAGTCACTTATTAATTGCGCTTTTAAATTAAATTATCTGTGAGTTAAAAATATGTGAGATTAGAAAGGCAAAAAAAACTTAATACTGTCAAATTGTAAAAAGTAAAAAGTATAAACGCTAAAATAATTCATTTTGAGAGACTTACTCTCTAAACAGACACACACACACACAGAAATATTTATATATATGGATATATGTACATATACATAGGTACATACATATACATACATTTACAATAACTGCAGCGAACGCATGCTTAACAGAGCAAAGAGCAAATCATTAACATTCTGATCAGTCGGGCGCACCGGACAGTACAATACCCTTTACCTAATTTTGATGCATACATTCTCACACACTAATAGAAACTAATACAGCATAGTTACACTTTCTGTACGCTGCAGCGTTGCTTCTTCTTCCTTTGTTGCTAACTTTGCAGTCGCTGCGCTGCCTGCAGCCGCTATGAAAGCTTGAAAAATGTGCTTAAATAACTTACATATGCATACTTATGTACATATGTTAAGTGTTATGCGACAGCGCGCTTAACCCACGCTCTCCCACCGTCTCCCTCTCCTACGAGCACTGCCGCTATGACTCTATTCAGTACTCTCCCAGCAGAAGAAACGGTACGCTCTCAGCTGCTAGCAAATACAATATCTCTCTCCCACTGGCGCTGCATCTCTTCTATGCATGGCAAAATGTACATACATATGTATGTTGCTATGTGTGTGTGTGTTTATGATATTGGCAATTGCTGCGACGCACTTTTCTCCCATGCATTAATCACATGTAAATTTGTATGTTTGTGCAATGAATAAAATAAAGAATAAAGTCACTACAACTTAACAATTTAAAAACTACTTATTTAAAATATTTTAAAATTAACATTAGTTAATATGTAATCTTTGCCATTCTTCAGTTAAAAGTGATTCTAAAATACTTAAAATTTGTAGTGTTCTGCTTGGATGTGGCTTCATATGATTAACTCTAACACTGCTGGAAACCCTCTTCACTGCCCACTTTATTAAACTGAACTGTTTATTTACAGTGCTCTTTGGTTTCTTCGTATTTCTCATTTTAACTTAATTTAAGCACTTCGCTACGCTCAAAGTTGACCTGCTTGCATATCCTGTCTGTGCCTAGCAAGCGTCTCAGGACCGTTGTCAGCGTCGCCCTCGACTGTCAGGACTTGATGAAGTGCCAAACGAACGAATTGCTGCGACTGTCATGGCCCCTCGCCTCCCCTGTCATGGGTAAATAACCCCCGCAATTGAAACTTAACATTACGGCTAGCTTTCCTTTCCTTTCCATTCCGTTCCTTTCCATTCCTTTTATTTCGTTTGCTTTCGCCTTACTTTCGCTTTGTCAACATACTTTGTTGCCCCTTGCTCGAGTGGGTAATTAAAAGGGATGCGCCTCAGTTGGTTTCATATTTCGAGCTTTTGCTTTTCACATTTGCCCATTGCCATGGCAGAGTTTGATTGGCCGACACGTGTCCACAGTAATTCAGCTAGGATCTATGCAAACAGGTAATTCCCTATTTATGTGTATATATGTATGTGTTAAGTCTGCGATTAAAATTTAAATAAATAATTGGCAAACATTTCAAAGCGCAAAATCGTGTTGCGGTTTACCAAGCAAAATTAACTGTGGCAAATTTGTGCTCAGCTGAATATAATCCGGGTCCTAAGCAAATAACGGCTAAGCCTTTAAGTATTGTTTTTTTCTTCGCTCGCTCGCCTGATTTCCCTTCATTTCATTTCATTTTTTATTTTATTCCATTACTTTGTGACTCTCTGCATTAAGGCAAATATTAATTTTCAGTTCAAAGCAGCTCATTTCATGCTTAAATGACATGCCAAGAGCTGACAATTAAACAAAGCGAATGGCAATGTTGAGTTAAAAATTAAAAAAAAAGAAAAGTAAAGGGAAACGAGAGGAAATAGACAGGCAAAGATTGACAGGCGGAGGTACAAAGGATAAAGTTTCAATTACGAATTTTATATGCTCTTTATATTTGCTAAAAGATATTTTTAATATTTATTTAATATTATTATTGTCAAATGCATTTATTAATTCTTTTCCGTTTATATTTAATATTTATTTATAATATTTATATTTATTTACTCTTCTAGCTGTTTAGATTTTAATATTTTTTTTTTTGAATATAGTTTTATTTATTTAAATATTTTTTTTTCTTTTTTTTTCTGTTGGAATGCAGTCTATGCCAAGTTTTTAGTTTTAGTATCAAAACTATTTTACAATATAAGCTAAGTCATACCATTTTTTTTTATTATATTACATTTATTTGAGCTCATATAAATTAGAATTATTACCTAATATTTCATTCCGTTTAATTATAAATTTTTTTCATTTCTTTAAAATTTTTAATTAAGATTTTTGCGTTATACTTGTCCAGCTTGATTTGGAAGCACGTGTTCCTGAATAAATTAATTATGCACTGGGTACTAAGCACTCATACACATATACCCACTTAAATATATATGTGTGTAGCACACACACACCCATGGTGTAGGGGCCTTCAAAGGGAGTGTGGGCAAAATGGTCAGGAAGTGCAAGTGCCAACGGAAACTTTTAATTGTTTCTGCTGTTGCTTTTTGCGCTTCCGTTTCTTGTCATGAAATGGGAAAGTGCGGACAAAAAAAATTGCTATAGAGCTGAAGGAAAATACAAAAGCCACATAATGTAAGAAATCCCTGAGAAAGGGGCATAAAGGAAAGGGTCGAAGACTACCTCAACTCGCCTTGCACATTGTTCAGTTGCTTGAGGTTATTTGGCCACTTCTTTTGTGAATGTAAGAGAGACGCGCATGTCGTTCCGGCTTTCTTAACTTCAGTAGTCTTAACCGCAGTCGTAGTCGGTCTTAACTCTTTGGTCATTGTGTGTGTTTAACCGGTCAACTGCAGAGCTATGCGAAGGGACGACGGACGTGTCTGCATTTCTCCAGCTTATTAAAAATCTCATTAACATTGTCGTTGCGGCGTAAATTTTAATTGTCCGTTAAAAATGGTCCGACCCTTTTTTTCTCTGTGGAGCTTTCCGAAATCAATTTAAACTTGTTTGACCAACTAGATTAGATGGAAATGAATTTTGCGTAGTGCTAATGTCGCCGCTGCCTCTGCCTCAGATGCCACAGAATTTGCAGGCATTTTACAATAATATACACTACACTTTTACTGCATATACACTACAAGAAAAAAAGGGTTTAAGATTGTGGAAAGTATTACAAATATGCAAATATCAAATGACTTTTTTGCTTAGTTAATTTGATGCAAAAGAAATTGAGATTTGAATTAAGTTTCTAACGATTTCTGTCTTCACTATCTGATAATATAATTTATGTATAACTTAAAAAATCAGCACAAAAATTCCTTGAAGTGTATTCATATTGCATGTGTTTATGCATATTTATAATATGTATATACATTCAGTAGTATGCCAACGTTTTTGTCCCCATGGCGTTTTGCATGTTAAACATGTGAATAATGCAAATTGTTCACACAAACGCATACTCTCCCACATACAGACAATGACACGCACACACTTGCATCTATATCCACTCATGTCCATCCAAGCATCAGGTATCGAGCTGTGGGATTTACATGGAACTTGGCGCCACAACGCAGCTTAAGCATACTGTTTTCCCCCTTCTTCCACCTTCCGCTCCACGTTTTCATACACAAGTCAATAGCTTACTTGGAATTCAGCTAGAACAGTGTGATAAAGTGACAAAAATGACGATAAACGAATTTAATGAAACTCGTAAAGACAATTCATAAATTATATGAAAAAGTACATCATAATTTTTAAAATATATTAAATACTTAATTCATAACTATAAAGTTCATTATAATTTATAAAATATTTAATTCATAATTAATTTAATTTATAAATATGAAGAAGTTCATTAAAATTTTATTCATAAGTATTAAAAATATTTTAAATATTTAATTTATACATCTGAAGAAGTTTATATAATTTTTAAAAATATTTTAAATATTTAATTCATAAATATATTAATGTTATTATAATTTTTGAATATATTTTAAATATGCGAAGAAGTTTATAATAATTGTTGAAAATATTTTAAATATTTAATTCATAAGATAAATATTTTAAATATTTAAAACAACTTAATTCCTTATGTAAAAGTTTTAGTTAAACTCGAATCGTTCAATTCTCCCCTCTCCGTCACGTTTTCAATACAATTGTTTGTCAAATCGATCTAAGTAGAGATCCAGTAAATACTTGCCAACAAAACAAGTTAACAAACTCTTTAAGACCGAGAGCTTCAAAGTCATTAGTCAATTCTGATGGAGACAACAACAAGAGATGGAAATGGTAAAGAAAAACCCTTCGTCTTCGCCCAGCAAAAGTCACGAAGTTGAGCTTTTTGAACTGATTTGTTAGGCCTAGACAACAAAGGGCCAAAAAGGCGAGTCCTTGCAGCAGCAGCAGCAGCAGCATCAGCAGTAGCCACTCGAGCACAAAGTAATCCTTAATTACACATTGGAAGCACGTAAATGTAATTTTTTGTACACTTCTCTCTCACTGGCCCCCGACAAAGGGAAAATTATGTTAAGACACGATTTGGTGATTGGCGTTCTGAGCATAATATGGCAAACGCACCAGGCATCAGAGTCGGGCCAAGAGCTGGATTTCGAGCAGCAAGCGTCTGAGCGTCTTTACTGATTGGCGGACTTTGTGGCTAAGTCCGCCATAAATGATTGTTGCCTTTTGCTGATTTTGAAGGACAATGGGGCCTAGGCAATGGTAATGGCTTAGTCGCTTCTTTAGGCCCTCTACAATACTTTTCGGTTCTGTTTTCTGTAAGTGGTTATAGGTTATGGTCCGCTTGTTAAGGCCCGTTTAGTGCAACTTTGTACACGCAGGATTTGGCTAATTTGTAAGCATTTTGCTTTACTTGGAACTGTTACTGCGTGTTGCCTTAAAAATGTAAACAAAATGCTTGTCTGGGAATTGTCCTGTATTTATTACCACGGTAACGGTAAAATTGTAGGCATTATGTGCGATTTTCTATTTCTGTTTGACGGGAATTTCATCACATATGGAACCAGTACAAATGCGTAGTTAATATCACGTATACTCTAACAAGCAAAAATCGGCCTTTTTCTGGCTTTATCTTCACCACCTTCCTCCTTCATTTGGTTTCTGTGTCTACCTTTGCTATGGAAGCACAAAGAGCAAGGGCGTGCCCATCACTGCTCCTACACACACCTTTTTATTCATTTGTATACCGACTTGTTTCTATCATCCACCTTCTTTCATTTTCTTTCGATTATTTGTAGTATGTTGGCATAAATCTTACCACACACGAAATAAATAGTGCAAACACTCCACACTTAAATATGATTAAACACATCCTTACCGAAAGATGTCCTCGCATTATGTGCGTAGAATTTTGTGCTTAAGTAAACCATATTTCATAATACTAAAATATAGAAATTAACATAAATTATGCATACTTAAATAATTGGACTCTTATTTAAATGTGTCTTACAGTTTAAATCACATATCATTTTGGAGTCAAGTTAAGGTCACAATTTATCTAAAAAATAATAATTTTCTTAGCATAAATATCGATTTTTGATCTTATTGTATTTAATATTATCTTGTATTTATTTAAATAAATCATATCTTAAATTGGACTTAAAGCTGAATTCTTACTAGAGCCCAATTTAGATCGAAGCGATCTCTCGTGTGAGATCGAAACTTTTCTGTAAGTTGAGATTGTGTGTTTTAATGAGTAAAAGAGTACAACTCAATGAGAGCGTTTACTGCAAAATGGTTATCATTTTAATCCAATTGACTAATCATTAAGAGCACAACTTGTTTAACTTCAAATGTGGGGCCTTCAGTAGTAGATCCCATTTCCTTCTGCTGGCATTTCCATTCAATATTAAAATGTTTCATAACATTAACATTATGCCAACTTAATGGCAGCTCAAGTTGAACACTCACTCTGATATAAGGATATCAGTGGATATTTGTGCAGCTGCCACAGCGTGTAAATTGCATTTGCAGCTGCAAGCATTTTGCGTGTGTACGTGTGTACGTGAGAGTGTGCGTTACACTGACCAACATCAAAATAAAAACAATTCCTTTTTTATTTGTAAACTGCAGTTTTTTATGATTGTTTTAAGCGAGTGCGGTGTTTTTTACGACTGTGTTTTTAAGCTGGTCTCTGGCATTTTCAGTGTGTTTTCTTTGTAAATTAACTTTAATAAAAGTAGATGGCGTAAAAAACAATAGCTTTGTGGGTAGTTAGAGCATTCAGACTGCGCACTACTCCCCCTCTTTCCCTAAATCTTTCGTTTCTCTCTTCTTTCTCCCACTGCAGTTGTTTTTTCTTTGTGCTTTGACTATGAAAATCAATATGCGTATAGGAATTGAATATTCAAAGCATGCAAATGGAAAATTTGAGTTATGACAGCACAAATAGTAGGCAGAGCGAGTGTGAGTGGTGGGGGAGGGAGAGTCATAGAGCCAATGTGCATTTGCTATTGTTTGCAAAAACCAAATACAACTTGCTGAGTTTAGAAATTAAGAACACAAACTTAAAATGCATTAAATTGAATTTCAAATGAGTCGCTATGTGTGTGTGCGAACCTTGAACTTACAATGGAATACTATACAAATGTACGCGTGGTGTTAAAGTAAGCTAGTCACACTGAGTACGCCAGCTGTAGACAACAAAGAGAACAGTAACAACAGCGAGCAGTAAGGACGGCGAATTAGCTCAGGCGAATTCCCGAACGAACGAATGAACAAACGGCGAATTCAGCAGCTGATGTTCGCCCCAGATTAAATCACTATAAACGTGGTTCGACATACGAGTTATTCCACAAAAAGGGGTATATTTAATATATTTAATATTTTATATTTACAGTGCGATCTCGATAATTTGGACTATTAGTGTTCGCCAATGTAGAAAATAAAGAGTTGGGACAAGGAGAAAAAAATTTTTATTTATTTAAGCTTCAGTTTTTAATAACATAGTATATAGTATTTTATCAATTTTCTTACTAATTTTTCGGAATTTATTGTATTCAAAATATCTCTCTATGAATAGATACAGACCATTTTTACGTGTGATATTTTAAATGAATTTTTTAGCAAAATATGTACACATTTACAGTTTTAAATTTGAAATCCATATACAAAGAATACATAAAACATACTGAAAATAGAAGTATCTAAATAATTGAGGTAGACAAAATATCCTAGTGTCCAAATTATAGAGATAACAATGGAAAACAACTTAGCATCCGAATTACCGTGCTGTCCAAATTATCGACTGTCCGAATTATCGAGATTGCACTGTACGTCAAATAAAAACTTCACATATGCATATATACATACATAAATATATTGCTATAGTTCACTACTTATAAGTATACTCATTATATCAAAATACCTTTCTTAACGAAACTCAAACGATCCTTACGGCAGAATCTAATTAAACACAAATACACTCAAATTAGCAAGCAATTTGCAGAGTGAATAGTAAACAAATTTACATTTTTTAAGCTGCAGGAATGTTACGAAGAAAGTTAAGCCAAGGAGAGCAGGAGAATGAAGAAGAGACAGAGAAGGTTAATGCTGGCCTATTTGTTGCATGAAATTGGCCAATCGACTCCAAGCGCCTCCCCGTGGTCCAGCGTGTCGTTGGCGTTACATCAGACAGCAGCTTAACGCTGGGATTCTAGCGTGTGGCACTGTGGGCAAAAACGAGAATTTCCTGCTCATTTATACTCTTTGCTGTGGGAGAGTAAGTAGGAGAAAGAATTGCGGAAAATTAAAAGAGGGAAATAAACACTGAGATTGATGTATACAAATAGTATAAAGGGACTTACACTGAATTCTATCTTTGCCCCATAGTACCTCAGCTTTGTGTGTGTGTGCGTATTTTGGTGTGGTCTGTTGTCAATGTGCATAATACCGTTATCTCGCTGTGACAGCAGCAGGCTCATTCTTGCATTCCCACAAACAGCGAGGTACTCGTATGTACTATGAGTATGCAACCCGCAAGTGTGTGCGTGTGTGTGTGCGTGTGACAGCATAAAAAACAATGGCGAGGGTCAAGGGTATTAAGCGGCGTTCGTCCAAAAAAAATCTCTGAATTTTTTTCCACTAAAGTAACGCAAGTTGAAGGCATTTTAAATCCGACTTCATCTTAAAGCACCGCAATTGCAATATAGATAAAAATAAATGTGGACTTTAACATTAATTGTAGAACTATATTAAATTAATAAAAGTATTAAGTAAAATTTGTATTTACTAGTCCAGAAAATACTTTTTGGTCTTACGGACACACCCACACAATTTCAAATTAAAGTCCCATATTGTGGCCTATTCGGGGAAAAGCTCAGGGGGAAATGTTATAAAAGCGAGAAAAATGCGAACCGCCAAATAGCAAAAAGAAAAAAGCTCAAAATAAAATCAATTACGCTCGATTAACTGAAATAGTTACATAAATTACAAATAACTAAGGCACAGCACGAAATGGGGAACAAGAAGCTGGCAACTGTGTATGGGGGACAACTAAATTGCTATGAGTTGAAGTCAAAGCCAAAGTTTAGGGCAATTGAAGCGAAAAATCCACAAGAGGACGCGCAACATTTTGTGGCATAATGACAATTTCTAACGAGACAGCTGAATGAGAGGTTAGCAAAGCCGGAATATGTATCACCTAATTAAGTTTGGGTTGATCGACTAGACGATACCGTGCTAAACCGGTTTGCTATTGAGTTTTGATACAAACAAACAATAGATGGCGCTAGCAGTAACTTTACTAACTACAGGCGAGAGTTGGCGAAATATTGAAATATACCTTAAAACTAATCGAGTGAGTTATAGTTACTCTTCTTACTACACTTGCTTCACTTTGTCAGATTAATGTTCTCAAGCTCTATATACCCTTCTTTCCCATTTTTAATGGGCAGCTACTATTAAGAGAAAGTACGTTATGCCACTGTAACTGAAGGCCGTGTAGAGATAACTATTAACATTATAGAAGTAAGAAAAATTTGCGATTATTTTCCGGAACATAAAACAAAAGACAACAAACAACATGCAGACCACAACGATAAACGCCAAACGACACAAAGGGCAGGACATGAACGAAGACAATGACGAGCACTTGGAAGCATTCGATGCCTTAAAGCGACGAGTCGAGGGAAAAAAGCTCGAAAAAATAATAAATAATACCATTTGATGCTCAAAGCGAAGACAACGCATTTAAAATGAACTCATTTTCACGCTTGTAGTACAGTGTAAACCCCCCTCGCCACACTGCCCACTCTAACCCCTCGGCAAACAGTGCTTAAACTACCCCCGAAAATTTGTGGTTCAGACTTACTGCTCTTTGTTGTTGTTTGCAACTTTACGCGCAATTAATCTAAAATAAATTCGTTTATAATTTGACAACAGAGCAGAGAGACGAGGCAGCTGAAAAAAGACCAAAAGAGAATCAACTATCCCATCATTTTACAGCTTTAAAACAATTAAATGTCAAAGTTTTCCAACCGGGCCACTAGGCAGACAGTCTCTAAGCTCCGAAAATTACAATTCTCTAGACAAAAGCATCAAAGGCAGAACAGAATAACAACAACAAGAAGAAGTCTACTCCTCTTTCAGTCTGTTATTTCTTATTTCATTTTCCACTCTTATTGAGTCTGACAGGTCACGGGTTCGGGTGCGGGTTCAGCTTCAGTTTCAGTTTCTGGTTCAGGTTCAGGTTGAGGTCAACAAAGCAAAGCGCTTTGCGCGAAATTCAGCGAGTGCAACCCCTCCTGTAGGAGTTTCCATTTGGTACTGTCATTATCATTGTTGTAGCCCATAAATTATTGTTTAATGACAGTGGAAATTGAAAATAAATTCAAGCTAATAATCGTTGAAATAAACGCTATAAATTGTAGCTCGTTTTCCTACTCTCTGTTGGCTACGTTCAAGTGTGGCACAATTGAAATAAATGCAACAAGTTTCGGTAATTGCTTTGATATTTGTTGAAAGTATTACGATAATAGTAAAAGTGAACAGGTATTGAAATATTTTAGCACGCTAGCATTGAGCTAGACTAGAGTATCTGAGTATCCTAAGGCAGGAACCACATACAGCTGCTTCTTATAGAATAGAGGAGAGTCTTAGCAAAAATCGTAAGCTGTGAATATATTTAGATATCAATACGATATTAAAATCTTTTACACCTGGAGACTGTACATTTTAAAAAATATTATTTTCAAAAATCAAGGTTTGATGAAAAAAATATATAGTTTCATTTAAAATCAGGGAAAATAAATAATTATCAGGTCAATCTTTCTGTGGCTGTAATAAGTTTATCTTAAGCAAATGAATTAAATAAAAAATTCAGAAAGAGTAAAAAAGAAAAGTACACAGAGAGCCAGACCCCACAAAGTATTCTTGATCAAGACGTCGAGCTGAGTCGATATTGCCCTGTCTGTCAGTCCGTGTGTCTGTATGAACATTCAGATCTCGGAAACTATAAGAGCTGGATATTCAATCCTTTTTATATTAGGTTCGTGAGTTGCATAAGCAGTTTATGTTTACAAGGGAAACTCTCCAACTGTCGGTTGGGCCAACTGTAGCTTTCCGGGCTTTTACTTAATTTACAAATGTCAACACATGAAGTTTTAACCAATTATGCCATATTTTGGTACATAATATATGCGTATTTTAGCGTAAAAATTTAAACATTTCTTGGTTTACTATATTCAACTAACTAGTAAAGACCTTTCTCTATTACTAGTTGCAGTACAGTAATAGGAGAATTTGTATTATCTGAGAAATTTGTAAGTCCTCTTATTGTGAACCCGAATGTAGCAAAACTTCTTTTTAACTTCCATTTAAAAATTTACTCACAGTTGATGTTTCTCTTTGGTAAGTTTCCATTTGTATGCCTAATACAGGTAATCATAACAATATTTAGTGGCCACACATGATCATCAAAGTCTCCCTAGCTGTATTTACTCTTGAGCTTTGGCAACCCTGAGACGTTTTAGGCGTATCTGGCACGGATGCCCCAGAGCCACCCACAAATGACGCGCAACAAGCAGCAAAGCACAACTTGTAGCCACTCCAGAAGTGCCCCTACTACATACTATCCCAATCCCCTCCACCGTCAGTGGCACGATTGGCCCCAGACACGCAGACACGTGTAGCTGGCGCAACAGTGTAAACAGAAGTTGAAAAGAGAATTCGGAATTAGCGAAGAGACAACAACAACAACAACAACAACTTTTACAAAATGCCCAAACGTTAAACTGACTCCACGTTACGTGTGAACAAACGCACAAAGTCGGACAGCAGAACGCACAGCGGACTTAGAGGTAGAACAGGAGCAGGGGGGCAGCAGATAGGGACGGAGGGAAGTCGAAGCCGGAGTACACTTGCAAAGGATGTTGCGCCATATTAGCGCCGCGTGTCGGATAATTTATGAAATGGCGTCGTCGGCCGCAGCAGGCAACACGCTGAAGGCGGCAAAACAGGAGGAGGCCACCACTTGGCATGGGGCACTTGGTATGAGGCATGCGGCATGAGGAATGCGGCATGAGGCAGGTAGCAGCAGTCAGTTCCGATGTGGAAAAGCCTCCGACAACGGCAGCTACCTGTGCTGTAAATATCTTTAAAAGGCGCTGTTAAAACAAATTACTGTCTGGTTGCTGTTTTTCGAGGTCCCCAATGCCACAATGCGTGTCAGGGAATAAAGCTAACAGCAATAGGGCACTGTCAGAGGAAGAATAAGTACACTGGAATAAAATTTAGGTTTAAATTGCATTTTAAATTCCAACCGACTAAATGGAATAGATTTAATTTGACATTTTCATATATTTAAATATTTTTATGAAGGAAATAAGTCTATCGCATAGTAATTGGAAATTTTTACAGCAAACAGAATCACTAAGGATATTTCACATTAATACGAGAGATTGGTTAATATCTCAAGGAAATTAGTTAATATGATATTTTTAACGACAACAATAAATTGCATACCGATTTCGAAGGTACAATTAATTTAGTAATAATTATGTGTTCGATTACTTGTGAGATATGAAGATATATATAAATTCCTATATTAATATCGAGTTCTCTTGCCGATACTTCTCTCTATGGGTATACAGTTTACATTCAGCAATATCTCTCTTATACCTACAAGAGATGATCCTCGCTTTCTGTTTATATTGTATACAAAAATATCTAATATCTACATAAGGGAGCTTAGTCTTTCAAAATCCCTAACAACCGCCCTAACCTAACCTATATATACTCCAAATTCTATTAACTCTTTATATCTATTCTTTTTTCCCGTTATAAGAACGTACATTTACTTTCTAACTAAATTAATCGGAACCAATATACATACATACCTATACATACGCAATCAATGTACATCATCAATATTTTTAACCATTTTTATTAAGTTTCGATTTATCAGCAGATGGAAAATTTAACTGTTTTTATTATATTTATTATATTGCCCTAATTTATATTACTTTTCAGTTTAAATAATTAGATTGTAATTTTACATATTTATTTGTTATGCATTATTTTTTCAGTGTGAGCTGGAAACAAATCCGCCGCTTTCTGTGTGTTGGAGCACGCAACAGCGAAAGTTATTAAGCGAATTTCTCAGGCAGCACGGCATGAAAATTCCCGCGGGAATTCAACCCCCCGGAACACCCAATGCTTGGCATGTACCTCCTCTTGCCGTTTGTGGTATATTCTTTTTTTTGGTTTACAATTCCCGTACTGGGCAGATAGAAGAACAAACTTACCGACTGAGAGACAAGCAGACAGACAGTGTTGTCAATTTTATTCTGGAGTTGTCGCATATGCTTCTTTCACTGGAGAGATTCTTTTTTACGAGTTGTGGTGGCTTTTACTTACTTCGTTCATTGGGCCATCATAAGTATCCATGCATAGATGAATTTCCTATAAATTTCAGAGTGAATACCCACTTGTTAAAGAGACTCTATAACCACAAAGTTGATATGAGATCAGGCTCAATAAAATGTTGAGTTCATTAAAGTTAAAGATATTGGAGCTGCAGTGGATAGGGGAGAGGAATGGGCAGGACTCTGTTCAGCTCAATAAACTTAATGCAAATTACAAATTCGTGCCAAAAATTAAGTTAAATTATGCCACAGTCAACGGCACAACGACACAGCAACACAACAACAGGCGGAAAGCCCAAGCCCAATAAAGAATACCGCAAATTGCGCTGAGCCCTCAGAGCAACGCCCAGCTAACGGTCTACTCAAATCCAGGCAGGAGTAGGAGTGGAAGCTGCAGCAAACCTTCATTTTCTGTAGACAAAGAAAGTACAACAATTTTTTTTGTTTTCTTTTTTTTTGTTGCGCGCCACACAAATTGAAAATGAAAAGTCAGAACTTGAAAATGATAATCAACGTCAACAAATTTAGACAGGGGGAGGAGAGGTAAACATTGTGGAAAGGCAGTCTGTATAATGATCTAATAAATTTCATTACCACAGCAAGCAATTTTTGCATTTGCCGAAGCAAAAACGAAAGAGGCTAGGGGAGGTTGCTGGTTAGGATGATGATATGCCATAGGTAGTAGCTACTATTAGGCAGCATGTTGGGGGCGTGGCACGCATGTTGTTTACTTGTATGCTTTAAGTTATACACCTCTAGTCTCTCTCCCACTGTCAGGTGTTTAAACTTTTCCAGCTGCTCCACAAATTGGCAGCGCACTAAGGAAAGAGGATAAGGAAGTTCGCGTGTGTCGCGCTGTACTTGAAACTTGTGAACTCGAGTCGAGTCGAGTCAAGTCGAGTCATCGACCCACTTGGAGCTGCTCTACGCCAATTGGCAATGCCGGAAAGCCCCGGAAAGTATGCTGCATATGTCAGCAGTTTCTTCAGCTTGTTCTTTTTTATGCTACTCGTTTTCTTATTTCATTCTATGGTATTGGGATTTGTCGTCGAGTTGGAGATTTTTTTCGGCATTTGCCATTTGCCTGCGCATGTTTTTGTATTTTTTTTAGTTATTTGCTTTATTGCGGAAATTTGTAAATTTTCTAAAGGGGTTATGGCTTACGCTCATGGGAAATGGAGTGGGAGTAAACTGCCAAAGCAACGCAATATTTATAAAGGGTTTTATATATTTTAATGTTGTCATCGATATCTATCAGATTGCTTCCTAAAGAGAGAAGACTTGCTAGAATTGAATTGGATTATCTAAATTAGTATAGTAATCTAAGCCATACACGCCTGTTGGAGTTTAATTTTTGGCATTTAACAATAATAATTTTGTAAATAAATTGCATTGGCTTAAGTGAAATGAAATTTGTACATTTGTCACACTAATTAAATACTAAGCTGCACATAATCGCTTTTGGCCATGCTGAAACCTCAGACTACTTTTGGTAAGGTGGAAGAACACACACACATACATCAGGGCTCAGGCAGTGGCAGGGCTATTAGTAGGGTTCATAAATAAACTCTTGTAGCAAAATTTACCCCTGACAGCAATTACGTATACTAACGCACCATTTGGCCTCGGTTGGAGCAGTATGCGTATGGGTTGGGTATGGGTGTGGGTTTTTCTCCAAGTGCCATGGCAATTGGCATGGGGTCAGCGGCCATAAATAATGCCACTTAATTGTTTTACAAAGCATAATTTTATCCTTTCGTAAATCCAGTGTTTTACAAACGTTTTCCAAAAAAGAAAAATCGCAAAGCGAGAACAATTTTATACATGCTTGTGCGCCATCTAGGAATGGGGAAAGGCGCATGGCGCCTTTTTCTTTTGCCGCACCAGCTTAAATATGAATTAATGGCCAATAAAGATAATCTTTTACACATTCGCGTACGCAGCGCATTAAAAGTTAAATTTATGTAGACCCCAAATCAGCCGGAGCTCAGTTAAAATTTTTACTCTCTCTTCCCATTTTTCTTTTCTGCCTGCACAGCACAATTTCCATTCATGTGAGTGGAAAGTAGTTAAGTTCACATGTTAGATTATTAAAGCAACTTTCCTCTTAGTTGGTTTCACATTTTATAGACTGCCTAATGAAGAAGCAATATCCTCAATCAGGGATATTTCAGAGCTGACGGCTTCAAGTGATTATCTGTGGTCCACTCAGGCCCAGTCACGTCATCATTTGCTGCATATTCAATTTTATTGCCTATACGCAGTGTTGCCAAAAGCAAAAAAACATAATAAATGCCAAAGAAAAAATCACAAAAAAATGCTCATTAATATTTCATGTTTAGTGCAAATTATTCAAAACAATGCGGGCTACGTTGAACGCGAACAGCATCAACAAAATCTTTCTATATTTGCTCAAATGTACAATGGGGACAATAAGGAGTTTTTCTTGGTTGCGAATTATTCAGTCGAATGTTTAATATTTAAAGTGCATTGTGAGTTTGTATTTTAAAAGTAATAAATGGTTAATAAAACTTTGAATAAAATCACACTAAAAGGTTGCCGTAAAAATAATATTCTCTGTAATATTCTTACCTGTAAAATAGATAAATTTATAATGACAACACACAGACAACATTTATTATAGTCTTGACTTTAAATCCAGTTATTACTTTAGCTTTCGTTTGACCTTTTTCAAAATTGTCCGAAATAAGGCAATATATTACCATTGTACTGAACTTGGTCAATGCGATATCCTGCGGCCGCAGCGCGTGACAGCCAAAAGTCAACGCTACTACGGTTTTGGCTTAAGTGCTAGACGGGCCCTTGGGTCGATGTGTATGTCTGAGTGTGTGTGTGCCTGTTTGTCTGTATGTGTGTGGGTCCCGGTCGCTGTATCAATATTTGTGTTAATCTGTCATTTTTCGTCGTTTATGAGTATTTGAATTTGTTGCAGTGGCCACATTGACGATGGCCATGAAATTTTCATGCGACTTGCTCTCCTACATATCTCCACCCACACTTCTGCCCCTAAAGTGTTTGCGGAAATGTGATGATTATTGGTTGTACAAATAGAAATTCCTGTGTTGACACAGTAATATTTGAGCATGGCCAGCCGGAACGTGCAACGAAATTGAGTTATTTTCTAAAAATTTGAGCACTCAGTGCCATTGTGTTAGAGCACAAGTGACCATGGGGAGAACTAATAGAAAACATAAAGCAGAGAAGTGTAAAAAGGTTATTTAAATTTAAAGTAAAAATTTAGTGAATATTATTTGTGATATATGCATATAAATAAATGAAAATAATATAGTTTAAATGTATATTAAATGAAAATACTTGAAATGGAGTTAAATGACTAATATACTACTTGTAAGGCAAGCTAAGAAACTCCTGAGAACAGTTAGCCTCAAAAGGTTCCAGCAATGCATGTAGCTGGGGAATCTCCTAACCAGACTCATAAGTGACCACAGTAACCCTAAGAAACTCCTAAATAAATAAATAATTGTCAATAGTAACAACTACGCATTCTGCAACATAGAATTCGAAACCTCAGCACACATACTCACATCATAAACGGTTCTGTCTCGTTGAAGATACTTTTGGATGAAAAATCTCGTTCTCTCTGAGGAATAATAGGAATCAGTCTCTCCAATATACTTACTTATAAATATAGGATTGATGGAAAAAGATTGACTTCAATTGATAGATATTACAGTTCATGGTACATATAACCCATAACAAAGAATTATAAAGCTATATAGAAAGCTTCAACTAGAAGCTGAAGAAGTTACTATACAGTTCGTGGTACACATTACCCATATCAAAGAATTATAAAGCTATTTACTAGACTGCAACTGTTCGCTCAGTTGTTTACATTATTTTATTTATTTATTTACTAACAATTTATAGGCATATACTGTAAGTTCTCCTCTGCAGTGTTTATCCAACCATTCAATCCAAGCCAACATCTAATGTCCTTCAGCCCAAACCCTGTGCCACTTAATACGCTCAATTGGCCTAAACATAATGCGACAGTTAAATGCAACATTAAAATATTTCGCACATTAATTTCTTGGCCAAACTGTGTTGACCAGATAGTCAAATGCCAAAAAGGCAGATATTTGCCTGCGGCCCACATACACAACAAAAAAAACTAAGAAAATACAGAAAAATAAAAAAAGCGACAATTTTCATAAAGCAAAACATTTATTATATTTGCCAAATGGAGTGTGACGGACCAGCGTGTTTCCATATAAGAAACTATTCGGGATTATATGAGAAATTTGTGTGCTTCTTTTTTTTATTTCTTTCTTATTTTTGTTGCTAGTCATATATGGTCAAAATGTAAAAAGGGTTGTGCGTGCACATAAAGGACAACTCTACTCTTGAGGAGACAAATTTGCATATTTTTAATATTTTCCCTCTCTCGCCTCACATTCGCTCAGACTGAGGAGCCGCCGAATGGTAACAGTAGAATTTATGTGCGTGCGTTTGAAACACTTAAGTAAATTACATTTGAGTGGGCGAGCGGTTCGGGTTCGAGGAGGGGATGTGTGGGTGGTCTATTGTTCGAAATTGTTTTCTATTTTGCACAAATGCAAATTTCTTACACTCATTTGGTCTAAATTTGGGTACAATCAGACAGTCGCCAAGTGGATTGAGCGAAGCCAAACGGTCTAATGCTAATGACACTGTTAAAGTTCAAGCATAATTTCGAAATACGAAATAGTTTAGAGAGACATTGTAAGAAAAATATATTTACATATATTTAATCTATTGTCTAAATGAAATAATTTCAATTAAAATGAAATAACAAAATTTTCAAGTTTGTATGAAATTGGCTGAGTCATTCTTGTCAGTTGAAAAAAAGTTGTGCAGCCTTTTGGGCTGCGCTTGTAATGTAGCGCCCCAAAAGTGGGCAACACTTTTCGCTTAACTCAACGCAATGACTAGGCAAATTTCGCACTAACTTGTGAATTTTGATTATATGTACCTGAGGTAAATAAATTATTATTTATATAAAAAGAAAACACTCAACATTTTTATAACAAGAAACTGTCCCTTCAATTACAATAGCGTGATTAAGTTACTGTGTCTAAAAAAAATTTAATGTAAAAAAAAAGTAATTCAGTAAGTGATTTAATTAGAATTACATTTACATTTATCAGAAAGTAAATTTTTTTCACTTCTAATATTGTCAACCTGAATACTTAATGCATTTCCGTTCGAACTGTGGTCAGATGTGTGTGTGCATAAAGTAATGAATGTTTAAAATATTAACAGCATAAGTGGAGTAAATCGTTTATATGCAGCAATTAAAAAGCACATCGAAAATGCACAGGAAAAAAAGAAATCCAAAAGAAAACAACGGCACTTAAATATTCAAGAGACCAGGCACATTTCAGAGCCTGTACAAAATGCGAATGATCAATCGGGTCTATTAGCTTTATACAACTGAGAAGAGAGTAAAGTCTGTATGGCCATTTAAGGCTGTTTAACATATATTTGCTGCTCACGACTGTAGTCTTTTCGACTGCTCAGTTGAGGCAAGGTAATGGCAGCATGTCGCCACACAGTTTTTGTGGCCAATAAACAAAAATTATTGTGCTCAAATAAGCGTAAATGCATGTAAATGGCAAATGGCTCGTTGTTGTTGTTGTTGTTGGTGTTGATGTGGGTTCGTTGCATTGTTGCCAAAAGTGTTGAGCTGCGCTGAGTGGTGCATTGAGTGGCAGCAGTGTGAGCATAAGAATGACGAATGAAATGAAAAATGCAGCAGAGCAACAAACCGTTAAGCTGTCGACGCCGACATCGATGCTGACGCTGACGCTGCCGTTGACACTAGTATCGCCACATATTAATGCCAAAAATGAAATGAAATGGAAGTTGCAAAGACTGCACACGTTTTATTGGCATCCAGCATGCGAATGATTTGACAACAAATCTGAAATCTGAAATCCGCAATCCGAATTCCACAATCCGGCATCCAGACATCCGTGGGATACAGCTGTACACATATGTAAGTATAACAATCAAAAAACAAAGGGGGAAAATATTAAAAAAAATTCACAAAAAACAAGTTGGAACTGAATATCAACTCTGATGTATGTACACTCTAATATATATGTTGTATTCTAATCACATTTGAATTCATATAAATATTAGTAATATTATTTAAAACACAAAACAAAAGTTCTCAAAAATTTCGTTAGCCTTATAATTGTCTCTAAAGCTCTCAGATGATATCTCTACTGGCAAAGAATTAAGAAAATATTTCACTTATTAAAGTAATAAAATTAAGATAAAAGTTTTTAGTTAGATGATTTATTGCATTTCCTGTATAACAGTTCGTCATGTAGTTAGTAGCTTAAGCCATTCATTTTTTAATTGTAGTTAAGACATCCTTAAATAAAGACTTTCGAAAAACTTAAATTCAATCTAATAATTCGATAAAGATTAAATATATTGAGTAATACATTTTAATACAATCTTTTCTCTGCAAGGTTGGAGCTTTTATGACAAAGCTATGTACACACAATTCAATAGACATTTCCTTCAAATCACTACAAATTTCACCACGAAATCAATATACCCATTCCAAGGGTATTAAAACTAAAAAGAAGAACGCCATACAAAACGTTTGCAATGAATTTTTATAACCAGCAAACGGCGCACAGGCAAATTAAATCAATCGAATCGAATGCGAGTACACTCGGCGTCACAATTCGAATGGAAAATGTTATAAATCGTACTGCATGGAAAGCAAAATGGAAAGCGGGGAGGGGGCTGCAAACTGACGCCAGTGATCAACCCGCGCAACAATCGTTTAGCGGTTTTTGTCTGTCTGACTGTTTTTTATACCCTGTATTCGTAAGCTGTTTTTTACGGCATTCGAAGACTTTGTAGGGTCAGTGGTTACAACTTTTAGCAGTTCTGTTTGAAAACGCAATTAAGCATTTTGATTAATGGTTCTATTAATGCCAAGTTTACAACAGTTCGCTCGTAATAAAGTCAAATAAATGTTAAGTGATTGAGGTAGTCGAGTATAAGATACTCAAGGCTGTAATAGCTAGAAGGTTTTAGCTGTTTAATTATTGATTAATATTATTAGAGTGTATATTATTTTAAAGTGGACCGTAAACATTTCTAATTAACACTAATGCGTGCAACAGCATAACAATGACATTAATCAACAATCATCAATCATCAATCTTGCTCTACGGCTGCCAGCACTGAAACTAAATTTAATTTGTAATTTTATTAGCCGACAAAGAAAGTTTTCGATGCCATTAATGTCAGACTGCCAGGCTGTGTGTCCTGGCACTTTCCCCCATTGATTTCATAAGAGACAGACTTTAATTCAATTAATCAATTTATTAGAATATTGCGTACCTATGACGTCATCTAGAGCTATGGTAGAGTCTCCACTCTTTAGTAATAAACCTAATTTTTTAATGACTGCTTAATGCATAATCATTAAGTCGCCTTCGGTTATTGCAAGTAATTGCCACGCCCTTAAACGCCCTGCCAGCTGCTTCAGATGTTCTTGTAAAAATAACTATCACGCATGCTCGACTAACAGTTACCCTATACTCATCATAAACACAAGTAAATGTAGTCTGTCTGTCACTGTGTTTATTGCAGCTTCTTCTACCTCTTCTCATTTCATGTCTGCTGGGTATGAAAATCATTTACTTTTTGATAGGCTCCCGCACGACGCAACGCAATAATAATTTTAATGTTCAACCAGGGACCATGCCCAGAAATAAGGCTCAATTCAACTGGATGGAACAGGAACAGCCGCCCACTTGGCCTTCCATTGTGATTACAAGCAATTCCAGACTGCGCTACACTGATGTCCCACAGTGGCTGCTCATTATTCTCGTTCAATTTTTCGTTTTGATAATTTGTAAAAAATAAAGCTTTAATTCTATTAAATAAGTAATAATATCATAAGTTTACTGTCTGATTGGCCTAACACATTTTTAAATGATAAATATTTGAAAAAGTAAAAAACCAAGTAGGGTTAGACTCAAGGCATTTTACAATTTGATAGCAAATTAATTTATTAAATAAAAGCTCTGAATTCGATATCATTGGTCTGATTTTATCTTGTGTTTTAGGACGGAGAGCTGTCCCTTTTGTACATGGTTTAGTAGACCCAAAAATTAATTCAAAATTATATATATATAAATATGCGATTGTTCATATAATTGTGTAATTGCACAAACTTAATATACCCTTTTATACTTTTTTAAAGTGCAGGGTCTAAAAATTGGCTATCTACAAATCGCACAAAACATTCTATGCATGTATGTAATATATGTTATCCTTTATTCATGCTAAAATGTCGGCGCCCCGCCGTGTGAGTTTGATGGGGAGAGAGATACCCGAAATGAGCACTAGACGGACGGATAGACGCTGCTAAATCGACTAACTAGTAAAATAAATCCCAATATTTTAGTACACATGTTTAAAGTTTTGCTAACAGAATATTCACCGAATATTCCATTTTTTATTTTATATAACACCTATTTATCTGCTTATTGCTTTCTTCTGGTATCATCTCGATATGCCACCAAAAAAGGTAAAGAATGTCACGATTCCTTACAAGAGTGCGAACGTCCAGTTAGTGTGCGAAAAATCCAGTTAGTGTGCGAAAATCCAGTCAAAAAATCAAAAATCTGAAGAGTGGTGACATCTATTGCCAGGTGATGCATTCTCTATATTCTGTATGAGGAATTGTAGGAGTTTAATATAATTTATTTTTATTTTATTTTATTTTTTTTACTTCTCTCTTCCGATTGTCAATTGTACTTTTTTAAAGTACAGGGTCTAAAAATTAGTGCCGCATAATATTCACTTCAATTGAAGTCACCCAATTTACAAAGTTCAAGAATTAAATAATGAACTATTGTATTAAAATAAGTACGAAATTAACTGGCACAGGCCAACACTAGCTTAGTTATTACTTGGATATATATTTTAATTGGTGCAAAACCTGTTAAATAATCCAAAATCATTAAATAACGAGAAAATGTGTGTCCTGTGACTTGCAATGCAAAAATAAAATAATAAATTAATAACTTAATTAACAGAATTTCCCTAACCTGCCAGAGCCGCAAGAATATTATTATAATGTGCCTTCCCCGACATATATAAATATATATATTTTAATATAACATTTTAAATTTTTGCATCATTCCATTTAGCAAAAATTCACAACTCATTTGCAATACTATAATTTTCCAATCAATTAAGTTTCATATTGACTTTCCTCTGAAAACCTCAAGCTGAAGCCAAAACAAATATTCCATGTCGTTTCCCTTCTCTTTATTTGTATCACTGTCCCTGCCACCTTCTCTTCACCTCTATTGACTAACCAATGACAGGTTGAGCGGTACCGCAATCAACATAGAGACCGCATTTGACCGTTGTTCTCCAATTAGAATGTGACTCTTGAGTCCAACTGTGAGTTTTCGACTGATTTGGGATTCCATTTGAATGCCTCCAAAGGTTGCATACCAGACAACCTCTACAAGGGGCAAACTTTTGCTTTAATGAACCAACAACTAGCACAATTTAATGACATTACCTGATAATTAATATATGTGACAGAGTATCGCTCTCTATCTCTATCTCGTGTGTGGCGATGAAACTTTGTTTGTGTTGCCATTTCGCTCTCTAATTAATTAATTAATACATGCCGCAAAATGCTTGCCAATAAATTAGGCTACCAAGCGACTTGAACTGGCACAAAAGCCGGACAGACAAGACACAACAAGCAGCGTGCTGCAGTAGGGCGTGCTCTATCCGTAGGTAATTTGACTATTTTAAAACTCCTTATACATAAACTCTTTAATCACATGATGATCGATTGATTCCTCTACTGTTATCCACTCCACTTCATATTCTTTATATTGACATATTTTATTTTCCAGTGTTGCTTAACTACTGAACTAGAGCGTTGCCAGTTGGTTATTCAATTTAAATACAAACGTCAGGATTTAAAAATATTATAATATATATAATTATATAGTTTTAATAAATGTAGTATATTAAATTTTTTATATTCCATTTTTTATTATTATTATTATATTATTATTACTTTTTATATTATTTTAATTATCTAAAATTATTACCTATAAACACAATTTCAATTCTATTTAACTTTTTAGCTTGTTATTATCGATTTTATAAATTATCTATACCCTTTATCCATTTCAAGGCTTGGTATTAGACATATGAATCTAAAAGCAACCAAAAATTTCTACACAACGACAATCGGCCTTGGCTTTAGCTTTTAACCACCAATTTTCCCTTATTCCAAATACATAATACCTGCTACCACTTATATGTATGTATAGGAAAGTATGTGTGTGGGTACAAGTGAGGCAAATTTATGGCGAGGGCCTGTGACATTTGAGCCCACATCCTTCGTCAGGTTTATGTGGGGTGGCGGTGCGAGCAAATGCTGGCGTGGTGACCCGTTGGCCTATCGCGTTTGATAGCATTTTAAAGTCTCGGATGCCTTAACATTTTGGCATTGCCTTTAATGAGCTTAACGAGCATCCGCTCTCAATTCTCACACAGCATCGTTAATGAGCAGCAACAACAACAAGAGCCACCTCACATATAGTATATATATTGAATGACACTCGGCGATCGCATGACGAATAGGTTCTCATGCGCTTAAAGACCGGATATGCAGCGGCACCTAAAGTAAATACAGTAACAGAAAATTGATTGTAATTAAAAGTTAATAGTAAGTGTGGTAATTTGTTTGAATTTTCAAATGAAAATACTATAAATATTTTGCTTAATTTCTTAGCATATTTTAAATAAATATTTTCTGTATATTTAAATTTAAAAAATATTATATAAAATTGGCAAACAAAAACCATTTTAATAATATAAATCAATCCACTATTTAACAATATAACTATCATTTATTTGTAATACTAATTAAACAGATTTATTATTCTTAATTATTTTCTGCCAGTGTATACCACACAGCTGGAGCTGGCCAATAGCTGATTGAGCTGACCTCGAGCCATAGCAAGGACATGGTCTAATTAAATTTTGTTAAGTCTATTTTACAAGCACTTTTTCCTGTATTTTCAGTTCTCTTTTTACTCGCAGTTTAGTTTACCGCAATTACAGCAATTAACACTAAGCAATTAAAAGCAACAACAATGCAAATTACGTGCTGCCCGTGCAAAATGCAAAAAAGGAGAAAATATAAAATGTACTAAAAATAAATGCAATTAAAACTGCTCGATTTGGAAATACTCTAGAGAATTCGAAATAAAAAATGGCTTAATATAACATTGACATTTAATTAAAATGATTAAGTGATGTTTGTATTTATATAATTACATATATACGTAGTTATATTTTCTAGAGTAATAAAATATTAAAAATAATACTAAATTGTATACTATTTATAATTATTATTTCTTTATATATACTGCTATTTTTCTTAATTCAATTTAATTTTAGCAGGAAAATAAATACTTTAAAATTTTTAATATGAAATATATGCTGCTAATTTGTAAAGCAAAGTGTGTATACCCAGTACACATTGTGTTAGGGTATTCTAACAAATAAAGAGCGTCGCAGTAACCTCCGCCCTACCGGCAACCATGTACTGAAATTTTAAATTTTACTATCAGATGGACCGACAGACAGCGGGAGAGAAAGGGAGAGTAAGAGGGGGATACAAATGAAACGAAACGTAGACACCGGGGCTGACTGTGACTGCGACGTCGACAGCGACAGCGGCAGCGTTGCTAGCGTTTGGCGGTCGTTGCGTTAAATGTAGACCACAAATGCAGACTGCGCATAGAAGCTCTAATTAAGTTAAACACACAATAGACACACACACAAACAAACGGCACACGCACACACACACACACTTAGAGATGGATGTACATGCTCAATAATTAACTGGCAACATGCACGCAAATGTTATCCACCCTAACCACCTTCAGGGCCTTCTTGTGCACTTTGTTTACAGAGCTGTAAACTAGAGATGCCAAATGACATTGCACTTGAACATATAATATTTTTAAAAGAAAAATGCCCGGAAAGCTGCAGTCGGACGCAACCGACATTACGAAAGCTTGAATTTGGGTTTGCCTCGGGTGACGATATACAGCATAATATATGTGCCTGTCATACATTTCTCAGTTGCATAAACTTTATAGACCCTTTTGTACTTTCTTACAGTACATGGTCTGAAATGAAAACATTCGAAAAGGCTACAGTGGGGCGTGACTGACAAAGAGCTGCAACGAAACCTTTAAATAGCGAGGTCAGTCGATTTCTTAACGATAATTATATAACTAACCGAATAAAGCCAAGAGATCTCATGGGAATTCTGCTTACACATACTTATTATATATAATGAAATCAAGACAGAATTTCTTATCATTGTCAAAGGTTATTTGCACTTGAATAAATTTTAGAATTGCGAGCTGAAATTTGCGCTGATAACGCTGGGGTATAGCTTTCAATAAAACCTATTTTATTTGCTTTAATTAGTTCTGTATTTGCATTTGCTGTGTCTAGTTTTGAAATTTTAAACATTCAACTTCGAAGTGACGAAGAAATGCGGGTTAATACTATTACAATTTGCGCAATTCTGTTTACTATGTTGTCACTGAGCTTCTGCTCTGAACAAGAAAATCAAGTAAGTTGAATTGATAAGTGAAATGAAATAAATATTTTGTAATATGTTGTGTTTCTTAGTTGTGCAACACTCATGAGCTTAATGAGCGATGGCGAGCATATACCACTAAAATAATTAAAAATCTGCTGGATGCCCTAAAAGAGAAAAATAAAGAAATTGGTGATCTCAATGAAAGAACTACAAGAGATAAGCACGTAATATCTGAACTCCAGAGCAAACTTTTATTAAAAGAACAGAATTCCACTGACCAGGCTATTGAAATTGAAAAATTAGATAGACAAATCTTAGATCTTAAAGCGTTGATTACTAAATTAGAAAATATAACGGAGCGGAAAGAAAAAGAAATAACTAGTTTGAATAATAAGCTTTCATTGAAAGAATTAGAGCTTATTAAGTCTACACTAGATACAGAAAGAATACAGAATAACTTACAGGCAGGACTTGATTCTTTGAAAGAGACATTATCTGTTCAGACTATTGAAATCCAAACGAAAGAGAAGGAGATATTGAATAATCAGGAAAAAATTAAAGAACTTAGTAAAATAACGGGAAGCTTGAGACATATAACTGATTTGAATTGTGTCTCTTTCGTTAATTATACGGGACTTGTAGAAATCCAACCTGCAGGTATGGAACCTTTTCGTACAACTTGTGACTCGAGTCTTGCCGGCTCTGGCTGGACCGTGATACAAAGGCGTATTAGTGGTGAGGAAAATTTCTATAAAGGGTGGGAAGATTATAAAAATGGGTTTGGAGATGTTGTAGGAGAATTTTGGATAGGACTAGAAAAACTACATAAAATGACAAACAGTCAACGTTATGAACTCTTTATTCATCTGGTAGATCAGGAAGATGAGATTAGATTCGGTCGTTATGATAATTTCCAAATTGGTAGTGAGGAAAGTAAATATACTTTAAATTCCGTTGGTGAATACAACGGAACTGCAGGAGATTCAATGATAGAACATGTAGGTAACCAATTCTCAACCAAAGACAGCGATAATGATGACTATATGGACAACTGTGCAGAAGATTTACATGGCGCTTGGTGGTACTTTTATTGTGCGGATAGGTAAGCTAATACATTTAATTAATTATCAGCTAATGAATTTTGTGATTTTTTTACAGTAATCTTAATGGAAATAACTTCAGCTGTAAATTGGAAAATTCGAATAAATTGGAAGATACTGGATGCATTTACTGGCAGGAGTGGCATGGACGCAGTTATTCCCTCAAGACGGTCCAAATGATGATACGCCCATTCGAGTCATCTTAGGTCAATTGTGTATTTACACACAAATTAATAACCAAATATTTTCTAAAGTAAAATAAAGTAAAAATGTTGAACTCAAATTTCTTATAAAAACTTTCTAAAATTTGAAATTAATATTTGATTAAAACATTAATGAATTCCATAAATTCAATTTAATTAAAAAAGATTCTGTTAAATTGGTGCATTTGATTTTTGTGTTTAACATGTAGAATGAAGCATGGTACCCCTTTTATATCCTTGATCAGAAGGACGAGCTGCAAGCGGAAGAAGTTCATCAAGTTTCATGATACAAGGCACTGTGACGATACGTATTCTGCTGTTGCTTTCGATGTCCGAGGCAAAGCAAAGAACTTGCTCTCCTATTGTCGATTGCGTCCGACTGTTGCAAATCGGGGTCTTTTATTATTTTATCTATTTACTATCTGATGATATCATTCTTAATATCATCCTTGATATCATCCTACCCTACGCTGCGATCTCCTTGCAATATCAAAGTTTGTTTTTGTTTCTGCAACCAAGTATTGAACTAACAGGAAGCACCAAGTACTTGTCAAGATAGTTATACTTTTGGCGCTTGGTATTATGGATGCAATAAATGTGGACTATATTGGTTACAGTAATTATTATCTATATTCTATATCTATTCCACAGTCAACAACGAACTGGAGAAATGCATCTCGGATGCCTTGTATGTGTTCAATCATCAAGTTAGTATCTAATATAAATAATATAAACCTTTAATCAATTTAAATATTTTTATTATTATTATAATTATGTTTATTATTATTATTATTATTTTTATTATTATTATAATTATTATTATAATTATTTTATTATTTTTATTTCTTTTATTGTGAATGTTTGCATGTTTGCATAGACGAAAGTTTAGTGGCTTGATCGCTTGGTTGATTGAACTTGAGTCTACATAATATTTAGTTCTTTTCATTATCACTCCGATGTCAGCTAAATGTCAGAGTGCACAGCTAAGCCAATGACTGACAGATGTAAAGTTTGGAGTTGTAACAGAAAGTGGTATTAAATGATTCAAATATTATATTTTAAACAATATTCAATTGTCAGACAAAGGGTTTTTAAGAGCCTAGTCAGTGCGACAAATCCATGTAGATTTTTCTAAAATAAATGTCACATTCTATAGGCAAAATGTGTGTTTGTGTAAAATATTAGAGTATTAGTGATATTCCAAATAGTTCGCCAATAAAATTCATCGAAATGGGTTGGGGGCACATAAAAGTTGCCACAAAATGACAGGCCATTCAATAACTGTACAGTCACCAAAAAATAAAAATAAAAAAATAGTATCAACAACAACACATAAAAATGCAACAAAACTGTATAAAAAAGAATGAGAGGAAAACAAATAAATGAAATGAAAACTAAAACAATGTTATGAAAAATGCGGCAAAGAGTTGGACAGTCATAAATATGTATAGCTGAAAAGGGGCATATATAGATAGAAGGCTTCTTGCTGCTTCTTCCTGGAGGTGGAGTAGCACACATAGTAGTAGTATAAATCGCCTGCCAGCAAAGCAAAATGTCAGAGCTATAAATATCATAAAAAATATATTATTATTATGAGCGTGTGGGTGTTACAGTTTATGCGTGTGTATGATTATGTGTCAGTGTGTGTGTGTGAGTGTTTTGAAATGGTGTGTTAAAAGCACTTGAAACAGCCCAAAGCCAAAACCGTAACCGAAACCAGCTGCCAATTTCGTATCACAATGCACTCGACCGAAAGGAGTGTACTAGGATTGGGGTTAGCCAAGAGGTACATCGTTGCTTATTTTATTGACTGTTAACTATTATTTACAAGACTTAATTAATAGTAATTTTGAAAAATTTGAATTAAAATTTTCACTTTTTGAATAAGTTGTTTTTAATGATAATGTGCAAATATTATATTTTACCATTATTTTTTTTATAGAAAATACTTATAGTTATGAATATAAATTAAATTCGTTAGAATAGACTTGCATCCTAACTGATTTTAAATATATATTAATTTGTAAAACTCTAATAATAACATAGACGGATATACAAATTTTTAAATAAATACTACAACAGAATTATTTAACTCTTATTTTTTCAAAGACTGACTACATCTTTCATACATCTGACTACGCTTAAACTTAGATTAAATATAATATTAATTTTTATTCAATTATGTACATATGTTTATAACATATATTCTATACATATTTCTATACATTCCTATTAAAATATTGAAATTTCTTAATACGATAACGTTGTGTTTCGTATACCCTTTCATTATTTATGTGACAGGGTACAAGTGGTAGAGTTTTAATACACGCAATAAAATTAGAACAAAATACGCAGTAAAACTAAATTGAAAAGAAAATCGTTATGGTTGACACAAACATGGCGAAAGGGGCAAGAAAAAGGAAAAGAAAAGCAAGTTACCAAAACGATCCATGCGCGTTAAGCAAAACGCGTTTTTAGCGCCAGAAACAATAACACAATACGCACACACACATGCTACACACACATACACACACATAGATATACTTGTTCAGAAAAAAGACTCACAAACACACACTAGTCATATCTGAGGCCACCCCACAAAAACACATTTTATTTGCTTGTTGTTGGCTTGCTAACTTTTTGCACAGTTTTTTAGGTATTGCTTCTTTTTTTATCTTTGTGGAGATTTTTAAATATTTTTTATGCGAAAGAAAAAAATGCAGAAAACTTCTCGGTTTTCCAATAATTTGATGTTGCGAACTTGTTTAGCATGCGAGTGCTAGTGTGTATGTGTGCTTATGTGTGTGTGTGTGTGTATGTTTGCTTGTTAGCTGCTCTACATATTTCATAAAAAACCAAACAAGCAGCAGCAACAAAGGGAGATAGAGAGGAAAGGTTGAAGAGAGAGTTGGAAAACCGAAGCAGTTTTCATGCTTTTGCAAAGGGTCGCGAACTGCTGGCAGCAGTTTGTAAAATATATTTTTATTGCTATTGCACACACACACACATAGAGTCTCTCACAAACACACATACACGCAGCGTAGTATAACAATAACGATATGACTCCTTGGTAGTTTATCGGACGGGGAATGCGACTTGGCCAACATCTCCCTGTACCCTTTGACTTTGGCTATTAGAGACGCAGGCAAAAAGTAGCAGCATCAGCAACAATAACAACAGCAGCAGCAGCAGCAGCAGCAGCAGCAGCAGCAGCAACAACTGTAGCATGCTTTTTGTCATATTTCAGCAGATACACACACACACACACCCATTCACTGGCTGCCTTATAGAGGGCAGCGTCAGCAGTAATGGAGGGCAGTTGCAAGAGAGGAGAGGAGAGGCAGCAGCGTTGCAGCAAGAGCAATGGACGTGAAGCTGGCCACGCATGTTGCGTACGCGCCTGGTACACTACATAAAAACACTTTCATTACAACAACATCAATAAGACCACAGTGGTACAACATGTGACAAGAGTTTACAAATTAACATACCTATAAACATATTCAGATTAAATTTAAATAACAGCTTTTAAAAATATTGTAAAGAATAATAATAAAGTACGAAATTAAGTATGTGTGAAAAAGTGAATTCCTTTCTAAATGTATTCTAAAATATGTACTAAAATTTAATTATGTTATTTTAATAATATTTTACTTTTGGTGCACCTATTCAATTGACTCGAAAAAGGAACTCTTTTTTTAATATTAATTTTAACATATATTAGCGTCATATATATGACCTTTGGCTGTCATATAAATCGGACATCTAGCAATAGATTAATGCCAAAAGTCACAAATATGACAAGCTATATAATGGTTTAAAATAGCGTTTGAATATGCGCTATTTATGACCCTTGCTTATCATATAAATCGAAGATTTGACAATGTACTAACATCATGTGATATGTATATGACGCGTCATATACTTATGTATATATAACCTTTAGTTGTTCTAGGCTTTATTTGATTCAATTGTTTTGTTTTATTTAGCTATTTCTTTTTGTATTCTTTTTTTGTTTTTCACCTTTTTACATATTTTCCAATTTGTTTAAAAACTTTTGTGTCTATTTCAATAGTCTATCGACCACTGTGCTTGGGCAAGACTACTTAGGAGTCGACATCGTACATTTAGTTGCTGTTATTTCATGTGCAAAAGTCGCTGCGTGTTGTGTTTGCTATTAAAAATGACAGCAGCTGTGTGTGTGTGTGTGTCTGTTCATTTTACAGCTGCAGCATACACACAGACACACTCACATATACGCACGCACATGGCGGTCAGGCAGAAACACGCTTTTAACACCGAAATGAACTTGTACGCCATGTTTATGAGCTGATAAAAAACAGTTGACCAACATTTGTCGCTGAAACCAGGATTTAGTAGTCGACTGCTGTTGCTTTTGTGACTTTAAGATTAATTTTAACCTGGTAGTGAGGTGAGCAAAATATACGGTTTAACTATAGCTCTAACAAATTATAGATGTGAAATGGCTGCTGAGGCGTTCCCAAGCGGCCTTTGGTCTACTTAACAGACAGCTCTTAGCTAACAGACAACTTAACATTATCGCATCTCAAGTTTGACAGAATTTTACATAGTTCCCATAGCTGTTATTAACAGTAAGCTGGTAGTCAAAAGGGTTAACATTGTCAAAACTATTTAAAACTATTGAGAAAATATTAATTATAAATGCTTATAATCAATATGTAGGTAGAAGCTCAATTGATCCACTGTACTCGTACATGTATTTTGTTTGCTTTTGCATCTTGCTGTTAAACGCACCTGCATTGATTGATAGACAGGCAGAGCAACATGGCAACAGGTGTGCAATTGATTGATGTGCTGACATTGCTGTTGGAACCCATCAAGAATTAACCGATAGAGTTCAACATATTAATATATGTTTTCTTGTTATTTTGAGATATTTATAAGGGCAAAAAATTAATATGCCTAGGAATAGTAGTAGTCCAAACCAACTCAATCTAGCTGTTAGCTGTAATTTTCTTAACTATTATATAATATAACAGAACTATTTTGTTCCAACAGTTTAACGAGTACAACTAAGTAATATTTATGACATTTAATATGACAATAAAGTAACAATTGGTACACTTTTATTTTAGCACAAATCACAGCTGATTTTTAGTACACACTGAGAGCCAACCAGAGAGAGCATAAGTCAGCCGAAGAGCACAAAATACGAGAGCGCACAAGAGAGTACAGCTGACTACGGAGAAATGTAAACAAGCGAGCACTTGCTCTACATATCTTAATGGGCTCAACACAGCTACTCAACCAGATTAGTAAAATATATTTTAAATATAATTTTAAAATATTTATTTGAATTATTATTGCTATAATTATGTTTAGTTTGTAGCGTTTTACGACTCTATAAACGCTGCAAAGTTTGCTATAAATTCTTGCTCAGCGGGTTGTGCTGAATGTAAGAGCGCACTGCTAACAGCATCCGAACTCTGTTAAGTCGAAAGGGGAAGCGCTGTTATGCTCGATGTTCGAAGGTGTTTGAAGGCATTTGTGAGAGTGGTCGAGCAAGTTGCAACTCAAGCAATGGAACTTCTTTTGTTTATAATTGTATTTATTTATAAATTTGAAGTGTAATATCATGATATCAAATTATGACCATACATTTCACTTAAATAACGAAATTATATACAAATATTTAGAAGTTTCAATCGTTTCAATATTGGTTGTTTTTAATGAGAATAATATTATAATATTATTTGAAACATGCTTTATTTAATTACACGAAAATATCGTATTAATAAATATATAATTAAAAAAAAATATTGTTGCCTGTTGTTCCATTTATATTGAAATTCATTGTTTTATTCATTTTTAGTCCACTTTTCTATTTTCAAGCGGTAACCGTGGCTGCTGCGCTCGGCTCGCTCTCGTCGGCATTTGCGACACACTCTCTCGCTCAGCTCGCTTATTGGCGGCGCCGTTGGCGACGCTCGTGCTTCGTGCGTGACGCCGATGTCGGGATGCTGTGCATGCTGCTTCGGCTGTGGACACTTTTTTCGTTCGTCTCCGGCAGTGCTCTGTGTGTACCATAAAAATCATTTTCAGTGAGAGTTTGCGATCCCGCGGGTACGGTCGAAACGGACGGGATTTTTGTGAAGGCTTGACTGCTGCGTCGTTTCCGCTACGCGTGTCGTTGTCGTGTGCAAAAGAAAAAGCAAAAAAAAAATTGTTATTAGTAAAAGGAATGATGAGAAACGCGAGTGTAGCAATTGATATGCATTCGAAATGTGAAATGCAACAACATGTGGCTGATGAAATTACGCAAACGACGCGTTGATTACATTTAAGTAAAGAAAAACCAACAACAACGAATTGAGAATCCGCTACGTGAAAGCGAAAAGTGTTGTGCATGAATTTTGTCGCGTGTGTGCCGCGTAAGCAGTGCATGTTACTAGCTGGCAAATTGTAAGCATTCGTCCATTTGTTGCAAACGACAAGTAATTTGCTGTCGTTGTCGCAGTAGTTGTTGTTGCAGTTGTTGCTGTTGTTGTGGCACGTTCTCAGGAATTGCAATGCGATCTTAGTTCAGCCCACCCACTCAACGGCATTGGTATTGTTGTTATTCTCAATGCAAATTGTGATTTTCATGGAAATGTAGGTGTGTTTGTTTTCTGTCAAATAGTTTGCACATTGTTAGCCTAAACTAAAATAGTTTGGCCCGACCATTGTTACTGCCCCACATTGCAAATGTGTCATTGTTGTGGGTCTATACAGCATTTATAGGGTATTTGCCTTGCAACAATGCACTTGGCTTTATCAACTTTCATAGCTCAAGTGCTAAATTGCTGGCATTGAAATTCAGAATTCACAATTCCAAAAGCACAAATCCCGTATACGACGAACTATAATCAAATCAGTGAGAAATAGATAAAACTGTCAAGCTCTATTTGCGGATAAAAGTGTTGAGCTTGTTGCACATTGGAACTCAAATATGAATTTGTTCAATTGCCACAAATTGCTGAAGTGTGCGTGTAATTTCATTACACTCCGCACTCGACAAGGTACTGCAGATAGCCACAAAAGGCAGCCGCGAGATAAGATGATTAAGATAAACCTGATTGAGGGAAATGGTTAATATAGAAATTGCATAGACTTAATATGAGGGTGTAAATGAGATTTAAAACTATGATTGCAACAAATTCAACAATTTATATTTAATCAAATTTAATTGTTTTGATTGAGAATTCATTTATGTAAAGTGAAATGTTTAGAAATGTGTATGGAAGAAGTTAATATTTAAATTGAATAATAGGTTTGTTGGAACGATTGTAGTGGCAGTTCCTCACATGGAACAGTTGGTTAATTTAATTGATTAATAATTGCACATGATTCTAAATTAATTCACACTTTCTCAAAACTAACTAAATTATTAGATTGAAATTAAATTTAATAAAATTAAATTGGATAAGAATTTCTAATTGATGTAATCCGTTTTATTAAATTTAATATACCTTTTCAATAGGAATTGAATTGAGACTACAAGAACAGAATCTACTGTGTCTATTACTTACCAAAAGTAATACCTTTTATTATTTACTTATTTTTATTATTATTTTTAATTTATTTTAATATTTTATTTATTTAACCACAATTATAATACATACTTAAATTTTTTGTAATGCCTTTCAATAATGTTTTTTTTTTAATGGATATAATCGATAATGATGTTAATAACTGATCTATAATTTACTTGTATAGTTGAGGTATTTCTTTATAATTGAAAAATGTATTAAGGTAATAATGTTTATAATGATCAACAGTCATATATCATTTATTAATTGCCTCTAAAAAAATTTTTTTAATTTTCCCACTATAAATAATTTATTGTAACCAAATAGTCGCAAGAGACTCATAGTCACAATATTTTTTTCATGTAATTTTTTTGCTGTCTAATTGTGGTAAATACACTCATTTGATAAAATTCGATAGCATGTACTAGTTTAAAATGCAATTTATATTGCGGTCACTGTGAAACCCCAAACGCAACTCTAACTAAACATGAATTAAAACTGACTGCAAACTGTGTATAACAATTAAAATCAATTGGCGCTCAGATCCCCTACGGCATGAGTGAGTATCAAGTGTCCCCAGTCACATTCTGGACAAGGTCAATAGGCAAATTGTTCATGCTGGCAGGCGAAGATATGTTTGTGCATGTTCATGGCAAAAGCGTGTGTGTGTGTGTGTGAATCAACAGTAACAACAGCTGCGCCACACGATGATGCCAAGTGTTGAACGCTCTGATTACTGCTCTGCCCTCTGCCACTACTACCCAGCCACGCACCCTTTCCCCTTGCAGATCGTAGGGAATTTTTAGTATTCATAAAAATATACTTGAACACATACTCAGCTGCTGGAGGAGCAGCAGCGACAGAGGCACTCATGCATGGATTTTTATAGGCTCACTTAGCGCACATAAACCGCAAAAAAAGAGCGAAAAAATGGCGCCGCCTCTGATGCTTGGCACTTAGCGCAGGTATGAGAGCAGCAGAGCTCATGGCTAAGCTAAAGGGCTCCTCAGTCATATACACATACATACATATATGCACTTTAAATTGCATTTTAATGCAAACACACTTCATTACATTACACTGCAACAAGCGCCAGAAATACAACGACGGAAATTGCAAAAAACATCGACACACTTTCAAGTACTTCTATTCCACACACACACACACACACACACACTCACACACACTCACACACCTGCACACAGTCGGGCAAGTTTGCAAATTGAAGTGCTCGTCGATCGAGAGAAACTAGCACAACGTACTACATACACGCAGACAGGTTACATTTAGTTACGTTACGTATACGCCACGGTGTGCCGGCAACAATCTGAACTCATATTAGCTAATGTAGTAGCAACAAATTTTCGCTATTTTTTCGCACAGCAGTCAAACAGTTTTATTGAATGTAGGTAAAAGAGTGGCAGATCTGCTTGCAGCTTGGGAATATAGGAAGGTTGGTTCTCCGCTCTTAAACACAACTCATTTAAAAGAACTACTTTGCATTTTAAAGGATACTGAGAGTTTACATAACTAAGTTTTTAAAATTCAATAACCGTTGGTATATTACAGTTGGAAAAATATGAAGTTAAAGTTAAATCAACTAATTTTTATATCCATACAAATATTTTAAAGTAAATGTTGCATACAAATAAAAAAAAAAACATATTGGCTTTTAATTTATAAATATATTATAAAGTTAAGAGCCGATTATTGTAATATTATTAAAAATATTTAAGTTAAATAAATTAATAGATCTAGTCATGAAAAGTAACTGTGGGACAGAGTTAAGCTGATCTGGAACTCAATTCCTATTGCTGTAATTATTCATATCACGAGCCTTTCTTGGCCTAGTCCTCAGCTACCACCTAACGTATGATTAATATATACATAGTTTTTCTTTGTCTATTTTAAGTGCAGAGTCTTTTGCCACCAGTTGTGGCATTCCCACATGCTTCTTTTTTTAAGTTAAATAAAAGGAATTCAATGCATAATAAAAAATTGCAATAGGATGTGTTTGCTGTACTAATAACGATTATCACTTTGTTAGCTTAACTAAAATGGTTTTTGGCAGTTGAAATTTATTTATGTAAAGTATTAATAATATTTTGACACTATTTAAAGTTCAACTTGATATATAGCAAATATTATATATTTATTTTTAGTCATACATGTTCGACATACAGTTGCAGCGTTTTATACTTCAATTATTCAATTTATTTTACATTTGCTGTTTCAAGTTTTCGCTTTTGAATAAATGATGGATTTCTGTTAGCAACGCGATAAACAATTCAGTCATCGGTTCCCATGTTGTTTTTAATACTATTTTTTGGCAAAAATCGAATGAAATTTGTCATGGAAATATGTCGAAATATTTGGGCCATGCCTTTGGCTTGTTTTAACTCAAAGCTTCACTTAAATTTTATTACTGTGAAAATGTGAGTGGCAGATTTATAGAAGTTCTGCAAATATTTTTTATCAATTTCGTGTCGAATTTCATGCGCTCTGTTTACTAAATATATATGTATGTGTGTGTATGATGTATTATTTTATGCAAGATTTTTCAAAAATATTTACATTAATCGCTTAACTACTGTGCGGCCCATTGAAATGGAAATCCATTTAGAGTTGCCCATATAAGCGGGGCAATCAGGCAACGGGGCGTATGATAAATAAACTTATGAAGATATATTGTGTGGCATTGGGCAAAAAAATATTATTAAATTTCAACTCTCAGCTTTTTTGCTGACAGTTGTGGTTGTCACACACGCACACACACACACACAGATTGGCGGCACTTTAATAAAATTTTATTTAGGTAGAGCATAAAATAAAAAAAAGAGGCAAATACATTTTACACAAATAGTACTACAAGTTGAAATGGGGAGCCACTGCGTTGCTAAAATAAAATTAGTGTGCCGGAGCTGAAAGCATTCCCAGTCATTCCCAGTACTGCCGCATAGAGAGGGACTGAAACGTGGCCGATAAAACACAGCAAGTCAATATATCATAAAAGCACGTCGAACTGC
Source organism: Liodrosophila aerea (assembly GCA_035045005.1). NCBI lineage: Eukaryota > Metazoa > Arthropoda > Insecta > Diptera > Drosophilidae > Liodrosophila > Liodrosophila aerea. Next base: position 697,323 of record JAWNNL010001217.1, read on the forward strand.
CGTCGACTGTCGCGCAAAATGGCGACACAGCCGCTCGCTGTATGTGTGTGCGTGTGTGTGTGTGTGTATAGACTAGAAACATGAACGTATACAGTTTCCGATTTCCGTTTTCCTGTTTATCGTTTATTGAGTTTTTGCTATGTAAAAGTAAAAGCAAAAGCAAAAGCAGAGGCGAACGACACGATTCGATTCGATTCGATTCGATGCGATGCGATGCGATGCTGTCCTACGTAAAAACAAAACGAATTGGGACAAATCTACAGAGAAATTTTCACTCGTTAGCTGCTTTGGCATTGGCTCTACTCTACTCGAGTTTCCCGTACTATGGGTGCTACCTTGTCGTCATATTGAACTTTGATGCTGGCACGTTCTGCACGCTTCCTTCTTGGCTCCCTTTAAAGATCTACACGCGCGCATACTTGGGCACATGTTTTGCCATTCTTTTGCCCCTGTTCGGCAACTGCCTTGATTCGTCCTTTGCGCCCCAGCACGTTGTCTGTTGCCAGTTGGCAGTTGGCAGTTGTTGTCTTGTTCCTCCGCACTGTGGGCAAAATGCATGCATTTACTGCCAAGTATAATGGCTCTTAATAGCTTCATATTAGCTGTAAATTTAGAGACTAAAATATAATTAAACTAAATTGGTATTTTCTTAAGATTGTGACTATCGAAAGAGTTGTTTTTTCCACTCAAAAGGAAGTTACTTTCTACCTCATACGATTGTGTTTATTATTTACTAAATTGCATAATTAAAATCTGTCAAGTTATCTGCCTGTACCCACGGTGCTGTCTGCTGTCTCTCTGTGTATATGTTCTTAGTCATTTCTAGTATATGGGGCATCATAAATTATAACAAATATGTACGCAAGCGGCATTTTAAATCATTTGCCTCAACTCCCGCCCACTATGGCCTGCGCCCAAGTTATAAATATACTTTAATTAAAAGCGCTTCTGTGTGAGTGCAATATGTTGTAAAATATTGAGATACTGAAGGCATTTCGTACGTGTTGCTGCCTGACGAGGCGTTGGCGTTGTGATTTGTAGCTGTCTAGGCAAATCACATACACACACACACACACTCACATGCACATCCTGCAAGTTTAAGATAAGAAACTTCCTGCTGAGGTCGGTTGAGTCATAGACATTTTACGAGCATTTGACATACAGCACGAGTGGCTTATATAAAATTTAAAATTCCCATTTAAATTTCTTAAATATTTTTCTCGATGGCAGAAATAGCTTTATTCAGTTCTCTTACCATTTTAATATTTTCAATAAATTTAAACATTATTGTTTTAATAATAAGTTACTACTTTCAATTGCTGAATAATATTTTTGTAGCTTAATAGTTATCTATGAGTTAATTACATATTCGTTTTAGGTTACATTAAAATAAATTATACAATGGAAATAATAAACATAATTATAATCACAGATATAAATTATAAATATACTTTCTAAAATGTTTTATAAAATGAAAATAATTTTGTATTTTTATTGTAAACTATTTATTGCAACTATTAGAATAATTCTCTCTATACCTCTCAATCACTTTTAACTGTTTAGAAATTCGTGTTTAACCCCATTTGAAACGTGGGTGGCCTAAATCAATTACAGTTTTGCTTTTGTGCACATAAATTATACTCTAATTTGCAGTGACATTTTAGCATGTTGCGATATAAACGTAAATTGTAAATTAAAAAGCATTTTAAATAAAAATAATAACATTGAGTTTTGCATAATTTGTGAATTGGCTGGCTGGTCCCTGGACCAACAGCAACAACTGAACACATAAATTAACAATTTTAGCCACATAAATAACGCGTGTATATATGTGTAATAAATACAAGTGGAAAGCAAACAAATTAACCAATGAAATTCGTAAAAATCACATAAATCTTTCATGCACATAGCTCTGTGTGCAGTTCTACTGAATTTCTCTATGAAAATGCATCGAAATTGCTTACAAATATTTAGCTGAACGAGTAATGTTGGCAATTAAATGCATTTCTATGCAGAAAAAAAATTATAGCCTATAGCCTGGAGTACTTGAAATTTCTGAGAAATAATCTGGTAAAATATTTCAAACTTTTATTACTGTAAAAAACTTTTGAAATGAACTATTTTTTAATTAAGGTTCAGCTTTAAGTAAAGCTGAATATTGAATTTAATACTTACTTTCCTTTAAAGACTTGTCTTATTGAAATATATAGTACAGCTATTGAGTTTAATTATATCCAATTACTGATAACTCAGCATGGAAACTGTTTTTGTTATGCATCAAGTATGAATGTTTTTCATGTGCCCAAAATGAATATATTTTTCCTGCGAAAATGCATTTTATTTTTAAACCTCGCAAACTGCATTATTTCTGGCAACAATAAAATTATTACAGTTTACCTGACTTTTCGCAATGTACGCCAATAACAACAATAACAACAACCAGCACAACAGTCGATTGCAACAACAATTATGTCTCTTGGCAATATATATTATTTATTGACATGTGAACAATTTGCTGACTACGCCCCTTTTAATCATTTCCTCTACGTACTTTTTTTACAGGGAATAAAGAGATTTGCAGGCGAACAGAAGCTTAAAAATGGCAAATTAAATCAAATCAATACATGCACAAATAAGCCACACTAACAACACAACAACAACAACTACAAGTGTTTGTGAATGTGAAGCGAAAAGAGAACCAGAAACTCCGTAGAGTCTCCCCCCCGCAAGTAGACATCGGTAGCAGCAACTGAATTCATTGTCATTGGCTGCAACAGCTACAGCAACAGCAGCCGCTCTTCAGGCTCAAACAAACACATACACACACACACACACTCATATCCACACACACACATACCAAAGAGCGTTACCATGTGCCTCCTGTCTGTCAACTGCCTGTTGTCCTTGCTGCTCTGCTTCGTCCTCTCAGCATTCAATGGTCATGCAGCGGCAGCAACACGTGCCCGTGTCAGCTCCTCGACGACAATGACACGCAACATCGAGGAGGAAAATGGTGAGTTTTCACTGCATTTTTCATTACTTTTATCGTCTGTATAAAATATGCAAAATTGTGAGCATGATTCAAAAACTCATTAATCGATTCAATGCATCAACTAATAAAAGAAGCGAGCGTGTTTCAATTGTTAGACGAATAGTAAGCGTTATGCTTATGGTGGACGATTCCCCTTAGTGTCTTAAGGTGTAATTGGTAGCCCTTTGAACGCGTTCGGTCGGCCTAACCTAAACTTAGAAGTCTTTTTCATTACTACTCTTTAATAAGATATTTTAAATATGAACCAGTTTCTTATGAAATTTTATAAAACATTTAAACATTTGAAATATTTATAAAATTAAGTCTTTTTTATTTTTCCAGTTTATTTATTTTCAGGTAAATTAGGTAAAAGCAAACTTCAAATTCATTAATTGTGGGATATGCCATACCCCACGCTAAAAACATTTTTCCTTTAACCCTGTTTATTTTTCTTTCGTTGTGCAGCCAAAAATTGATTGTGACTAGCGGCAATTGTTGCTCCACTTTTTTCACTTTGCGCCCTTCCGTGTGTGTGTGTGAGTGTGTGGTGTGTGTGCAAGTGAAATTTAATTTAAAGTGAAAAGTTTGGCTGCCGTTAAGCCATGCTGTATGTGAGCGGCTGTGTGTGTGTGTGTGGAACTTTTATTCAGTCAGCATAAAGTTTATTGTGTGTGAAGAATATGCGTGCCTCTTTGTGGCTGTCAAAGCAACGCCTTTGTTACTGAATTATTCAATAAATGAAAATGAAAATATTTGCTTCGGTTTTATTTGGACAAAGTTTATGTGCACAATTTAATACATTTTGGAATTAGCCCAAATCGATTTTGACACAAACTTTAGCAATCGTCTTAAGCTGCCACAATTCATTGGGTTTTTAATTGAAACAAAATATAGAAAATAAATGCAAGGCAAAGCTCTTACTCAATCAAATTTTATTCACAGTTGAGACTGAAATAAATGACTGAGAAAATTGAATAAAATTGAAATGAACTGATTGTTTCTGTTCTAACTCACTTTTATCACCAAAATTAAACTATGATAAATTCTCTTATCCTTCCCTCAGTCGAAGTCTTTCAATTATGCAGTTTTTAAAGTAGCCAACCATGTTTTTTATATGTATATACTTTTGTTAGTGGTCTAGGCAGCAAAAGTAGCAGCAGCTGTTGCCAAAGCAATTCGATGGCTTTTAGGGCTTGTTATTCTGTTTGTCTGAGTTATTATTGCAAGAAGATGGAGAAGTGTTTCTGAGATCAGTCGCCAGCTGGTCAGCTAGCAAAACTTTCACTTGGCCAACAGTTTCACCCACTTGGCAGGCAAATAATAATATGTTGCTAATAAATAAGGCATCTTAAGAGCAACGAGAAATGAGTGTGTGAGGGCAAACTGATGGGCGTAGCATATTTTTGTGTTATGTCAAAAAACAAGCAAGCAAAAAGAAACAGAAAGTTGTGCAAAGTTTGTGTTCGCTTCTTTTGGTTTTTTTGTTTTTGCTTTTTAGCCATCTGAAAGTTGGCAACCAAATTGAACAATAAGCGCGCCCATTGGACAGCCACATAAACAATGTGAAAAGTTTACCAAGTTTATGGTTTTTGGAGAGCCCGCAGATACCAGCAATAGAATGCACCTTCGGGCCATGCTAATTGTGGGTAATCATAAGCTATTTTTCTAAATGAGCAGCACATTTAGAGTATTACCGAGTGGCTCGAATATATTCATATTTTATTATACTATTTTTAAAAATAAGAAAAACACTCTGCAGAAGTAATCAAACCCCTCTCTTTATACCAATTAAGTTCAGCATTTAATCAAAGTCCACATACATTAAATATGTTGTTACATCGTACATGTTCATTCTGTTGAACATGACGTATGAGCGATACGCTTGTGTATTACGCATACGCCATGTGTGTCTGGCTGTCATCTACTAATTTAGAGTCCAGACCAGTTCGTTCTTGGCCGACACTCGACCAACTCTTGAGCCACAGCTTTGCCCACCAACCACTTGACTCAAGTCAAGTAACTGAAATCGTACCGAGTTGTAGAACTAATCGCCTACGGCCGAGGCTGCACAACGTTTTAGTGCTAAAGTTGATAGCAGTAGGAAAAAGTCGTTGGGATGCCACATGACTCCCAGCCTCCTTTTGTATGTTTTCTGTGGGGGGGTTTTAATAAATTTAGATTTTATATGTTTTCAATTGAATTTCGTTGTTGCTGTTGCTGTTGCTGGCGTAGAGCGTAAACTTTTCACTTTGGCATTTCAATGTTTTCCAAGTTAACTGCAAGCCAAAACCGGCCATTCCCCCCCGCAAAACCACTTCCTTTGCCAGCATTCTCTTGAGTACTTGTATTTATCGCATTTCTATGAAAACAACGTACTCAAAATTTTGTGCAAAACTTTCAAATTATGTTTGGGTTTCTTTTCTGCCTCCCACTCCTCTCCTCTCCCTATGTCTGTGTGTTTGCAAAGAGGCAAAGTTTACCATTTGCTGCAGCTTTATAAATGCTTATTTAGAGGCAAATCTGATGAGTTAAGTTCGTAGCCAACACTGTTAACTCTCCATATATGTACACATGCATACATATATATACATTCGATATAGATATTGAATCCTGTCCTATAAGCTGCACTTGCCAGCAAGCCCCGAGTAGTTTGCTAAGCGGTTGCAAAACTTTCGAAGATTTAATGGTGGGTTATCCAAGATTTTACAAGCATATAAAATTGTAAGTTGAGCAAGTGTTTCTCGTGTTTGGAATATGAACTAAATACCAACGTTTTGTGGCAATATATAAACTATTATGTTAACGTCTGTTCGAAGCCGTTTCAAAGAAATAAATTCTCTTAAAAATAAAAATAGTGATTAATCAACTCCTATTATTTCTATAGCAACAAGTATTTAAATATACTATTTCTTAAGTTTTAACTATTTATTTATATTACTATTCTATTTGTTTACGTTTTTATTTTCAGGTAACATTTGAATTAAATTTTAATTAATATTTAAATTTCATTATGTATTTTATTCTTTATTATTATTTTTATTTAAACCTCTTCATTACTATAATATTTTACATTCAATGGAATAATATAAATCATTTTTGTTACGCATTATTATATTTATTATTACTTAATTTATTTTAATTATTATTAGTAAATTATTTTATTTCTATTGTGTACATATTTAGTTGTATTATTTTTATATGATTTTCTTTTTATTTAATATAATTTTCTTTCTTTATTTTACAGCTTTACTAAACCTTTTGGCTGGTAAGATTTAAGTCTGTTTATTTTGAAACCATCACACATCTTAAACCCTATTCAAGGTCTACAAACATGACCCAAAAAACATTTAACAACAGTTTTGTATGCGAAAATATTATTGATGATCAGACACAACCCAAACAATTTGCACACACACAAAATTGTCCTGACCAAATAGAGATGCCACAAAACAACAATATTAACAACGGCAATAACAACAGCTGCTGCCACGCCCACAACACAATAGGCATACAGACAGCAGGGTGGACTGATACAAACACATACAAAGAAACATGTGCAAAGTCAAGAGGCAAGGCCAACAGCAAAAATCAGCTTAGTAATGATAGATATCAAGAGCAGAAACTAAAACCTAGACCTGGGCAGCGGCATCGACGCGAAGCGAACAATTCCTGAAACAATTTTTAGTTGGTCAAAACTGAAGAGCAACAATAGACAGTCAGTCTCCTTCCAGCTCTATTTCTCTTAGTATCTTTCTGCAGCCCTCTTCTCTCAACTGTCGCCTCCACTTTGAGTCTAGTTTTCGCTGCTAGCGAAAAACATTCGCCGTCTTAACTTGAAAGGCAAAAATTCCAGCACTACTAAGTCGTCTGGGCTGGCATTTATGGGGCAAGTTTTGTGCAGGAAAATGCCCTACTGGGATATAAAATACACTTTCAATTACTATGACGCCAAAAGAAAAAGTTCACTGATGAAAATGTGAAATTTTTACAACTATATAATCTGTGATAGAGGGATAAATTGGCTTTAAATTCGTGTAGCTCTGATTTAATAAATTATACATATTTTAACAAAATAGAATTATGTTTCACTGACTTAATAAATTGTACATGTTAAAACAGAATTATTTATATAATTTATGCCAATATAGAATATTATTTGAGCTAAATTTAGAAGCCATGGCAGCAGAGACCTACGACTGAGTCTTAGTAAAATTAGTGTTTTTAGCAGTCATTTCCAACAGTATAAAATTAACATATGTATATATTAGTTATCAATCAATCAGTCATCATATACTACATCGGTCATCATATATATCAATCTAGTAGAACATATATATATATATACACCCGGTTACATACTTCATAAAGATATGCTAATACTCCATGCCAGGGTGTATATGAAGCAAGACAAAAATAAACTGACAGCGCGTTGAATGACAACGGCAGGGAAAAGTCGCCGCTGCGAGGGTTTGTCAACATTTTTTCATTTCACACACACCAACACACACACACACACACACGCTTGAGTTGTTGGAGTAGCCTACTTAGGACACAAGCTGATGGGTGGCCTTCAACAGAAGCTGAGACTCCACTTGAGCGGCAGTTGCTGCCACTCGCATGTTGCTATTGCCATTGCCATTGCTCTGATTGCTCTTGTTGTTGTTGTTGTTGTTGTGATTTCTTGCTATTTGCCCAGCAAAATTGCGCTTGTTTGCCTCGGTTGGCCCATATAACCAAACCCAGGAAAACGAAAACGAAACCGAAACAGTAAGCACTGACTCTTCCTCTTGGCTCGTGGCTCATACTTATTCATTTCATGGCTTTACAAGGACATTTATCATTTTTTTAAGTAGACGGCGTCACAAAAAGGCAGCCAAGCGGACCACGCCCCTTTTTGCCCAACGTTGATTTCTATATTTCCTTTCAGTGGGCAAAAAAATTGAAATGTTACCCAAATGTTAAATAGAATTCATTTTGCTTAGTTTCAGATTTGCGGTTCTTATACATATTCTTCTGTTGGGTCGCCATCAACCACCCCACCTCCACCCACCCCCTGCCTTTTAATATTCCCTCCATACTGGTATTATGCTTTTTTGTTGTTGATATTCATGACGCTTTTTGCGCTGTTGTCTCCCTTGTATAATTTTTATATTTTATACCCATTGGCAATTGATCGAGAGGGTATAATGGGTTTATTATTTAGGATATAAGACGCTATATATCATGCAAAGAAGATCTGCTTAGATTGCATACTTATCACAAGTCCACCTGACATCCAGTTGAGTTTGTGTAGGGTATCTTCTAGTCCAGTCTGAGGGGCTTATGGTAATTTTGTATATGAATTTCTGCGCGTCGTGGGAAAAGTTCCCTATTGACAGCGCAAAAAAGTGGAAAATTTAAGCCTACTTGAATTTATTTGCGCTCATTAGGTCTGACAGCTGAGATGAGTTCATTTCTTAGAGGCACTCGAGTCGACTGATTGCCAGACAGCTAAAGAGTTCAACTCGCTGCTTATAAATACTGCTGCCAGCACAAAAGACATACAGGGTGATGCACGTACATACATCAAACGCCATTTAAGCCCTATGAAATCGACAACAATTTAGTAGGCCCCTCTGGGCATACATACATAGTCGATGTCTAGATGCTGGACAATCTTAAAGAGACTCACTAATGAACAAATAAAGCTTAGCGAGCCGCAACGAAAGCAGAAAGTAAAGCTAAAGAAATGAGAGTGATGCCTAATAAATCACAGGCAGAAAAGAAAAAATTCAAATACAAGGCAAATAAAGCCAAACAGGAGCAGTCACAGGAGAGGGAGAACTGAGTGAAATGACAAAACAGTTTTCCCTGGCATTTTCATGACTTATGAGATTTTCTAACCAACAGAAAAATTCAAATTTGTTGGTTTACAAAGCCTTGAAAATACAGCAGCATATAAAAGAGCTGACGAACTTTAAGAATAATATTTAAATGTGGTTTCAAATAATAGAGAATATTAGTCTAATTTGTTTCAAATAAAAATGGCATAAACAATTTCTATTTAAGCCATTTTAATCTGTATTTTTTTTTTTAAGAATTTGACCTCATTGTCCCAAAGATGTTTATCTTGGCCAGAACTAAACTTCTAATGCCCAACAAAAACCAACCTAACCTAGACACAGTGTGTGTGGTTGTGTGTGTGTGTGGACACATAAAGTCAACATGAAGAAAAATCAAACAACTTTGTTGTGTGTGCAGCTGCCTATTCCCTGAATTCCCTTGATTCTAGACATAGATGCTCTGCTCTGTCCAATCTCTCTCTCTGTGTCTTTGGTACTATTCCGAGTTTATTGTCAGAGCAGTTGCCAGTTGCCAGTGACCAGTTGCCAGCTGCCAGATGCCAGTTGCCAGTTGCCAACTATTATGCTTTGTTAATCGGCTTAGGCATTTTTGCTTGCCTTACGGTCTGCGTGACGATTTACTAGACAAAGCCAGAAGCTCAGACAAACAGAACTGTTTCATGGCATAAGCGGAGGTGGTAGAGTCAGAGAAGATGTTGGCCAAAATGTTGACAGAGACAGACGGGAGAGACAGGGGAGTGAGCCGGCTATTTGTTCATTTGTCGCACGCGCCATAAACTCAAACCACAAACTGGCGACATAGGCTCTCCACCTGAAGTTGCGAGACAAGACGAGATGTTGGCTCTGATGAGTTGCCTTTGTTTTTGCGGCCCTCCAAATTTGCGGCCTGTGTCTTGCCTCATTTGGCTGGCAGCTTAGAGAGTAGAAGCACAAGCTGAAGCAAAGAAAAACCCGAGACAGAAGCCGAAACAAATCCCCTTACCATTACCATTACCATACCTGTTCCCACTCTGCGATCCTGCTGCTGCTGCTGTTCCCTTGTGGCCTGGGCACAAAAAATCGTTTTGTGTGTTTTCGTTAGCATTCCGTGTGGAATTTGATACTTGATTATTTGTTGCCGCCCTCAAGCCTGCATAATATATCAAAGCGGCGTCAGCGTCAACTTCAACATCCCACAACTGAATTTACCTCAACCTGCCAGCTACACTTGAAAAAAATATCAACTTACAATGGGCAAAGTTGCTTTTAGTCGAATTTCATAGAAATCTTTTCCTAATGTTAATGAACTAAAATAAAGCTGAATACAATTCAAATTGAATTTTTAAGAATTATCTATCGATGTAGGCAAGTTCAATATGGTATACATATACATATATTCACATACAATAGACAAAGTTTCTTTTCTTCGAATTTCATAAAAATCTTTTCCTAATATTAATAAACAAAAATAAAGCTGAATATAATTCAGATTTTTTTTTTTGAAGAATTATCTATTGATATCGGCAAGTTCAATATGGTATATATATCCACTTACGATAGGCACAGCTTCTTTTCGTCGAATTTCATAGAAATCTTTTCCTGAGAATAGTAATATCAATGAACTAAAATAAAGCTGAATATATAATTTAAATTGAATTTTTAAAGAATTATCTATCAGTATATATAGGTCGAAAGGTCATTTTCTTTTCGAGTGTACGTCTTGCCAAATGCCACTTAACATGTGTAGACGTCATGTGTCGACAGGCCCGAATACAGACAGTTTTTGCCAGTATTTTGTGTTTTTAGTTACATTTTAGTGTCGGCCGCATAATAAATAAATAAATAAACAGTTGCGGCCTGTCTTACCTGCAGGCTACTAAGTTATTTTATTCTTCCTCTGCTTATACTAAAGAGTGCAAGAAGTTTTCCTCTACCACTACTATTTTTTTTTTGGCGCTTTAGCCAAAATCAAAATCTCTTCAGCAAGAAGTTAGGATTTATTTTGGTGCTGCGTGAAAAATGCAAAAGTTTTCCATTAATCTTTAGCACTTCTCAGTGCTGTTCTCATGGATTTGCATATTTAGTATGGTTTTTCTCACACTGTTGTTGTTGTTCCTCTTGTTGACTTTATAAACAGGCTGTCGGTAACAGGCAACAGATGAGTCTGGCCAAGAAGAAGAATTGACCGAAACTTATTGCATACTTATGAGACGGCTAAAAGCTTTGTTAAGACCTAATAACTGCTGAAGAATATAAGAAAAATGTTAAGGAAATTGCAGTTATTACACATATTTTCTATGTAAATTTCAGTATGATAAAGTCTTGAAGTTTTATTGTCTTAAAAATTAATTAATTTTATTAAATCATTTTAAATATATTTCATACACACTCGATAAATATTCACATAGTATAACTAGCTCTAACTCGGTTCGAAATTAATACAAAAATACTAAAAATTTTTTCTTTTTGCTTGACACACATGAGAAGTTGCCAGAAATTAAAATTGCCAAAGTAAACTTTTCATATAAAATGCAACTCGGAAAAAGTGTATAGTATACACATACGATAAAATATGAAACAACAAAGTTTTCGTTTGCTGAAAAATAATAAAATCAAATATTTATCTGAGGTATTAACTTTACTTTTCGAAATTGCATTATTAGAGGTGAAAAGTTTTTAATATAATTACCGAGAGATTTGGGAAACTATAACCCTTGCATAACATAAAATACGATTGATTGTCATAGAGACAGTCGGAGTGAATTCAAATCTTGTGGCACATGGCCAATTAGTATACAGTATGAGCCTACGAATTTGCCAGCACACTAATCATAAATGTTAAGTCCTTAGCAGTTCAACAAATACATTTGGCAGACTCACACACACACACACAGTCAGACAAATGCGGCGTGGACAGCACCTTAAGAGCTTAAAACTCAAAGCTTCCTAATGCCTGGCACAGAGTTCTCAGGCCATGTCTTAGTGTCTGGCAAATTGCGGCCATAACCTGCAATTGCAACTACTAAGCCTACCATGCAAACGAACACACACATGGATACCCATGCATACAGTGAACGAAATAATTTTTGTTAAACTAATTAAATAAATTAAAAGATTACATAAGCAGACTTTATAAATGTAGTTATGCCTTCTAATTAGAAATGAGAAGACGACTGATGAATCAAGTAAACATCAATCCTTCAACGCTTAATATTCAATATTAATATAATATTCAATGTATAATTATGTAATAAATTATAACAACTGCTTAGCGACTGTCATGCAACTTCGACATACATTTCAATTTAAATTTGAGACTGATTAAAGAACTGAGCAAAATTTGTTGCATACTTTCAGGCGTACTCTTACATTGCAGTTTTGTTGCTCAATTCCCTTTCGCCTCCGTTGTCGTTATCCCATCACTTTTTCTAATTAGACAGAGCAGAACATTGTGTGACAGAAAGTGAATGCTTTCTCTCTTTTTTGCTTGTCATAACAAAAAGTTAATTAAACATGTAATTGTTACCACAGAGCAGAAGACATTTGGATTTTACAATGGTTTTGTGAATTCTCTACTCTATCGCTATTGAATGAGGGAAAGTGGTACTATCCATAGCATAGTTCTCTAAATGAATATAAAGTTTCTGTTATCGAAATATACCCTTACTATTGATGGCAAGTCTTCAAGCTGAGTATAAACCTTTGCAGTTCAGAGTATACTGACTTGACATTCAGAATATTTTACTTGATTTCCACTTAGTTTTATTTTAAATGTTTCTGAAAGTACTAGCAGCACTTTGCTTTATCTGCAGCATTCCATAGAGTCGCATTTCACGCTAGTCCTGTTATAGTTGTTCGTGTTGTGCACATAGCTTGCAGCTCAAAATTTGATTAACTCGCAGCTCGGCCATTGTATCCTTGAAAAGGTCGTACAGTCGAGTACACTGGAAAAAAGAAAATAGGTAGTAAGTTAATAAAAAGAAATGAGATAGTGGAACAAGTAAATAGTCTCTAATATAATATATTACTTAAAAAATCGCTAATTTTTTGTAGTGCATTTTGTGAGCTGCCTAATGGCAATTAGAAACGCGGTTGCCAGTGCTGGGCTAAGTGGTGCTAGTGTGAGTAGTGCAAGTGGGTCGAATGTGTGACACAAGGAACCACTTGAATCAACCGCCTGGATGCCTGGACGCAGCTAGCGGCCACTTCAAAGCACAATAACAATTTTACAATTAAATTTCGCTTTCCCCAGATATTGCGGCATTCACTATTATATTTGTAGTTACACTTGTAGTCGTAGTAGTAGTAGTAGTAGTCGCCCTCTTGGCACTCCCCTTTGCATGCTCTCTTTATTTTATTGCTTCAAATTGTTTGTAGCCATTTCGCATTTGTGCCGCCCGGTTGCGCATCAGCGACGTAGAAACATTTAACTTTCTGTAAAGAGAAAAATATATACAGAAAAAGTCAACATTTTGCAGCAACTAAAACCAACTACACTTAAAAAAGTAGAGCTAAAACAGCAGCGGCGTCGACAGCGACAAAAAATAAACATTATATAAAAATAAGAAAAAAGAAAACATGGAAAAAGTTGTCAACTCGCCTTTCACATGGGACAGCGGCTTCAGCTTCAACTCCAACTCCAGCTGTAGCTCCAGTTGCAAGTGCTAGCTTTTGCTGTGACTTCGTTCCAGTGCAAGTCGAATTTCGCACACTTTTACGGCGGAGTGAGTACTTCTGCCCCGGACACAGGGCACAGCGCATTGTAAAAGAGGGCACAAAAAAACAAAAAAAAGAAAAAACTAAAAGCACATTCAGCTTGAACTCCCACAGTGACCCGAACCAAATGAAATTGCCAACGTGAAAGTGTACAAAAATGCAGGCAGAAGCTTGACAGCACTAGCACAAGTACGTGCGGGTGGTACACTGAAAGAAAAAACCAACAGAAACTTATATATTACTATCGTATAACAAATAGAGTTCTTGTCATGTTTGCATAGGCAGCACATAATATTATATCTACATTATAAATTATTATTTATAATTTTCAAGTAATTGTTTTTTAAAGTGTACACTGTAGTTGTAGCTGGCGCAGTATGCCGTTCGTTTGCCGGCTGTTAAACTGTAAAGTAAACGCACAAAATGTTAAATCAAAGCCAAACAAAAGAGGCGTAACAGGCAAACTACTCAACTCTCTCTCCCCAATGAGAAATACAGAAAGAGCGTTGATGGGGTAAGAGAGACACAGAGGAGTGGGGGGACAGCTCTTTGGTCACACAGTTAGAGTAGCTTAAGGTACAACCAACGAAACATGCAGGCGTGAGCCCTTGAGCACAACTCCCGCTGTCCCCCTTCCGACGAGGGCTTAGAAACTACTACCAAGCACCAAGTGACTTCACTCCAGGCAGGGCAGTCGAGTTTGTTAGTTTGTTTGCCACTCAACCAAGTGCCACGTGGGCAGTTTTAGGGTTTGTTGGCCTCTTTATTGGCTGCTCGCACTGCAAAGTATTATTAAGATAAAGTGTCTGCCACTTTGAGTGCATAAAATGTATTCATTTTAAATTTAGTTAGTCGATATGGTCTATTACGTTAGATGTCGACTTTGTCAATGAAGTTATGAAACCTTTGCCTACCACTAAACACTTTCATTTCTTGCTGAAAAACAGTTTGGAATTCTGTTATAATTTTGTGCAATTTTCCGCTATATAAGCATACATTGACGTCAGAGTTTTAACTCTACAATATAAAAGCTCTCTTCATCATCCGCTCTGCGTTACTCTCTATCAGTGTTTCCAATTCAGCTATACTGTAGCCATATCTGGCTTTTTGGATACAGACTGGAAACTCCTTTTTTGAAGACGCCTGCTTTTCTGGCTATTAAAAACTATTTATCTAGATTTGTAGTATCTTCAAAATCAATAAAAATAATTTATTTTTATAGTTTTAGGTCTTTAATACGAAATTTGTTTGTGAAAAGCCATGTTGGTACAGAGAAACTACCACCCTTAGAAAGTTAAAATAACAAATTGATCAATTCGAATACAGGCTACTATTTCAAGCTTGTAATTTACGTTAACATATGTACGTAAAACACTCCAAAAAAAAAAAACGCCGAACGAGATAAAAAATACATTATTAAATGATTTCACCAAAGGCTTTTGTACAAACTACAAAGCCACAGTTAATGCTTAATTATGGGATATTAAATCCAATATAGAAACAAAAAAAAACATGGCAAATGCTATAATAATAATGATAATGATTATTTAATACTAAAACAATTTTTTCTAAATAAAAATACCTTGTTTTTTTTTTCCAATTTGTTATCTAGCTTTTTTTTTGCTATTTTTAATGGTGCAGTTAGCTTGAATTGACTGTAGACAGTTGGCAACACTGCTCTCTAGCCAAGAGATGTCACTTAAATGTGTGTGAGTGTGTGAATAATAAATAGCGCGGATCGCAGTAAAGCAATGTCAAAGACGATAAGAGTGGGGTATGTGGAGTGAGGGGGTGGGCATAATGGGCAGTATGGAACTGCAAGCAAAAAATAGAAATTCTACTCCTTACTGTTCATCTACTCAGTTCATTCCCAGTCTTCAATTGGAGTAGGCATGCAGTGTTTGGCGCTGCGTTCGTTGAGAGGCTTTATGTGTGTATAAGTTCTAGCGGTGATTGATCAAAGGCCTCGTCGAAATGGATAAATAACTTAATTTTCCATTTTAATGTATGCATTTTGCATTTTAAATGCAAAATATAAATATAAAGTCTTGCCAAAAGTTCAGGTCGACGTTGATGGCGTTCAACTTAAAGCTGATTAATAAATTATAGCACTGACCCGACTAAAATTTAAAATATAATGCGTACAAATTGGACAAGTAAGGTCAGACATATTTATGGCTTTGGCACTGTTGTGCGGTTGAGTAGTTGGGTGCATATTGGGTGCTCGGCATGGAAGTTTTGCAATAAATCATGAATCTTTTAGTGCGCATTAAGTCGGGATCAGGCATTATTAATGCCGGTTCATTATGAAATTGTGCAACAAATAATAAATCGATTAAGCAAATATTTGTCAGTGCTAAAAATGTACATATATATGAATGTACATATTTGTCATAGTTTCCATTTTAATTCTCTTTTTTTTTTGTTTTTTTTCGGTTGTTTGGGAGTTGCTGGACAAAGTTTTCCATGGCAATATACATTTTGTGTGCCATCCATTTTAATATTTCAACAGAAGCAGAAATGACGTTGTAAAACCGACGCGGCTATATGTCAAATATGCCACACACTCACACTGGCGAGAGAGTATTGGTGTGTGTGTGTGGCATGCGCTCTGGTTTCTTTTTTTTTTAAATTTGTATGTAAATTTCATAGCATTGACATGAAAATGTATTTTGGCTTTGCACTGGGAGCTGCAAGCTGGAAGCTGCTGCATTTTAATAAATTTATGATTTTATTTGCATTTTCCTTTTTTCACATTGCCAAATGTGTGCCAGGCAAAAGCAGAAAAAACCGTCATAAATAATCCACGCATTTTGTTTTGTACATACCCTGTTTTGTACATACCCTGCACCCATTGCAAATGGGTAAGTAAAACCCTACAAAGAGAGTACTGTAAATATCAATTCGAGAGCAGGTATAGCTTAGTGCCTTACTTAACTTTCATTTCATATTACAGTATGCTACTGTCGGATGCGCTCGACTGATCCGTTTGTTTTTGCAGTGTAGTTATATGAGATTTGTAAATGTTTTTGGCAAATCGACAGAAATGCTTGGTGCTTCCTGCCGCATTTTATTGACAAAATGAAAAAATAATTGAAATATTTGCCAATCAACAAGGAGCAAAAGATAAGACACACACCACACACACACACACACAGACACACACGCGCGTACACAATACAATGAGATACACAATGAATTCTGTGGAATTCCCAATAGCTGTCTGCGTTACGTTAATAAGCTCTCTTAAACTGTGCTCTCCGGTATTCCATACGCTTACAAGCACCCGCACATGCCAGGGGCTTGCCATTATTGTCTTAGTCCTGCGTCCTGTCATGTATGCGAGTGTGTGCTTGCGTGTGTGTGTGTGTGTATATGGCATGACTATCTCTCTGTGCCCGCTGTCAATGTCTTGTCGCTGGGCAGGCGGGATGTCGATTATCGAATCGAGATTATTAACCTGTCAGTTTAGCATTTTATCCTGCCAGCAATAACATCCCTGTCTCTCTGTTGCCTTTGTAATGCGACAGCAACAGCCACATCGCAAATAATGGCCAATAAAGACTCTTAATGCAGTAGCCCAATTTCAACAAAACTTCTAAAGAGAAATAAGTCTCTCCATAGAAGAAAAGCTAAACTATCTAACAAAGAGCAAACTAATATCACATGAAAAATATTGCCAGAAATATATATATGTATAAAATATTTTTACTTAATTTAAAAATAATTTGTGGAAATATGTTTAATTAATAATAAAAATTTAACTGCAAGATTTTGCTTTTAATACAGTTGAAAATCAATATCATAATTTTATGATGAAATTTCTCAAAAAATACTTTATCACTGCGGACTCCAAAATAAAAAATGATTTGTTGGTTGCCAGGCATATAGATATATACCATTAACGATTTCAATAGAAAATATCTCGTTTCGGCTTCGTTCTCCCGAGTTCATTCCTGCTGTCATTATGAATTATGTCTGATACTCAATCATATCATTTTTACATGCTGACACAGTTGACAGCCGACGTCTACTATAAAATTTGCAATTTTACAATATGTCGAGCGAGTTGTATTTCATTTCTTTTTTCTCTTTTCTATATAAATGTACCTATCATGTATCAAAGCTCGCAAACGGTTCACCCCAACAGATGTCGCCGAATAAAGTGAAATATGATATTAGCTATGTGCTTATGTACAGAGTTACAGTCGACAGCGGAATTGAGTTAATATTCAATGTATTTATGTATGTATCGCAAGTAAAATATGGTTTGTGTACAGTTGGTGTACGTAGGTTTAAAGTACTTTAAGAGATAAAATATAAGATAAAATATAAGTGTTTAAAATATAAGTGAATTGCTCTTTCACATACACACTTTTGTTCGCAATCAAACCGGGTTTCGCCTTGTGTACATACATAGATGACATTAAAAAGAGAGCTAGCATAAACACACGCTCACATCTCCAAACTCTCTTTCCAACGGTAGGACACTCTCTTGCGCAGGCAACAAAAACCATACAACACCGTTAGCTCATACACGACGCAACACTTAGCTCGATCAACTCAACACCGTTCGCTCATACTACATAACGCAACAATTAGCTCGACGCAACACTTGGCTCGAATAAACATTCAAACCAAATACATTAGGTTCGAAGGGAATCGAACGATTAGGAGATGTTCGAATCGGTGATAATCGAACAATTCTAAGCGAGGCGTTTGGTTCGACTAAAGATAGTTTAATTCTTGGTTAATTTCAGGTACATAGTTTACACAAAATGTAGAATAATACATACACAAATTACTGGAACCTTATAAAATGAACAGTTTAAAAGTCGTAAAGAGAAGCTTCTGACATCGAAAAGTAGTTGATTTATTTTGTAGGCTGGCTGGTAAACAATATCTGTACATGCCGGATACGGGACATAGGACATGGACTGAGTACTACAGTCTCCGGACACCGGACACCAAATGCAATTTGAGTGAACTCTTGTTGGGTTTCGCTCGCCTGAGCAACAACACACGATGATGGTGGTTATGTCGGGGATTTTGCTAGACCACACACAAATTTTGCATGTGACAGAGACCACAGCAGAGGCAGAAACAGGGATACGAGTAGTGGGCAGGATGAGTCACCCTCCAGTCGGGGGTGACTGGATGCAAAACAATGTTTGTTGTTTCGGCTTGTGTAGTCGTAAAAAGCCAAAAAGTGGGTTATGTATTCAAGGCAGACACAAAAGCTGCGTTGACAAGGACGCCACCTACAATCACAACAACAACAACAGCAACGGCTAAACTTTTGCTCCCAGCCAGGCCAAGTGTTCGGGCCCACCCATCACAAAGAGATGCCACTTTTGAATGCCACTCGGCATGGTCAACGAAATGGAACTCCAGAATTCGGTACTATGGAACAAACTGCTCAGAAATATTATAGAAAAATTAAAAATTGTTGCCATTTACTAGACAGCACACCAGCTAGAAAGTACACTAAACAAAATTTGCATAATATTCGATGCAGCAGCCTGTGGTCACGTTTACATACACACACATACATACAAATATCTGTGTGTGTGTCTGCCTGTCTGAGTGTGCACTGGCTGTGGCAAATGCTCATAAATAAATGAGCATGGCCTAGCTGAGCCTAGCCTAGTTGCAGCTTCCTTCTAGCCGGGCTATATCCTGCCAGTTGTATGCGAAGCGAGGGCGAGGACGAGGGTGAGCGGGGGCGAGGGCGTTGGGCGTGCCACCATTTACGGCGCGTTGGAACAGCACAAAAGTAACATGAAATAAATAATAACTTTTTTTTGTTGCAACGAGTCTTCCGTGGTTCTGTGGGCATGGTTATGGCTGTATGTTTTGCCATTCTCATTGCCACTTCCATTTCCAATCTCACTCGCATTCGCATTCCCTTTATTCCCTCGTTCCGTCGCCATCGCCACTGTCATTCCCATTTCCATTGTACCCACGCCGTTGAGTTAATTAAAATTTAAAAGCCGCCAATCGTGCGAGAGTTGCAATTGCCATGTACAAGTTGTGCCACTCTTACCGTTATTGTTACTGCCACCATTACGGGCCAGTTGAAATGTCTCTTGGCCATGAGCCAGACCAAGGGTATAGCTAGGTATTTGGCTAGGTACGATCGAGCTAATTAGATCCGGTTAGTTTGTTGATTTGATCAAGAATGTACATATGAGTATTTATAAATCCAGTATGTATTCTTGATCAATTTAGTTATGTTTTTGAACTACTCTAATCTTAATTATAAAGAAATAAATAAAAAGGTAATTAATCTATACTCCTTCTTGTAATTCCCAAAATCAGACTGGTTTAATGGCAGAACCTCTAATTAATTGTTCATAGCGTATTAGGGATCCTAGCAATTATGATTTATATTATCAAAAGTTATGAAATAAATGTTAAATTTCCATTTTAATTTAACAATAATACCATAACCCTTTTTTAATTATATACTTTACATTTTCGCTTCGCTTTCAGAGTGCAGAAAATTATTATAATAATGAGTCTATTGTTAATATACAAATTATCAAACATTTATGCTATGTTTATCATACATTATTTATATTATTATTATCTGAGAGCTTATTAATTTTTTACAAATGCCATGAAAATTCACAAAAGTTAAGTGCGACTTTTTTTAAGTTTGTGCTGTACGAAGTACAATATACACAATAGATATATGCATACATTATCGCCCCTAAATCATGTCATATATATCTAGTTTATATCACAAAATAATGACCTTCTCTCAGTGTATTTTGTTCGACTATCTACCATGCGTAGATTGAGTTAATTTTCAATTTTATAGGCTGCCTCCGACTGATTGTCTGCATTCCCACTGATCCGATTTTTTAGCACTGCGAACTGAGCGTCCCTAGAGATTCGCTAACATTAACCCTAATAACTCAATCGTTGGCTATTTGGTTGCGCTGTTTACCCATATCAAATTTAACTTATGGTTGAGTTTATTTCATTTAAATTTTTTTCTCTCCCTATTTGTTTTGTTGCTTAATTTTAATACGCCAGGCAGTGGCAGGCAATCAAATGTGTTTTTCGGCCAGACGCATTAAAATCAAATCGAAATTAGGCGCACAAAAACCATTAATCTTTGCGACCAGCAACCCATTTTACCCACTCTGCCCACTCCGCCCACTCCACCCACAATTGTGCGCATTATCAGCGCTTAAACATAAGGCCAAAACGGAATATGGCAACGAGCTAATCTGCCAATTGCAATCTCTACAAATATGCCTGTATGTGTGTGAGTGTGTGTGTGTGCGTGTGTGTATACATATACAAATTATTTATTTGTGCCAACATTTTAAATTGCAAAATTGTCTGTGGCTAAATCGTTTTGCTAGAGAAATCTCCCCCCTATACTTTAGCAGAGCCTGCATTTCTGTCAGGCCACAACAGAACAGAGTCGTT
This sequence comes from Liodrosophila aerea, assembly GCA_035045005.1. NCBI lineage: Eukaryota > Metazoa > Arthropoda > Insecta > Diptera > Drosophilidae > Liodrosophila > Liodrosophila aerea. Next base: position 718,338 of record JAWNNL010001217.1, read on the forward strand.
TATGGCTTTTATGTGGTTTGATTTACTGTTCTTAACCAATTCTGTATGCCATTTATTGTGCTGCGTTTTTAATTTGATTTTTATCAATTTGGTTGGGCGAGAATTTGGCATGTGCACAATGTGCGCACATAAGTATGCTACGATAAATGCTAAATGTTCATTGTCTATTACAAGACTCTGCTTGTTAGCTGTCTAATGTGTGTCAAATAAAGAGGCAGGCAGCGCCATGCCGACAACAATACAAATAACTGCGAGAGCTACAGTCGAGTGTACCTGACTATCAGATACCCAGGAGAGGAGGGTATCCGACTAACAGATATTATCTACGTTTACTTTAGCAGTTGTTTTAGAACATCAGTCTGTCTGCTCTGCTTTGTCTCTACAAACCTATTATACCCGTTGCATGGGTGCAGGGTAACAGCAGTAACAGTGCGTAAACTTAGGGGAGAGTTTTCCCCTTTTGCTTTTCTTTTTGTCAGTAGTTCGCCTCAAATGTCATTGAGATTAAATTTTGCGTGAAAGTAGCATTTTAAAAATGTATAAGTGTGTGGGTGTTTGAATGTGTGTGTGTGTGGGTGTTAGCTCGCGCGTAACAAGAGCAATTCTTGTTGCTGGCGTTGTTATTTTTATTGTTGTGGCTGTTGGCAATAAAAGCAAAGGGCGCGACTGAAGCAACAGTCGTTGGGCTAAAGCTTAAGACGTGCCATATATTGTAGACTAGTACTTCTGAGCACACACACAGGCAGCTTTATGAATGACACACATACACACGCTCTTATACACAAAGGAAAGCATTGCCAGCACGTGATGGTTGCGTCTCGCACTGGGCTTAGCTGCCAGGTGGGCTCAGAGCTCAAAGCCCCAAGGCTCTCCTCCTGTGGCTCTGACTCTGGCTCAGTCACAGGCTTTATGCTAAAGGTTGTGTGTATTTCTGTGTGTGTGTGTGTGAGTGTACACGCACTTTAGTTTTGCTTTTTTTCTGCGTTTGCTTTAAACAATTGTTTGGCCAATGCTTTGTGTTGCTTTTCGCTTTGATTCCTCAGCGTCTGCTTTGTGTGTGTCTCCTGTCTCTGCGTGTATCCCACGTGCCTCTTTCTCAAAGCTTTTCCCCTGTCTGTTGCTGGTTCTTATGTTTCCCATCCATTCTACATTTGTTTGCCTACGTCGCGATTGAAGGTCGGTGTGTGTTTGCTTGTTCTGCTCCTTGTTTGTTGTTTTCCTTTCTTGTATTGTAATGGCGTTACGATTAAATGAATGTTACGGATTTTCTGCCGTTTAACTGTATTTTCCCTCCAAATCCTCCAGCCGCGCGTTTCTTTTGAGCAGCGCTCTTTATTTTAGAATCTAGAGCACATGTTGGATATATCAATAAGAAATGGCAAAATTTTCTATATTTGAAAAGCAAGAAAAGCTGTTAAATCTCTATATAGAAAAAGGTGCCAAACAAGAGATTAAATTTGATCCAGTTTCCTTAGCTCCTGCTGTACATCACGGCGTACTTTTAATTAGGTTTCATTTCCATAGAGTTGCTACTTTTTTTTTATTTTTTTGGTAGTAAGAGATGATTAACTGAGCAATTGTCGATAATCGAAATTTCGGTAGGGTACTCCTAAATAAAAAATTGATGAATATTGAAAACATTAAAACATATAAATATATATAAAGCTATAAAACAGAAGTAACTAAAATAAATAAATTGTTATGCAAACAGAAAAAAGTGTAGTTTTAATTTCTTTGTGTTATTCTAGTTAATATGTTTCAGTAAACTTTGGAGAGCAGTCACGTACAGATTTTTAGTTGCATTAACTGTTTGGTTTTTACGTAAATTATTAGTTTTTATTTTTGAAAATTATAAGCTCTCTTCTGTATGCTATAACACTGATAATTAATTAATTTTAAACTCCCTCAATATCAAATTTCATTTCCCTGCACTTGATATAATGAATTTAAATTCGAATATATCCCATTTTCCACTCTGCCGCAGAGTATGCTTTTAATGCCAATTAAGTTGAACTCCAGCAGCTATTGGGGGGGATTTTGCACAGAGGTCGGATTTATTTTTAATTTGTATAAACCAAATCCGATACATCAAAAGTTCTTTGCTAGGCAACAACAGTTCACATCCGACTGTATTAATGTTCGGCTTCTGAGCATACATAGATTGATTTGTAAATTGCTTGATTCATCTGTTGCCACTTGTCACACGCCTCTAAATCAACCTACAGCCGCAGTAAATTCAGCAAATTGTGGGGGCACACGAGCTCTGTATTCTGTGTGTGATTGTTGTCTTGCCTACTGTAGTATAAGGGGTATACACAATACCATAAGACCTGCTTTCAAAAGGAGTATTTGTCTGACCTTTTTCCCGGTTACGTTTCATGTTTCTCTTCGTTTCGTTTCGTTTCGTTTCTTTCTCCCTTTTGATGGGGGAAGAATGACGACTTTGTACCTTTTTGATAACCATATTTATGCCCACGCCTCCGACAAACGTGGGATTGCCTGTGTGTGTGTGTGTCCTGTATGAATGTGTGGAGCTACTCAAACAGAAGCATAGAAATGCCGTAAATCTCATATGTGCCACATATAAATACATTTATTTATGCATGTATTACTGTGGGTACACTGAGGAAAAAATCCAACTTACTTTTGCTTGAAAATTTCAAATAACTTGAGTAAGAACATATGGAGCATTTGTTAATGCTTATTATTGGCTTAAAAATAATGTTAACTATTATAAAAAATAATTGAATTTAATGTATAATTCACTGTGATTTTTGTCAGTGTTGAATGTTGGCTTGTATCGGTCGTGTTTACCAGCCTCCCATGGCCACACATTATGTGAGTTTATGTAATTTTTTTTTAGCCAACGGCGATTTTCCCGTCTCCTACGTGCATTGTATGGTTAATAAAGCAAAAGTAAAGGACGCGGCACAACAACAATGTAACAAAGGCAACAACTTTAGCAACAATAGCGGTAACTACTCGTACTGCAAAAAAGAGATATTATATTTTTACAACACACTCACACACACTGACACAACGACACACACATTCGTCAAGTATTGGACACTTTAAGCGTTGGCGATTTGAGGGATGGGATCGCACATTGTGTGCTACATCCTCATGCGGTTTGGTCATACAATACGCCTTTTCACACCTAAGCGACACTGGCGCCACACAAAGCCACAACAACAACAACGATAACAACAACAATAGTTACGACAACAATAACAACTTCTCATGTATTCATAACAATGACTCCGCTTGGCCATGTCAACTGCCCCACAAAGGCAACAGACGAAGGCCAAACAATGGCGGACTTTTATGTTTGGCTTCTTTAAACGTGTGTGTATGTGTGTGTGTTTGAGTGTGTATGTGCCAGTATGTGCATGTGTGTAGCTGTAAATCTGTATAAATATTTATTAAAAAGAAACAAGCAGCAGCAAAAGATTGACCCAGGCACAGGATGTAGTAAGCCATAAGAAAGGCAGCAAATACTTTATAATACCGCTGGATATTAACAGATATTATAATGGCAACTACAGTCAATAGCATAACTAGATTAGAGTTAAAGAATAGCATAGAGAAGAAAGCATAAAAAGTAGGTCACATTCGACATGGAATGTCTATAAGAGAAATATGTATAAAATAATTGGGTATATAAAATTTTTACAACAGTGGGATATAAGCACGTCTGTCGGTATGATCGGGTCCCTGCTAGAGCTAGTGACATCACAATTCTTTTATAGGCTTTTAAATAGTCTTTGGGTGGATGAGGATAAACAGGCAACCAATAATCTACAGATCTTCGTCTTTTCTGCTCATAAGGTTCTTAGATATTCTCAAGTCTTTTGAGGGGAATCGTTATATCAAGGAACCGGGTTCGTGATCTGCAGTTGATACAAGGTTTTAGACAAGTCTACTAAGTTTAAATTGTGTGTTAGTTATGGCGAATTATGTTAAAAATGTAAAGATAATTTGTGAAATTTTTCTAACTTAAAATGAATTAAAGGAAAATAAAAGATGGAACACAAAACTAACACGTGAATCAGTATGGTTGCAGCCGATTACTATCGGTATACATACATATGTTCTAAATTAAAGATTCAAATAAATAATAATAGTTTGCGATTAGAATATTTTATTTTTCGGCTAGTGTAGATAAATTAGAAGCATTTAATGTATAAGAATTAATTTATAAAATTTTACTTTAACTTTCATTAATAGTCAATGTTGAGCATGGTTTTCGTTCATGCTATTTCTAACGCCTTGTCTGCAAATATTGTTATTATAATATGATATTTTTCACATAAGCTGGCCAGCCCAAACCAAGGCCAAACCATGACTTAGGCAATGAAATGACAAAGCAATACCATGAAAGGTCATTTTCTGAATGTGAGTTGATGTAGGTGTATGTGTGTCTGTGTGTGTGTGTATGCGCTTGTGTTGGAGCCTACTAACGCCATTTCTCTCATTGAGCGCAAATGTTACGCTGTTGAGGAACGCGACATGACACGCATACAAATATAAACACACAGAGCCACACACGCACACTGCTGTAGACATTGGCACACGCACGCAGAACGGAAGTGTGCTCTGACGACATTAGCGCCATTTTGTCGTAATTAATGTGCTCCATATTAGTTGCTATTTGGCCATTTTTCACACACGCACACAGGCATACTTCTAGCAGAGTTGGGGCAAAACTTTTGCAATTTTAGTTGAAGAATTTTCTACAGCAGCTGCCTGCAAGTGGGCGGGTGGCGTGTGGGAGTAGCCTCAGCGCCTTGGGGGTTAAAGTAGTACAAACTTAACAAGAATGCCAACAGATCTCTATAGTATATATATATGTATTGTATTTGGGTAGGTGCGTGGTTGGATGTTTTGGTATGTAAGATGCCTGCCTGTGTCTAGACATTCTTGATTTCACTGTTTACGCCTGGCATAATTACCGCTTTAAGTTAAATGCGAAAATAAAACTTGGGCATGGTCAGCGTCAGATTTTTTGTTGTCCTTGGAATGTGTATCAAATGCAGACCTCAAACCACATTCACACACAGTAAGCTAAATAAACAAAGAGTAAATGAAGGTGTATATTTCTATTTATATATTTATATTTATACTACTCTTATCTACAATAGAAATAAGTTTAAAGGTTTAATTCTTGCAGAGAAATATTTTAAATGAAATCCTAATCAGAATTGTATCTAGTTTGAATATAGTTGACCTTTTGTATAAATAAATAAGATAAGGTTGGTTCAAGTTTAAGAAAAGTATAGGATCAAGGAGGGAAATAACAACAATGAAAAGCATAATGATGAGGACATGAAAAAGAAATGAATAAGAAGAAGGTTGTGATAAGCAAAATGAGTTGAGAATATGAATAGAAATAAAGACAGATATAAGGAACAGATATAAGGATGTGGATATAAAAGCTAGAACTACTATGATACTGAAAATAATATAATATAGTTTAAGTTTGTAATTTATGCATTCATTTCTGTAGGATTTTGGTTTGAAGTAATGTTTATTTAATGTAACGTAAAATGTGTGTATTATCTTAGACAGATTGCGAGCAATTGCTTCGATTAACACAAAAGATGCGATAGTTGTTTATCGATAGATTTATGAACTATGCAGTGTAAAATCGATATTCATATAACATTTGCTTCATTTCAACAATTTCATTCAAATTTGGAAAACTATACATATGCCATACAACTATGCCTAAATATCCAGCCTATAAGTGAGCGAACGAATGCGAGATGTTAATGGTACCATACATTCACATATCTAGTATATGAATTAGTTTATTAGCATTGAGTATGTGACCTCCATTGGTTTCTACTTTTGCCAACATCATACCGTTAGCAAGTCAGTTAGCTGCTTGTGGGCCCATTTGTGCGGATGGCTAATAGTCAGTGGCAGAAAGTGTCCATCCGCCCTGCCTCTATGTATTTAATGATTTGCTACTAATGCGTCTGTTTATGTTTTATGTTGATGTTGGTTGTCCAAACAACGTTTCATGTGTGCTCTGTGTGTGTGTGCCTATTTGACTTTATGCAATATTTATTTGCGGTACACTCACATACATACAGATACGCACAAAACGAACACCGCAGTGTTTATATTTCAACACACACATGAGGAGCCAGTCAGCAGCAACAACAACAACAAGAACAACAAGAGAATCATTCGGGTCACACATGTGCGTGGTGAGCATTTAATTTCTATGGCGGAAGTCGACTAGACAGTCAACTGCCTGGCTCAGATTGGTTTGTCTATCCATCAGTGTGGGTATCGCTCTCTGAATTTAAACCCTGCACTCGAAACACATAAAAGGGTCTATAGAGCTGGCTAAACAAACAAGAGTATACCTTATAGCAGTTAAATTTATTCAAGTATATCTGTGACTAGTTGAACTGCTATAGCCATGACCTTTCCTGCTTGTCTCCATTTTATCGCTCTATATAACTTCTCCATAGAACGCCATATCACGTCAGCTACAGAGTGTCCTGCTGTCGGCCATGCCGGACTACAGCCTTTCTGATAGTTTTATTTTATTTTTATGTTTTCCTTTTTTTCTGTCTGCTCTTCATGTGCGTCAATATTTATCAATAGCCTTAGGAATGACAAACCGAATTGAGTCTGATAAAATGTTTTCGACATGAACTGCATCATCGACGCTGTGAAAGTTAATTGAAAATTGAAAGAATATTATTATATTGTAGAAAAATAAAAACCAATAAGTTTTAATTTTATATATATTAAGAACTTTTAAATTTGTATTTTATAAAACTAATCTGTATTTTTTTATTTTTCTTCCCAGGTAATGTACTTTCAAAAATACTTATTGAAATAAATATTATAATGGCATGAAGGTAAAGTCTATAAAAACTTCTTATAACTTACGCTGAAAACCTTGAGAATGTTTAGTAAATGTTCAGTTTCCAGTTAGTAAATATAATAAAAAATAATAAATGTTATTATAAATAATTTAATATATTCTTATAAAAAAATATATATATATTTATTTATATATAATATAATATATAATATTCACGACTTAATTTCATTTCTATGTCAAATTGTTTAATGGAATATTAATTTCTTTTCATTGTCTACATTCAACTAGTCCATAAAAGTTGAATCCTTTATGTACTTTGCCTTATTTGCCAATCGATTGTAACTTTTGCAGTGCTTTAATGTGAAGGCCTCCATTAATATTAGAAAGTGGCTCATCGATTTGTTCGAAATTTATTGACACACTTCTTTACGTATTTCCAATATGTTGCATGCTGGAATGTGAAACTTTATGGACGCTGCTCTTACCGAGGCAGCAACGCGGCGACTGTCATAAATCACACGGCAAAAGCCCCAAAAGAAAACTACTTAAAGCGCCATTACAACAAATTTAAAGCAATTTCGAACTTGGGGGTCAATTCTCAACCAAAAGTTCAGCCGAAAAACGAAAAAGGCAGTAAAAGCAGAATCAAAGGAAACGAAAAAAAAAAATGTTTTGGACACTTTATTATGCGCATTATTCACTGTTGCAATGGTTTATCCCTTTGCAAAACCCGAGGCTCTGTTGTTCTGGCAATTTCTAGTCCATTAACTTTACCCAAAGGTCTACTCGAGAAAAACGCTTCAAGAAATCATTTCTGTTTAAAATTATATATATAAATGTCAAGCGAAGGCCCAACACGCACCGCACGGAAAGGAAATGGTCAAGCCTCGAGCTCAACATCAGCATCAAGTGTGTCGCCCACCGTACCCCTTGCCTTAGTTCCATGGAATGATGCCCATTGTTGCAGGTCTCTTTTCAATCGGCAGGCCGTGTTAGCTTAGCATTAACAGGCAAAGCGGCTGCTTGAGAAATTGAAATGCTAAACAGAGTATTACAATGTCATAATACTACTTATGCATATACTTTGTATACCCAGCACGACTTGGCTGTCAAAAGGGGTATGCTGGGATTGAAGGTCGAATGTGAGGCGTAGTGTTAAACTACGATGGAAGACTAGATATGAGTAAATAATTTATATTTTATATAGTGAGATGTTTAAGTAAATAATATATATATTAAATAAATACCCAGCACGACTTGGCTGTGAAAAGAGGTATGCTGGGGTTGAAGGTCAACTGTGGGGCTCAGTGTTAAACTTCGATATCTTCGAAGAGTAGACATGATTATTATATTACTTATATTGTATAAAATGAGATATTTAAATACTGCATTAAACTTGGTTAAAATCCCAAAACGCAACACAAACAATAAAGTTATTCTAAACACAGTTTACCCTACCTGTAATCGCAAACTGCTTTACCCCCACTCGAGCTGTCCCCACTTGTGCCCTTGTTGATTAGCTGGCTTTATGCTTGCGTACATACATTATGAATCCCTATATATTCTTATCATGCACTCAGCCTGATTCATTGGCGTGTAAAATGCAGCGGTAACCCCATTTTCCAACACTGAACCCATTCAGCATAGACAGAGGCAGGCCTATCATGTGTAAAATTAGCTTATTTTGTAGCACTCTACAGGAGCTGGAGCACAGTTACTTAGACCTTGCACACAGGCCGCGGGCATAACACAGATTGAGATTGCCATGCCATGCGGTGTCCGTCCGTCCGTCCGTGTGGCTAGGCTTGCATAATTCTCCGTTGCGCCTAATGCAATTTTTATGTTGCCTGACATTAACTCAGAGTCAGGTCCAGGCCCAAACCCAGACTCAGCCTCCGCCTCAGAGTCAAAGTCAGTGAGTTGAGTGCAGTGGAGAGTGGGTCACATTGCTTTGCCTGTTGGCGCATTAAATTTATATGGGAATTGTGCGGCATGTCCATATGGGAGCTGCAAAGGCATACACTTGCAGAAAATAATAAGCTTTGGAAATTATATATAAGTTTCTTGGTAATGATAGCAAACAAGTCCTAATAGTTCATAAATATTTAGTGTATTAGAATTGGTTTAAATTGAGGAACTGTCCTCTATTTGCTAACTGTTATTATGAATGGCTTCCGGGTAATCTTTGCTTTCTTTATGCTCTCCATGGACCTCTATCTTTCTTACCTTGTACGAGTACTTGACTTCTCAACCTAATATTTTATTCTGTAATTATAACCTCTACCCGATTAGTACAATACATATTATAACTTAGATCAAAATGGTCTTTAAAAATACCGCAGTAGATACTCTTCAATTAAAGGCCTTATTACAGTCTCAAAAGTGAAATAATGATGTATATATTATACAAATAAACTTGGTATTCACTGAGTATACAATGGGTACAATGCTATAATACTAACCTCATGCCAAACAGACCTAAAATTACATCCGCACTCAGATTGAATGAAGTGAAAATATGTAAATTAAACAATTAACTTTTTTTTTAATATTTTATTTTATTTCGAATTTTTATATAATTTTTTACAGACATTTAATAAATAAGACATTCGACGTTTAATAAATAAATAAATTTTTCTGAGTGTTGTTACAGATCAACAAACTATGTCTCGGTTTTGCTGCACAGTTTTTGACTTGCTGCCAAGCATAAATTTTGCAAAACTCAACAAATAACCCGCCGGGTGTTATATGTATACGTGTGAAGGAAGGGCTGGGAAGGAAGGTGAAGGGATATAAAATAACTGAGACTGCACTTGCATACACAAAACTGTTGTTGGTCAGTGTCAGGTTTCTCTTTTTCTGCATTTTTGCAGCTTCTTTGGCCTTTTTCGAAATTTATTTTGTGGGCGTGTAGCTACACTATAGTTTTCAATTTGACAGCCAACTGCCTGCCAAACACACATGCACTAGTGTGTAGAGTGTGTGTGTCTGCTTGACAAAATCAATAGAAATACAATTTAAATGCTATGAGGGCAGTACTTGGCCATGGCATGACTTGGCCATGCACTTTCTGCTGACTCAGCGACGCGAAAATGCATGCTAATTTTCTGCCAAACCAGCTAAGGATATTTGAGCATGACCTATAAATATGCACACAACTGTAAGGCTTTTATGGCATTGTAAACTGTAAACTGCACAGAGTGGAAATGTTTCCGCTTACTAAAACCTTTTGTTGTAAGCTTGATTGGATTTTATTATATGTAATATAGTATTCATTTACATATGCATTCTTTTAATACATGACGTTTAATTTAATAAATTTAATTAAAATCTATAAAAACCTATATTTACATTAAGAGCAAAAGTAAGTGTGTAAAAGGCAGCAGGTGACGTAGAAAAATCCCAACAAAATATAAACATATATGTATTTATCTTATTTAGGACTAAGAGCTGAATCGTTATAGTCTTGGAAATCTGTCTGATATTTGGCATTCACAGTTTCTCCTTTGACGCAAGCAAATCAAGTTTGCTTAACATTTTGTAGCCTATCCGACTGTTGTGCAACAAAATAATATTAATTTAATATTAATTATAAATTCACAGCATTTATTGAGCAAAGCTCTCAAAACATATGTCCTATTTAATTAGACTAGTGGTAAATATGTTGACAGAGTCATAGTCTATATATGGGCATAGTTCATTGTCTTGACTGACTGACTGGTGATCAATGCACAGCCCAAATTGTAAGACATAGCCAACTATTTTTTTCGTGAGATGATTCCTTTAAGATCAACTCTTCTTATATGCTGTTTGCACTCTATACTCTTTACTGCAAAATTGAAATGTGTAACCCATTTAAATGCACCTTTGTTGTAAAGTTTGATAACAAGATATACAATTTTAAACATGCAATTTCTTTTTTTCTTTGTCAGACTTTTCTCACTTTATAACTCTTGGCGAAAAGTTTCTCGTGTGACATATTTACATGCAGTTGCAGAAAGTTAAGCAACAAATTTTGTGAAAATCGCATTAAATTGCATTAGTTTTATAATTTTCAAAGCCCGCACTTAGTAAGAAAGTTGAGAGGATGGATGCTGGGCAAAAAGAGAGCGCGCATTGCGTATGTTAATTCCGTTGAAGCCCTATGACACATGACAAACTGTAGCCCACCCAACGTCCCCCTCCTCCCCCGATTGCATTAGGTTGCCATGCATTTGCCTCTCAGTACAACGTGACGTATACGCATTGTCGTGTGTGTGCACTTTACTTTGCTTGACTCATGAGCAGCTTTCACTAGCGTCCCAACCCTCGGCATCATACACTACTCGCATGTAGTATGTAAGTACGTGCCCGGCATGCGCTCTATATGAGCTGCAAAGTGTTTGACCCATTTCTCCAGCGGGTGTGCGGGTGTGTGTGTTGTTGGAGTGTGAGGGTGCCCCTTTTAAATGCACTTTATTTGCAAAAGTTTATGGCAACAGAATTTACGAAAACAAAGGAGAAGATCTATTGTCAGAGAGGCAGGCAAAGCAGAGACAAACTCTTACAAATAGTTGCTGTCATAAAAATTTGACGAGGTTATACTAAACTTTAGCATTAATACAGAGAAATACAAATATAGAAAGATACTCGAATAATTTATAAATATTTAACAGAGCTGCCACACATCTGCTTACAAATTCTAATACCCTTTTGCATAAGGTATAAGTAATGCGAAAAATGTTTTGCATGCATAAAGACAAGTTGAGTTGGTTTCGGGTATTATGCTAGTATTAAATTCAGAGCTCGTCTTTCTCATGACACACTTAAAGGTATCACTTTCACTCCCACCCCCCACGCCCCACTCGCACTTCAACTTTCTGTTTTTACCTCCTCCCCTGCCCACTGTAATTTGCTGCTGCTAGCGGACAGAGCACTCGTTCTTGTTCAAGTTGCATACTTCTGAGTACCATTCAATGAAGTATGCATGCCCAATGTTCCCTCCCCTCCTCCTGTCTGGCTTTGTCTGTCGTCCACTTATTTATACATTCGTGCGCACTTTTTCTGTTGCTGTTGTAGTGCATTTTAATTTCGTTTGCATATGACAAGCAACGCACAGAGCTCTACTCGCTCTGCCACCGGAATGCAGCGCAACTTTCATTCATTTCCTCAGCCTCGCCATGCTTAAATATGCGCAATTCCCCTGAATACAAAATTCTCCATACTCCGACCCCCACCTGCCCCTCTGCCCCATTGGACAGATAGCAGCTGTCGCTGTTTTTGCACGCAAATAAAACAAAACTCATCGAAGTCTTATGGATTTATGAAGTGCATGTCTGCCAGCGCATAGCAAACACATTTATGCACAAAAATAACTCAACTTAAAAATCATTAAATGATAATGCTCTCAGTTCAGTCTCTGATTGAAAGGAAATACTACGTAATTTCGTGTAAACATTAAAACATCCATCTGCAGCTGTGGGCTTTCCCTTTCAGTACAATTTCTAAGGGAAACTTTGAACATTTGCGGCAAACGTTTTAATTATATTTAATAACTCTTTTCCGAGTTTAATTTCGAGCATAAAAATAAATTATATTTGAATGCCAATTATATTTTTTGCATATTCATAAAGTTTGTAAAGTTTATATAGCTTTAAAGTAGGGTTTACTTATAGTTTTAATATTATTCACAAAGTGAACTTTTAATGCCATAAATTGACTTGTATCTTAAAGTATTAGTTGTAAATTTGAGTTAGAACAACTTTTGTTTATTATAACTTTATGAATCCCCATCAAACTTTGACCCATTTAACTCTGAATTTTTACTGCCCATATACCACTGCCACTTAAGTCTGAGGTTAGCCCCCAATAAAAAGAAGAAACAAATTAATGAAACATAAGTCAAACCGACAGTCAAGCAGCAAACAAACATAAAATACCAATCAAACGCGTATCTCAAATGCGAAAGGGCAGACAAACCGGCAACAGGGATACGGGATCCGGGAAAGATGAGGATGGGGATGAGGCACAAATGTTGCCCGTTCACTTCAAAGGCGTCGCAGTGTTGCACAGTCAATTTGCGTTCGAGATTTATAACGGGTACACTGCGCAATGGCAATAGAAACGGTTCACTCTGCCAAAGTACACTGAAATAAATAAGGAAATTCGAAGAATTCCCGTTAAGAAATAAAATAAGGAAGAGGAGGAAGAATTTTTATGTATTTATTGAAGAAGAGTTAGTTTGCCTATTAGTATGAGTTACTTGAAATAGGTTATTAATGCATTTAGTTATATTCTAATATATATTTCTTATAATTTTCTATTAATTCACTCGATAAATAATCATTTGTTTATAAATGTGAATTTAAATTTTGATTCATATATAAATTTTGTGTTTATATTATATATATATTTTAATATTTTAATGCCTAGATTAATTTTTATAGATGTTTATTTATATATTTTCTAATTTATATATTGATTTATAATTTTATTTACCGATTTAATTAATATTTAATTTACTTTTTTGTGTATTTTAATATCAATAATTAAAATATTTTTTATATTTTTCAATTAATTCAGTCAGCAAATATCATTTGTTTAATTTTGTAAATTTTAATTTTGATTCATATTTCAATTTTTATGCAATTATTTAAATATTTTGATTTGTTTATTTTTTTTGCTTAATTTTTATATTTGCTATAATATTTTAAGTTTTATATATTCCTATTGCAATTATATTAGTCCTTGCTTTTTACCCACATTTATATTTTTATTACAGTTGTGATAATGTCTACCTGATTTTATTCCATATTAAATATGAAACATTTGTTGTCAAACTAAAGCATTAATTTAATCGTATAACTACTTCAACCATACGCAGTTTTTCTTTTATTATTTCAATAAATGCTGCTTGACTTCCGACAACACTTGAGTTGCTTCTTCATGTTTCATTTGCTTCAGTGTAGAGCTACGCCTATTGTGAAGTTGGTTAACGCTCCAGTAGCGACTTGTCCTTGAAAAGGCCTCCTCGGCCGGACTCAAAAGGCGCTTGCCATAAATATTTTTTGCTCGATCAAGTGTACTAATTTAATGTGTTGCCATGGCTATATGCGAATCGATGACTCGACTGACTTGACTCGGGCGCTATCAACGCTGGCAGGACATTCAAAACAAGATTTATGACAGGCGTGCGCTTGTTTCAGCTTCAGCTACTGCTACAGCTACAGCTTCTGCTTCTGCTTTGCTTCAGTTTCTGCTTGCTGACAAACAGTAACAATAAAATGAAATCAACGTTACGAAACAAGAGAAATGACAACGTTGCTAAATGGTCTTATCTTGGGCAGCAGTACGAGAACACGACGAGCTACTGCTACTGCAAGGGCGGGGCTCAGTGTAACGATATGGTTCAAAGTTTTTTTGATTGTCTATGCTACAAAAATGAAACTCGACTTGAGTATTTTTAGGTCGCAAATTTGATTAATGTTATGCTGTTGTGACTGACGGCTATTAGGGTGCCCATGTCAGTGGCAAGAGCAGCAGGAGCTGGGGGCAGAGGGAAAACGAAGCGGAGCGCATGTGTCAAGGGTCGTGATTTGATGCAGCGATTTATATCCCATAGCAACAAGCGCACTTTACAGTACAATGCCTAAAAGTCTATAATGGCTATGAATAAACAGAACAGAAAGTGGAAAAGTTATACAAAAGAATGTGTACATGTAAGGCAGCTGGTACTATAGCAATATTGAGATTAATTACAGTCAGCAGTAACACAATATTAGCGATATGTAAAGTCAATAGAAGAGAATAATGATGAAAGGAACATTGGGTTATCAATTCCACCCGCAATTCGCTATAATGTGGAATTGAAACGAAACTTTCGAACTATTTTGAATAGGGATTGTAAACGTTGCCTAACCTAAGCTTTAATACCTAGAGTTTCAAGCATAAACTGAAATGGTATCTTGTCTAAGTAGAAGAGAATAAAATTGGAAGGAATATATAGTTCCCAATTCCACTTACAATTCTCTAAAGAGTGGATTTAAAACTATAAACGAATCTTCCGGACTATTTTGAATTGGATTGCATAACCTAAGCTTTATTTCCTAGGGTTTCAAGCTTAAACTAAAATGGTATCTTGTCTAAGTAGAACAAATCTGCCTTGCTTTTGGCCTCATGTACAATTCCATGCTGACAGGATTTTTCTGTAGTTTCACTGAGATAATTTTCGTGCTAGGTTAGCAGTAAAAATTGGCCTTCTTGGTGTGGAATGGTGCTCCCATACTTACAGAGCGAAGGCATCTTGTGTTAATTATGTGTTCTGTGCATGTTGTGCGCATTTGTCTTGATTATGGGTCGCCTTGTTTTAGCCTGGCTCCTGGCGCCTGCTGCCTGCTGCCTGAATACCTGGTAACACGGACATCTGCCTATCTCTTTTATTATCATTGTTATGCTTTTGTTGTCGCTCATTCCTTTTGTTTTTCTTCGCTGACATTCAAGGCACAAGCACAAACAATGGCAGAACAGAAGCAGCCCCCAAGCAGCCTAAGCAGCATAACTTTGAGATCTAACAATACATCATGTATGCAAAATGATGTATGCATGGAAATGGCAGCACGTTGAGAGGCATAAGATGTGTGCAAAGGGAGTGCTGCCGGCGCATGAGAAACAAGTGTTGCGAATTAGGCCAAGGAGAAGCATTAATAAAC
Source organism: Liodrosophila aerea (assembly GCA_035045005.1). NCBI lineage: Eukaryota > Metazoa > Arthropoda > Insecta > Diptera > Drosophilidae > Liodrosophila > Liodrosophila aerea. The sequence goes on from JAWNNL010001217.1 coordinate 733,872, forward strand.
GCATTTAGTGGCACATGCGGCGTATGCGCAACGCCAAAAGAAAGGCATCATACACACACCCACACACGCGTAGCTTAGATACTAGCACAAACAGCACGATGATGTGGGCGACACATGCAGGCTTATAATTTGCACGTGGCACCGCATATAGTCTCCCATCTCCCCAGCCCCATGCCATAACCCATTCACCATCCACCATCAACCATGACAATCATGCCCCCACCCCACCGCCTACATCATTCCGTATTACCCCTTCCATATTCCCAGCTGTACTTATTGTGTCACTGAGCTTGACATACTTTCCACTTAGGCGGCTGCCTTCACTTTTCTATGCAAGTTTATCATTTGCAGTCTTAGTTATGCGTGTAACCACGCCCCCCCCAACCCACACCCACACCAACACCCACACCGACACCCACCTTCTTCCACCTTCTTAACAAGCAGCAGTTGCCTGAAAGTCATTCTCGGTCTCCGTCTCCGTTTTCATCTCAGTCTCGGTCTCGGTCTTAGTCTCAGTTTCAGTTTCAGTCCCATTGAAGTTGTTGTTACTGCTGTTGCTGACTCTCAAGTTGCTTGCTCAGTTCTCGAGCGGCTCAAGGCGAGTCAACAGTAACCGTAATATGTTACACTTGAAAAACTAAAGCCTTTCAATTTAAGCACAGTGAAAAAGCTTAAATTTCCGCTATATATATTTATATGTGAGTATATATGTATATTAAATTAATCATTCAAACGAAAATGGGCATACAATTTGCTGTTGTAGTTAAAAATATTATATTTATTCTTAGGTGCCTGTCTTTTACCAACAACTTTTTCCTCTAAACTATTAGAAATATTCGTGAAATAATATGAAATTTGCTGAGTCATTCTGTTGAGTTTGCCGAAAAGTGTTGCATACTTTCAGGCCGCTGTATTCCAAGCGCACCCTAAAAAGCTGCTGCACTTTTTTTAAACTGACTGGAATGACTCATCAAATTTCGTTTTGATTTGTGAATTTATTTTATTTCGCTACACAAATTTAATTACTTATTACCTTCAATCTTAATAATCTTAGAAATAATTGCCCTAAAAATCACATATAAAAAGATATCTGAAAATATTAAATAAAACTGAATTATAAAAATAAAATAATATGAATGAAGTTTGTATATCTAATTAATTCAAAATAATGTTTAATATCATATCAAATATTTTAATAAATTTAAAAGTAAAAAACATATTAAAGATTTAAAATTACCTTTAAAGTTAAACAACTAAATTTAGTCTATACAAAAGAATATATGAGCAAAAAAACCATTTAAAATCATTTTCGAAATCTTTTTCAACCACTGTTTCAACTGCTTTGGCTCCACTTGAAAATTTCTTTAGATTGTGTTGCTTTTCACAGTGCACGCATTCACTACAACTTGTCTAGTTTTAAGTCTTTTATCTCGGCAGTGCAGAGTACAAGTGCTATACTATACGTTGAGGTAGGAGGCATAGTTTAGTTTGCACACTTTTGCATGCATATCTGGAGGCGCAACAAATTCCGCATGCCACATGTGTCACATTTGTAGTTCATTTAGCTGTTCTTGCTTGGCCGCCTTTGCTCATATTTTACTCCTCCCCCTACATACACTCCTTTGCAATCGCCTAAACACAACTAAGCCATAATAATCAATGTTTATTGGGTCAGCATCCACTCCTCCCCCACTCTGGTCTTGGATTGTTTCATGCTGCGTATAATTAACGTATAAATTACAAATAGTGTGACGTTAATAATACGGCGTTAATAGATTTTCTCGCTCGCTTTTTCCGGTCATTTTCCGAGCCTGACTGCCTAAATTATCGATAATCAATGGATTTTGGCTTTTATTGTGCGATATGTTAGTTTAGCTGGGAGCAGACATTACCATTGTGTGCGTGTGCCTGCGAAATGAGAAAGTTTTTCTAAATCAAACACACATTTGTTCTCATTGTTTTATGGCCATTGTGTAGCAGGTGAACAGGTGAAACAATACAAACACCTGTCTTCGAGTGTAATAAAGGAACAGTCTCAATATAATTTGCCTTAAATCATGCCACAATTTCCAAATAGAATATAAAAGGAAATCCTTTGGCGTAGAATAGATTCGATAATTTTTAAGAAAATAACTCGTTTTGATATTTGTACTTTGGAATTGTTTTATTTAATTTAAGAACTATTATCGTTAACATCAAATTTTTTAAAAATATATAACACTTAATAGAAGAGAAACCATTGCGGTCAGGAAAAAATACTGAGAAAAAATGGATTAAATTTCTTTTTGAAACCATTAAAGTATTTTAACAGTTAGAGTGTTTCCTTTATCGTTCAATGTTACATATTTATTCAATAATTTATGAATTTACAAAAACTTTCAGGGTGTACTACATGTAAAATTATAAAAATCCCTAACTGACTACGCAGTCTTTGTAATTTAAATTAATTAAATACTATATTTATTTAAATTCTGCATAGTTCATACTTGAACCATTGCGGTCGATAATAAATATTAATACTCACGATGATTACATTTATTTTTTAAAGAATTATGGTATTTTAACCGTTAAAATCTTTTCTTTTTTCGATCAATGTTCCATATTTCATATTTATTCAATAATTTTTAAATTTATAAACACAGATAGAAACCTGAAATACTGCAAAATTTTAGTAAATCCTCTCTGGCTATTTTTAGAACTGAATCGACAGGTCTGCAATTATTTTAACAAAACACAAATGCTAATTAAATGCTACGATTTCTGCACACAGAGGTTAATTAAATGCCTAACCCCCCCAAAGGGGCGTAACCAGTAGTTAGTCTGTCCAATTATGCAGGCGGACAACCCTTTTGAGCTGTTTATTAAAATGCTCGACACATGCTCATTAAAAACAACTCAAAACTTGTGTTCGACCCACACACACCCGCACACACACACACACACACTCATAGAGAGAGTTTGGGTCTGCTGTCAGACATTATGTAAGCATTTAACTGCAAAATCATGCGACAAACTATAAAGCAACAGAACCACAAGCCACATACAACACATATATGGTACAATATATGGAGGCGTGTCTGACAACTGGCAAAGAACTAATGAGACAGAGGCAGAGACCCAGTCGAGTCAAAGCCAAAGACAACATTGTCGTTTGGCATTCGAATAGACAACAAATAGACATTAAGTAAAAAAGTGACACAACTACAACGGAAGCAGTGGCAACAACAGCAACAACAACAATAATCAGCTGAGACCCAACTACAAATGGCACGAAATTGCACAAGTTGACGTTTAATTTGCCACTTTTATTAACAGCGCTCATATTAGGGACTCATTTATCAGTCCGACCGTTGCTCCAAAAAAAAACACAACAGAAATGAAACACAGCAGCAACACCGTTAGACACACATTCACATAACAGACAAACATACTCGTACATAGATGGCATACCCCACCCATCACTTTGGGCGAGGTACAACATGAAACTGTATAACAGTTGTGGGAATTATTTAATTTAGACGCTCCGCCAGACCTCTAGCAAGGCCAGTGGCCATAGAGACTGTGAGGCTTAGCACCAGGTACAGTGGTACAATAATGAGTAAAACAAAACCAAATTGAAATACTAGGAAAAGAGTATCAATATTATATCAATAATAATATAAGATAATATACTTTTATGTTCTTTCTGGAATATATTTCTATTCTAATACAATTCTATTTTGATATAAGGGATTCTTTCTCCTATCATTATTTATTCTATCAACAGTTCTACTGTACTGCCTACTTTTATTTCAATTAACATAGCGTGATTCATTCACGAATTATCCACCTTGACTTCTCACTATTTCATTGTCAATTTGCAATTAATAGATATTTACAGTGACAAAGCATTTCATTCACAGAAACTTGAGCTCTGATGAGCCCACTGTGCACTCTGTTGAATATCTGTTCTGCCGCTGCTAGCATGGGAGCTGTTGTTTAACTGTAAAGTTTTTTGCACTCTCATGCTGATGCCAAGCAGAGAGTCGAGCTGAGGAGAGCGACAGTGAGAGCGTGTTTGAAGCGTTGCTAAGCTATTGCTTTGGCCGGAGCTAGAGCTAAATTAATGACAATGACTGTGAGCGTACGAAAGGGAATGAGCATGGAAATGGGAATGGGAATGAGAATGGGAATGGGAATACGAATACGAATTGCTATGGGAGCTATCGAGTGGAAGCGGGTGCGGGTGGCGGGGGGAGAGGAGAGAACTTGTCCTCATGTACCCGCTGATTGTTCTGTGGTACTGTGTTGCTTCTGCACCGTTATTGCTCTTGTTGTTGTTGTTCTTGTTGTATTCACTTTGTTTTTGGGTGCTTTTCGTTGTTGCTCTTGTATTTTTGCACCGGCACATGACAGAGCGTTTCATTTGTAGTGCGGCATGACAAGGAAGTCGGCTTCGATGCCCGCCTGAGGCCACAGACATGCACTCGGCAAAATAAGTGCCTGGAACTTAACTAGCAATGTGGTAATTTATTTTTTTAAGTGCAATTTAATGTAAAATATTTAAAAAATCATTAATTTTCATTAGAACTAAATTAGAACATAGAACTTAACAAGCAGTCTATATAATTTATATTTTTAAATGCAATAAAATGTTGGTAGTTTTAACCAATTCTAAGAATATTTACAAAATCAGTCATTTTCATAACAAATACATTTTTTCAAGTGTAAGCTATCGCAGTAGATATGCATCAATTGTATTTTGCATTAAAAGAATGGAATTGCGATAAAATGTTGCTGGGGATTGTGAGACTCGTTTGTCATATGACTCTTGCAGAAGTCAGGCAACTCTGTTGAGATAAATTATAGGTAATTGCGTGGTTTGGCAGTTATGAAGTTATTAAGTGCTGGCATCAGTTTCCCCCTTAACTGTTACTTTCACACCCTCGCATTTCTATCAATATCTCTTTTGCCTTATTACAGCTGCAGCCTATGGACTGGGTTAATTGAGTTCCGTGTTTGGCAAACTGAGAATGCCGTTACACTCACATCACAAGCTTTGGCATTTAGCAAGGCATTAGCTACGTCATGCCACAAACACTTGGCCACCACATACACCCACACACCCGCACATACACACACACTCGTTGCTTAAAGCGGTTAACGCCATTCGCCATACCAAAGCTACAAGGCTAGTTCTTGGTTATGGGCATACGTACATAAGCGAAATCAGACTGCACGTACGCAGACAGACAAACAGTCAGACAGACAAACAGACAGACATATAGTGGTACATTCATCACTGGCAACTGATGAGCCAAGTTGGTATTCAAGTGCATGCCGCCGGCTAATTTGCCCGACAGCCTCATAAATGGGTTTAGTTCGCGGTTTACTCTATAGCAATCTAATGTGCATTTCTATCATCTGTGAGTAACGAAGTAACGGGCAATACGACTGGCGCATCGAATCGGCAATTGAGTTGCGGCTAAAGCGTTTTAACAGCTAATCAACAGCTTACAACACATACAGCAATCGGCTGACCAACATTATGCCACATGCTGCAGATGCTCCCAAGACACATGCATATGTATGGAATAATTGTAGTAGTATGTTTTGGGTACGAAATAATTGCATGTATATTAAATCAGTTTTGTCTGAAATGAATTACAAATCATTTATACACTAACTGTTTTTACTAGAATAAGTTCTATATCATAACTCATTTTTGCCATATAACAGTTAATGATGCAGAAATATGCATTGAATAATGCTTTATGTTGTGTCCAAATTTGAGCTTTCTGTCTTAAATAGTTTCTGCGTGAGAAGTAATTATATCGCCCCACCTCAGAGTAAGAACAGTACAAGTTGAAAAGTTTAATTGGCGAAACACACATACATATATACATAATTTGTAAGCTCAGCCGCAGCTTCACCTCACACTTAACAAACTTACATACATACAGCATAATATTTATGCACTCACACGTATGTATGTATGCATACAGACAGAGCAACAGCCTGATACCATGACTCACACACTTACACACAGCCTTGCTTGTACGATCGTGTAAATGTGTGCAATGGGTTCAGAGAGAAAGCTCTCTCAGTGCATGGTCATCTGTTTGGAAAGTGTATGTAAGCAGCGGAGACAGGGCTCTCCTGCTTGCATTGCACTGCTGCTGCTTCGGTGGCAGTATCAGCTGTTGCTCCTCACATTACCTATCAGTTGATTCAGTGCGGTGATTATGAAAAGGTGATATGTGCGTGGTTACTTATATGTATATAAATTTGTGGGTGTGTAAATGTGTTCCGTGTTATGCAAATAATATGCAATGTTCATTACATTCTGTATTCATCTATTGCCTTTATAAACAGCTTCAATAAACTTATGAGCTGATATGAGAAGAAGAGCCTGCGAGTCTCAAATCGATTAAAGTAAAGCTGAAATAGAGTGTTAGACAAGTTGTTTTTTTTTTTAGTGACACACATAAATACATACATACACGCATAATTTTTATTAGGGAACAGCGCGCTGTTAACGTTAACATTAAGCGTTAACATTGGCATGGTGTGTGGAAGTGAGTTAGGTACTTCGATTCTAACATTACTTGCTGACAATGTTGTATGTAATGTGTAAATACTGTTAACTTATTTACTAGTTAAATATTATGCTTACCTTTAAATAACATAAACAAATGTTGACATTAAAAGAAGCTACTGTGGTCATACACACATATATATACTCAAGCATACATATACTCCAAATGTAAATAGATTTTCACATCATCAATCACGCAAAGCATGAATAAAAATAGAATTTAAGACCATTGGCAATTCTTAAAATAAATAATCAGCTTTATTTTGGGGACTAGGAGCTTAAAATTTATGAATAGAATTCCTTTTTTTATTGCAAACAACACTCGTAGAACAATACAATAAATGAATAGTTCAAAATGTACCAGAAATATACAATTGAGCACGCTTTCTTCACAAATGTAGTCTGTCAACTAAGCATCAGCTAGATATAAAAATGGGCAAGTGATTGTTAACAATTGTTGCATGCGAGCATAAAAACTCGCATGCGTCGTTCTTTTATAGTCGTACTTCGAAGTAACACATCGTAAATGGAGCACAACATACACTAAATGAAATATTTATGTGCCCCCAACTGCATATACATAACTGAGTGAGTGTGCGAGTGTGTGTGAGTGTGTGCAGTGCACATATTTGCCATACATTACGCACACATTACGCTTTGGTGTGTTTGTTTTTGTTTGCTTTGCTTCGCCTTTCTTTTGCTCTCTGCTTAACCCCATACCCCCCATTTGCAAACCAAAACAGAAATGTTGCGGTCTGGTTTTATTTTATTTGGATGAGAAAGAGGCAGAGCCAGAGCAGACGATAGAGAGGAGAGGCAAAGAATGCTGCATACTTTGCTGCGCACTTTAAGGCCAGCGGCAGTTTTCCTTTGTTTTTCATACACATATATATATATTTTTAATATATTAGCTAGCAAAATATTATATTATCCACATTTATATGTATGTCTGCAAGTGCTTCTCTCTCTCTCTCTCTGTGTGTGTGTGTGTGTGTTTGTGTGTGTGGAGGCTGCTTTTATATGTGCATGTAAATTTTATTTGTTTTTTACGAGCGCATAAATCAAAGAAAATTGTTTTTTATATGCTTCTATGAAAAATATATGCGCTCCCTTTTCAACACTGGGCTATTTCATATTTTATACATTTACTCTGGAATATATTTATAAATAAAAATTTGGTGCTCGACCTTTTTGTGCCAAAAGAGTTGTATGTGCAGCATTTTTGGTGATTTGCGTAAAAAACTGTTTAAAAAACGTAATGCATACAACTGCCAGGGCATGGCAGCAGTTAATTAAAAACCATATTTCTCCTATGAAACACTCTTTTGTATGCCTGGTTTGAGTCTGGCCCACTTCAATCCCGGCAAATATAAAATCAATGTACATATAAAAAGACGAATACTCGGAAAAAGAAAAAACGGCGCCTTGGGGCTTAATTTTTATTTCCAATTTGATGCCCTGAGTTGTAGCTACTTCTTCCTCTTCTTTTTCGCAAACTGATTTCATTAATTTCTAATGCTATCAAAAATACACAAACAACAGCCCCGAGCTATATGCACAGAAAATACATCAATGAACATGGAACGACAAAAAACCTATATACATTACATACACATATATATATTTCTATACAGAAGGAGCAATAAATATTCTCACAGTGAAAAGGCAGCGGGCATAACAGAATGTAGCAAAAAAAGAGCAAATGAAAATGAAATTTTTCAAACAATAAAACAAAGCGCTCGGACGCAACACAGATAAAAAATAAGTCATCAGTAAAAACACAAAACACAAAAAAAGTGAACCAAAAATAATATAAAGCAAAAGACTTTTGATGAAATTTTTATTTGGAAATTCCTGGCGTAGCAATTAAGTCAAAATGCCACTTATAACTGTATATATGTATTTACGTATAAGTGTGTGTATGCGAGAGACAATGGAATTGAAGAGTGAAGATTTGCTGTGTCTTCTTCTTTATGACAAAATTCTGGGTTGCCTTTTCCTGTTTTATCTCGTTCTCTTACACTAAAAAGAATGTAATTTTGCTGTGTAATTTGTTCATTTTAATTGGAGGAACTTTCGACTAATTAGTTATGCCTGATGTTCACTTTAAGTGAATGAAAAATGTAAGCCGGAACATGAAGTTGCTAGAAATAATCAGAGAAACCATATTCAGACTGGACTGCGCTATTTATTGGGCATACGGTGCGTATACGTAATGTTGTTACCTAATCAGCTATACACTTCACTTTAAGTGAATCGAAAATGTAACCCGGAACATGAAGTTATAAGAAATAAGTTGAGAAACCAAATTTAACCTCTTCTTCAGACTGGAGTGGAGTAGTGTAGACCCACTATTTCTTGGGCATATGGTGCGTATACGTAATATTGTTACCTAGTCAGCTGTACAATAAAATAAATCATCCGTAAAACAAAAATGCACATGCATTCAGTTCAATTCCTGCAGTTCTTTCTTTACATTTTTTTTCTCTTATATGGTATTGGTTTTATTTTAAACTGCACAGCTTTCCCTATTATCTATCTTATTTCGAGAAAATTCTCAGCTTTAATGATTTGTATACTCTTTATTTTTAAGTTTATTACACAACATCCACTTAATAGTATTATTCCTAAACAAATTCAAATGGAAAACTTATTTTTATAATACGTTTCTTGGTTTTTAGACACTTATATAATTATTTCTACGTGACTTTTTTTGCTCGCATTAAATTTGGGGCACAATCTTGAGATCTAAGAATTGGTTTTACCTTGTGAAACGAACCAAATTGTCGAGTCAGCAACTGCAAACGCATTGCCCGATGCCATTCACAGATAAAAGCAGCGACACGAAAACGACCATTGCTTCAATGAGCTGGTTACACACACACGAACATACACACATACACACACAGACATACTCTCGTTTAATACGTATACGCAATGTGTGTTTTGGCACCCCTTTTTTATGCAACAAATTTCCAGAAAGCTGGCCAAAATCACAGGACACAGCACAAAGAGCCAGCGTAATGGCCCGACATAGAAATAGGAGCAACAGTGGCAACTGTAGTAGCAAGGGTAGGGGCGGGGCAGAGGCCCGCATAAAAGGCACTTGAAATGCAGACAGACCCAAAAAGCCCATTGCCTCTTTAAGTATCTATAAAATGAAAATGTTTATAGAAAAAGCGCCTCACTGACTTGATTTGTGCATTAAAGATATGCGTGTGTGTACATTTTAAGTATCTACTCTTTCTGCTCAGTTACACTAGAAAATAAATGTACAAAATAAAAGTAAATTTTAATTAATACAAAACGAAATTGAATAATTTAAAATATATTAAGGAAATTATAGACTACTTTGCTAATGAAATATAAAAATTTAATTAAATATGAAAGTAATGAAGTTAACTCTGATATGCATTACAAATAATATATTGACAAATGGATTAAATAATTTGATTTGAATAAACTACAATTATTAGCTCAATTTTATCAAATGTATATATACTCTGTACACCCTTCTTCCCATCGAATAAATTTAATTTATTTAATTAATTTATTTTCTATTAAAATACATAAAGTTAATAAAAACTTCTATAATTTATGAAATGATGAAGTTAAATGTAGTAGTAAAATAATAGTAAAAATAATTTGAACAATATACATACTAAATTGATTTAAATACATCAAAATTACTGTAGTTATAAATTGTGTAATATCTCTCAATTTTTTCGAGTGTATATATGCTCGGTATACTCCCTTCTACCTGCCGCTGGCACGTACGTTACGCCTTTTTGGCTGGTGAAATAAAATGACAGAAATATGCCCAGCCCAGCCATAGATACATACGTAGCATATACATAAGTATATACAGATTTACGCAAATACACATAAAAATATGTGTATATATATTTATAGCAATACTTATGGACTTGACAATATACGCAGACCAGACATAATGTTAAGCGAAAGGGTATACAGCGCCACAATGGCCACTAAAATGTGACAGAGTTAATAGTAGATGGGGGTAGTCAATCGGTCTCCAAGTTTTACAGCATTTAAACTATAAAAGTCCACACTATTCATGCTCATATTCTTCGAGTTTTATTGTAGTAATTTAAGTTTTGCCGTAATCACAAGTTGCCCTATTAAACGAGTCATATATGTATGTATGTACATATGTTCAAATGTATACTTATAATATGACATTTGAGTAATAAGTTTTTAGCGGTTTTCAATGATTGCACTTGCAGTTTAAGTAAGACATAAGCATTCCTTAACTTTTAGTGGTTAGCTGCATACATTTATATTCCTATTTGGATATTTAATATTGTACTAAATATTTGTGAACATAAACCATATACATTTGAATCAGAATTATTTATTCTTGTATTTGGTCTGAAAGTACCAGATATACAGCTTCCTTAAGACATTCACAAGAGGAGCTTGATGGTATATAAATATAATTAAATTCTATTAGCATTATTATCTTTATTGCCATTACCATTATCCCATTTTTGAGCTTCTTAACATTGTGTATTTCTCTGTAAAATTTATAGTAATTAACATGACTAAAACTGGTTTAATTTTTAATAGATGTTATTAAAGTAATCTGATCTTAATCGTTAAGCCAGCAGCTGATCCGTTACTCATACAATTCTGACCAGGATAGCAGAGCGGGCACTGAGCTGTTATTCCCACTGGATTACAAGCAAATTAAATTAAATACAAAAATAATTTGCTCAAAATCAGCTCAGCAGGCATCTAGACTTTTGTTTTGTCAGCTTCGCTGTTGCTGCTGCTGCTGTTACTGTTACTGTTGCTGTTTCTCAGATTCTCTGTGCAGAAAGCACTTTCAATAATTGCCACTTTGGCGCACATTAAAGTCAACTTACCCCACGATTGACTACTGTATGGCGTGGCCTACACACAGCTGACCAGTCAACCGACCCTCTGTCTCCTGACGCTGCTGTCCACACTCCAACGCTCCTTAGACGTCCTTACATAAGGCGTAATCATTATCGTTACAGTTTATTGCACATTAAAAGTGCGCAGAGGCGGCCGGCGCGGCCCCTTTACTTTTATGCCTTGGCCAGGCCAAAAAACACTTGGCAGCATTACATAAAGCAAATGACTATAAAGTGAAACAAGGATAAAGACGGTGAGAGGAAGGAGAGAACACACAGAACGGAGACAAGAAATCTCTACTGACTTTTGACTAGCTGCAAATGATATACACTTTGAAATTCTATTAAGCTTAAATTTAAAACTATATTTTGGCAAAATTATTCCATACAATAACTATAGTAGTCCTTATAGTGATTGTTGCTGGGTCTTATAGTGGTAATCATTCAATATTTATTTGAATGTTGAAGAATGATTTCCTGAGTGAAATTTGAAATGTTAAAGTAGTTATCCGAATAATCCTACTGACATTCGTATTCCGTATTTGCTTAACTTAACTAAAGACATTCATCAGATTATTTCTCATTATAATTTTCACTAAATGCCATTCCTCAACGTGTAATTAAGTATATGTTACTAGCCTTGTTTAACCCTATACTTTGTTGTATGGGGTTTAATAAAAAAATATTGCAAAATCACCGATTAAATAGTTTTTAATGTTATGTATAGTTTTCAGAAGAATCCTTAAAATCTTTATAAAAAAAAGTTTATTAATAGTAGTTTTTAATTCCTTAGAATTCCTTTGGCATAGAAACAAGCAGAGAGATGATTATAACTAGTTTTCTTAAGCTCTACGAGCCTTCACCTTGTGACATCAATTTCTGCAGTAGGTTGCAAAGCTTCTACTGTAACCATAGACACCTTTGTTAGTGTACACAAATGGAGACGAAGACGTTCTGAAAGAGGAACCTTGACCGTAATTGCCGCCATGTTCACAGCGCCTTCAGTTCAACTCTCCTCTGGTCTATTCAATGCCTTTTGTTGAAATTTACACATGAATTGTTATAGACCCCCTGGCAAGCGTGAGTGTTTAAATTTAATTTAATCGCAAATGCATTCTTTTCTCTCAACTAGAGTCGAATTCGAGATCTTTCTTTGATTTCATGTTCAATTGTACTAAAAATTTTTATTTTTATATTCATTTTTATTTGATTTTTATATCACATTTTATTTCTGATTTTATTACGTGCTCTGGACGAAAATACTCCCTAGGGAGTCTTTCTCCTCTCCCCCCCTCTCTTTGCGTAGAAATGTACGTTAACAATTAGCGCGCCTTGCACTTGATTCTCCATTATTAACGCTTATTTACATTTTGAGCGCCTCTTTGTGGGCGTGGTCATAAATATATAAGCTGCTTTTAAAGGGTTTAGCATTTATTTATTTGATGAGAGGCAAATTATGCAAATGCTTTGCACTCATTTGAAACAATACAGTGTGTGTGTGTGTGGGTGTGTGCGTACTTTGGTAAATTTTATGATTTTTATGATTATTATATTTGCAAATATTGACAGTGTTTTTATTTAAATTTTTTTATTGTCAGTTGTTGCCAATTTCTTTGGCTTTGGCTGCAAATACCAACATTGTCAGCGCTGTCTCTCTGTGCACATTTTTTGTCAAATCAGCAAATGTTGCCATTGTCAACTCGAGTTCTGTCTCCATTTTTTACGTTTTCTCCCATTTATGTTCTTATTTTTTACGTTTTCTCTGTCGACTTCGTCACTGAGCAGTGCCACTAATATGAAAGCAAATTTGCATAATAATTTTTGCCAGATTTTTTTATGTTTTTTTCGAGCTCAGTCTTTAGCGTGTGATGACTTTCTATTGAAGTCGGCATTATGTATGTTATTCGTGATGTTTAAAGAATATAATAACTGCATGTTTATTTAAATATTGTAAACTACAAAGTGTGCATAAGCTGAACTATAATTAAGGCTTATGCCACAGAGAGAGAGAGAGAGCTGGCGGCATTTATGAGGTAGTCAGTCTATCAAAAGCACTGTCAACTCGCATCTGCCGCTTTGTTGTAAATCCAATTTAATTGCTTTTCCAAAGAATTATTAATTATATTAAATTTTTTGTGAGCTTTTCTCAATTTTTTTCCTTTCTTTTTGCTGCATGTCAAAAGCGACGGCTGATGCTGCTGTGCAATTGACAAAGTCAGCCGTTGGGGTTTGTTTTTGTGGTTGATTTACCCTGCGGGGGGTTCAGGAATACAAACTACATTGTGGTTACGGCCATGTTAAATAAATACGTTTATCATTATATTATAAATATGTCGGGTTTAATTGATTTTCGTAATTCAAGAGATATGGACGTGGTGCGTTCACTTAAATTTATGACTTTTGTGTAGTGAAATGTAAATAATTTATTATTTACAAAGAGAATTTAAGCTTTCTTCAATATGGATTTATTCTTGACATTCTCTCTTCTCTCTAGCCACAACTTGGCAATTAAAATGAACGTCGCATGCATCGATACTTAAGCTCATTTATTTGCACACCTTGCGTGTTTCTAGCTGCTGCCTGTGCCAATAAAAATAATTGGCTATAAATGCGCTAAAAGTCAAAACAAAGCCAATAGAGAATAGAGGAAGAGAAGGGGACTGGTGACTGGAGAAGGCATTGCTTTTAATTAATGGAAGCAACGGAGCCAAGTGGCAGTCGTACTTTGACAAAAACAGAGTCACACACACTCCAACACACATACCCACACACACGTAGACGCATTTACGGCTAGCGATTGCCGTTAGTATTTTATGACTATGCCTGGCAGCTGTGTGTGAATGCCATCATCTAATGTGGTATAACTGTTTCTTCCACCTTTTGCACTATGGGCAGCAACTCGAGTTGAATTCATAGTTTCTGTATTGAGTTAGACTCTGTTTCTTATTTACGACTGCAATTAAAGTTTATTAATTCTCAAATTAAATAATAAATTATAAAATACAAAAGCTTAATAGCTGAGTATATTAATAATAGTCTATACAATTTATTTGCATCGGAATTAATACTCATAATTCCACAGTGCAGCAAGCATGCATTGCGTTGAGTTATAATTTTATGTGCAATTAATTTATCGCCCTAGACGAGTATCAAACACACTCACATAGATACTCACATTCACAATTGTATGTGTAGACTTTTAATGCAATTTTGGCATATGTGTGTGTATGGTGGGTGGGTGTGTGTGTGGGTGGGTGTCAACTAATGAGCCTACTCTGCACTTGGGCCTGTGCTTGTTTTGTTTGTGGCTTGCCTTTGTTGTTATTGTTATTACGTCTGCATTTTGTGGGGCTAATGTTGACAGGCCGAAAGTTTAACTATTTATGCTCAAAACACTGGCACTTTTAATGGCCTCTCAGTTGCCACGAGCTGCAATTAACGTTGATTGCATTTTTATAGGCCCCCAACACGGGAAAAGTACAAAACACAGAATAAGCCAGATAGTGTTGCATAGTTTTAGGCACTGTGTGAATTTTTTATTTTTTTTTTTGATTTATTTTAAATCTCTTTTTAAATCTTATTAACTAGTGTACTGCTACCAAGAGTGGCAGCTTAAGCTAATTGTATATTAAATGTACAAGAAGAATAGTTCACAGCAGAGTGATACATATGTAAGTAACTTAACAGACTAAAATTTAATTATAAATCTCAAAATAACAATATGTTACAAAATTTAAATAACATATTTACAAAAGGAGTCTTGTCGAAAGATCCAGAGGATGGCACTTTTTGATGCTGTGTGAATTAACTTGCATTAATGTGATAACTCGATAATGAATTGCAGTTGAACTTTGTATAGCAACGCATTAATGTAGAAGAGTCTTTAATTATTATTAATGTGGGATAAATTATATTAAATTTAAATTGACATTGGTGACATTTCCATAAATTTTAAGGCTCAAGATTTTGGTGTATATTAGCTAAGAAAACTAAAAATATCAAAGTAAATTTAAAGAGACTAAAATGACCACGAAAGCAGCATGTTCATATGAATAATACATATACTTTGTTTGACTATTATCACAATTAAATTCCATAAATTCCACAGACCATAAATTATAGTTGAAGTCAAATAGTATAATCATAACAAAATTATATGTATGTTTAAAGCCTAACAAATGTAACAAAAATGTAAGCTAGATCTCAATTTTTGCTTCAAATTAAATCTATAATATTTATTTTACTCATACCTTTAAACTCATACTATTAAAGCATTCAAGGAGAATCTTATTCTATGTTTTGAATGTCGTTGCTTAATTTTTTGTTGCCAAGCGTCATAAAATTGCATAAACACACACAGGCACACACGTGTTAGTGAGTGTGTGTATGTGTATAATAAACTGCAGACTTGGGTGAATATAGAGCCATATACCTACACATGTATATTTATGTACACGGTGCGTGTGTGTGTGTGTGCGCGCGTGTGTGTATCTTTTACTGGCGCAATGTGAGCATAAAGTTTGTACTGTTTGCTTATTACTCGTACGAGTATCCTTTCGAGTTCAGTTTCCTGTAGTTTCCAGCATGGCGGAAAGGGGAATGGTGGAATAACGGAAATAAGTTGTTGGCGTTGCCTGCTGCTTAAAATTTACGAGCTGCATGTCTGCTTGACTCTCTATCTGTCTGTCTGTCTCTCTGTCTGCATGACTTTCTGCTGGCTGGCTGCGTGCTCGGTATTAAATCTTCAACGCCTTGCTATGGAGTCGAGTCGTATTTAAATGGCATACAATTTCAGTTTTCGGGTATATGTAGTTGCGAAATTAATGCCGAAATCAGCACAAAATTTGCTTCAATTTCTCTTTTAGTTTAACGATTGATTTTTGTTGATGTTTGTTGTTGCTGTAGTTGTGGTTGTTGTTGCCCAATTTACGCTGAAATTGTGTTGAGGTTGAGTGAAAATCTCTAATTAGCTAATTGCTATAATTAAATGCTTTTGCTAATGTTGGTATTTCGTTTAACTGAACGCAAGTATAATGTAAATTGCGAAAGCAATTCTCAGCAACCTCTCGATTCCCCTCACTCTATTTTCATTTCCCCCCCTTCTCTCTTATCATCCATTTCTGTGTGCGTATGCCATCATCATTATTGCGGTCGACAGTGAAGCCTAATGGCAAATCGAACATATTTGCATATGAAATGAGCGAGAAATCGAAACATGGTGGCATCCAGGCACGGGCTATGTCAAAAAGGCAATAGCAGTACACTTGAAGAAATTTTGTAATATATGTATTTTAAAATAATTGAAAGGCTTTCTTTATAATATATTAAATATCTATTAACATATAAATACTTTAGTATCCTTAAAATAAAATTAATTATATAAATATATGTATAGTTCACAGCAAATATTACTCAATTTTCTTGCAGTGTACATCATTTTAGGGCTGTGTGTATGACGAGAGATAACTCGCATGTGACTTTCGTTTAGTTAATATGCGAAATTGTAGCCCTGGTAATAACTGTTTACGCCTATAATAAATTATACGGCGACTTGTTTCATTCGCTATCCGCCGAGTTTTCAATTATGGCCATGCGGCGTATGAGCGATATTTCATGTACCTAATTACACTCGTATTTAAAGCAGGAAATTCAGGAGATATTTTAAGCAAATTAGAAAAGTCCTCAGTAAGCCAATATGCTTAACAACTTTAAGCTGGAATTAGTTGAAGACTCGTGTGTAGAAAATTAATTACTATATACATACATATATTTTAGTTTCACATTAGCCTAGGACTCGTGGTTCTGTCGAGCATTTTTCCTTTCCCTTTGCAGTTTCGCCTTGGTCCACTTTGTATGGGACTCAATTAGCTTTTTACAATAATTTAAGAAAAATGTTAATAACTTTGTTTGCCTGGGCAACAAGCCGAAATTGTTGAGCCAAAGAAATGCAAATTAGTTTACAAGTGATTTAAATAAGATACAAAATGTGACGAGGGACAAGCAGCAACAACAACGAATGGGCAGAGAAACGGCCAAAAGATACGACGAGAAAAAGGGCTGCAAACAACTTTTAAGGTGCGGTCCATACAAAAGAAACATTTTCAAATGGAAGGGGTTGTAGAAATTTCAAAAAAATTATGCGTAACTGTATTATTTGCTATGAGAAGGAACAGCAGAAAAATAATAATTATATAATAATTAAATGGCAAGTAGTAAATATCAACTAGAGCCCAAAAGAAATGCAACTGAATTTAAAATTCTTGACAGTTTATTCTTATCATAAAGAAGCTAAAATCTAGCCTTAGGAAACTTAAAGCTAATACATTTTATTTAAATATTCAAGACGCCTCATAACTCTCGAGAAAAATCTGCATAAACTGGTCCGACAGTAATCTCTCGCGCTTTAATAAAGCGAAATTTAAGAGCTGGCCAAAAATAACACAAGCAAATGCCAAGTGAAAGGAAATTCTTAAGAGCAAAGACTTGGAAAATAAGCCAACCCAGCAACATAACTCAAAATAACAGAAAATGAGCAAAGCAAAAAAAAATAACATGCTGGCGCCTAGAAAGAAATCTGAAGGAGCAAAAAGCAAAAGAAAACAAATAAGGAAACCCTTTAAAGCGAACCCAACCAAGTAGGGGAAAAAATTAGCATAAAAAAAAGGATTTACTCGCTAATTTCAATTTAATGTAAGCCCGGCAACTGAGACGACGATGACGCTGCAGCCATTACATCACTTTTATCTCAGACTCCCGCTAGTTTCTCTTCTCATTCGCCTTCTTCCACTCCGCACTCTATTCGCCCTTTTGTCTTTTATTTATAGCATTTTTAGTGGCACTAAGTAAAAGATCGCGGCATTTGCTTGCTTAGCGTTCCATTCCATGCCCCTAGCTGGCGTCTTTAGCTTAGCTTATGGCTTTGGCCAGCCCAATAACAAAGTGCTAATACCCCGCGCTAATTATGCATCATTTGTTACAGTGTTCTATTGTTTTTTTTTTTCTCTCTACTTTACTTATACTCCTTGTCACAGCTCATCATGCTCATCGTGCTTTCTTTTTGTCTTGTGCTTTCAGGTCCACCCGTGCTCTCCGAGTCCATAATTGGCACCCTGGGACGACTGCCCTGCAATGTGACCCCGCCCATTTACGACGATCGTGTGGCACTGGTTATATGGTACAAGGTTGGACTGAAGACACCCATATATAGGTGAGTAGGGTTTGAAATTGGAAATTGAAACAAAAGAAACTTCCATCTTTTCAATTTTTGCACAAATACTTATTTCCTATGAAGTTTAACTATTTTATTTTTTGGTAATTCAATTATATTATAATTTTTTATTTTTGAGTTCGCTACTAATGTCTCGTAAACGAAATTTTTGTTAAAAAAAAGAATATCATTTTATAAACTAAACATATTTTGTATGCACATATACTTATTTCCTATATACATATATAGTTAAATTTATTTGCTTAAAAAACCTGCCTCACTTTATTCTCATTTAAATACTGTATCTTGTATAAAAGATTCCCGTTTACCTATTGCTATTTGATCCTTATCAGAAATCAATCGAAGCTGGAGTAAAAATGTCAGCGTCATTACACTCATTTGAGAGCTCAGTTGCCCCTTGAACCTTTAAGCTTTTGTGTCAAATGCAGAGCCAACGACCGTGCCACAAATATCTCACCCACTCCACGCACACACTTAAACACACGCTCACACAGATACACCTCACACACACGCACACACGCAGAGGTCCATAAATAAACAAAATTGATTACCACAGACAACTTTTACGTACTCAACCCGCTCTTGAACCTGCTGAAACCCCAGATGGACATCAGTGGCCAGAGACAGGAAGAGTGTGGGGGAAGGTGGGTGGGGTACCGGAACTTTGTAGGGTAAATGGAATCTGCACATGTCGGTTGGCGTATTTTTTTTTTTGCCTTTGTTCGGCACTTTTTCATTTTGATTTAATGTCTGCTAATTAAGCAATTTTTTGCATGTTTTGGGGGCTGCTCAACTGCAGCCATTAAATTAGCATAACTAGAAAATTATACACAGGCAGCAGAGAGTTCGACTGAGATTGGAGAGTGGGGACCAGACATGCCTCTAAATTGAGTAAAGTTTTTCGGCTAAATTCTCAAGGTTACATTTACAGCAGAGAAACTTTTTCAATTATTCATGTCGAACATTATGGCATTGTAGTTGTTGTTCTACTCACTTTCGCTTGCCCCTGTCGCTCCCAGATACATAGTTTGGCTTTTTGTATCTTATAGATATATGTGTCTGCATACATCAAAGGAGCAAAACTTTAATTGGATTTGTTAGACGCATACACACACACGCACAGCTGTAATTGTCTATGTGTGTGTGTGTGTGTGAGTGTGTTAGTGTGTGTGTGTGTGGGTGTTGAGACTCAAAGAGAGACGCGCTGATTAGCTGATTGCTTGTTAAGGCTGCCAAGCGAGCAGCCAAGCCAAGTCAACGCCATTGACATGCGGCTGAAGCTAATTGAACTTCGGCAAGGACTTGCAAGGACTTGCAAATGACTAGAGCGAGAATAGTAATTAGCGTTGCGTAACGACAGTCCTGGCCAGTGCCATGCCACGCCACGCCTTAACTCTTGTTTGTAATTAAAATCCACTCAGCAAGTAAATTAATCATAAAACCCCAAACGTTACCTTGTCTCTAACCCATTTCTTTTCTCTCTTCTCTCTAAAAAAAAAATTTAATTTACTACTAAACTTAACGCTACACTGCACTCTACTCACTGGCATTTCAATTTCGAGTCCAAGTTTAATCTCGATTTCGACTTTGAATGCCAATTTTTATTACCAACTGACATGTGAGCTAGCCAGCTGTCTACCCCTCCCCTTATCAAACCCCTTGGACAGCATGCTCATTATGCTAGATACTCGTATGACTGCGTAACAGCTCCATATGTTTGCAAATCAAAATTGAAATGCAATAAAACACACACATATGCTGGGCTGAGGGAAACAGCAAATTTTAATAACTGGATTCTGTATCGAGCATATTCAATATGCTAACCTAACCCTCTTAACGCTGCACATACACTTCAAAAAATTAATCAGCTGAAATAAAAAGCTTATAAAATTTATTAATTTATTGTTTACTAACTTATAATTATCAAGTATTCAATAATACGATTCTATTTCTTCAATAATAATATTTTTTAATTTTAAAATTCTTTTATATATTAGTTTGAATTTGTGATATATAGATATATAATTTTTTTCAAAACCTTTAACAAAAAAATTTTTTATTATTTACCTTTAAAGAGATTTCTCTCAGTGCACAGCCGGCAATCATACAAAGCTTATTATTAACTGTCAGAGAGTAGAACAAATTCATCATTCTACTAAGTTCGATAAATACGATAAAGTGCAACAACTGCAATCGCTATGAAAATTTATTGACTTATGCTGAGTAGATTTTTAAGATATTTTCTGTTGTTCAAGTGCTCTACAAGTTTAACTTTAAAATGGATTTTAAACCCATTTGAAATAGCCTCTTTACATTGAACTACTTTATTATTAACGGAAGGCTGGTTTTGAGATGCAAGAAAATAGTTGAAAATAAACAAAATACACACTATGGCAACTTTTACACTCATTTTTACATTCATAGAACAAACACAATGGAAAACATAAAAACATGCACACAGTATTGATCAATAATATACAATTGCAAACTAAAACAATAAATTATCAGAGAGTGTTTGGGGTAGAGCGATTGGGATTATTAATTCAATGCAGAACCCAATTACAGTGTTTGCCAAACTTTAACGAAAGGTGAGAGCTTTTCCCCCTTCCCCTAGGCAACTCCTCCACTCTATCTGTTTATCTGCTTTCAACTTTATTTCTACTTAACTACACTTGAGAAAAAATATTGTCTAAAAGAGTCAAATAAAATAGAGGTCAAAATTTGTTTTGTTTAACAAATGTAATTATAATATAGAGTTATGTTTATAATTATTATTTATAACTAATAATTTTAAACATAATTTATATGATTACAATCATTTAATCGAATTTTATTTTTATATAGTTCCTTCACTATGCTGTGCTTTATTCTGTGCAACAATTTTCAGTGCAGCACACTTAAAGCATAATAATGAACGAAAGTTTTACTTAAGCCTTTAATAGGTTTTTCTTTTAGTTTAATAACAAATACACAAATTCAAGTGAAACCATTACATTTTATATAAAATACAGGATAGTTTCTTTCATTTTTAATTCTTTGAGTGCGCAGGAAACAATTGCTGTAGGTGAACTTTTAAGAGTGACTGTGTTTAATCCCTATTCTACTTCTTCGCTTTCAGTGTCGACACACGCAACTCGAACTTCGCCCAGGGCACGCACTGGTCGGATGAAACGTATCGGGAGCGTCTGTCCTTCCATGTGGAGGGACGTGCCGGCACCCTGACCATGAAGTCAACCACCGAGGAGGACACGGGCGAGTATCGTTGTCGCGTCGACTTCCAGAAGAGTCCCACACGCAACTCGAAAGTGAATCTAACTGTCATAAGTAAGTATTGAGCACTAACCATTGCAATGGCATAATTGAGTGGCTAATTTGTTGGGCAACATACGCATAGTGTCATCCGGCAATCCGGCCAAGTACTCGGCTCTTGAACAAACACATTAGTTACAAAAATGAGACGCCAACTGTATGTTCTCAAATAGAAGTAGAAGTATTCGCCTGCCAGCAGATTCTCTCAGTTTTCTCCGTCGTTTTGGTAACTTTGCTTCGCAAACAGCTTTTAAAGTGCCAACTTGGCGAAAAGTTTTCGCCTCCATCTCTGCACTTTAAGCTGGATGAGTAGGAAAAGTGTAGTGTGCAAGTTTTGAATTGAATTTCTGCTATTTAAATGGTTTTATTAGACCCTGTACTTTAAAAAAGTACAAAAGGGTCTATTAAGTTTGTGCAAATGACATTTGTGTGTAACAGGCAGAAGGAGGCGTGGCAGACCCCATAAAGTATATATATTCTTGATCAGGACGACGAGCTGAGTCGATATAGCCCTGTCTGTCTGTCCGTCTGTCTGTCCGTCTGTCCGTCTGTCCGTCTGTCCGTCCGTCTGTATGAACACCTAGATCTCGGAAACTATTAGAGCTAGAGACTTCATTTTTTTTTTGTTAGGTTTGTGTATTACATAAGCAGGTCAAGTTTGTTTCAAATGTTTGAAAAGTCATCCCCCTCCCCCTCAAATTTACAAAAATGTTCTTAGTATATACAGTTTTAGAGTCACTGGGATTCATTTTTCACAGGATTAAAGCTTTAGATGCTTTGCATGTTTGGTGCAAGTTGCAGCCCAATCGGATAAGAAACACCGGAGATATTCGACAAACAATTTTCAGTACTAGGCATTTGGGTATTGGAGGGGGGAAGCCACACTGTACGCGGCTACTAGGGCGTATGCGTAATTTTTGATTGTGAGTTTGAATTTCTGTATGAGTATTGCTGATTGTTTGTATTTTAGTGTATATTTGTATGAATAAGTGTATGTGTGTGTGTATAAGTGCATGTGTATGTGTATGTGAGTATGTACATATATGCTGCTGCTATTATGGACTCCCAGGGCAAATCTAAGTACAGGGTCACCTACTGTCGGTTGCGTCCGACTGTAGCTTTCCCTACTTTTTTTTCTTTTGTAACTAGTATGCGCTATGCTCTATCCTTGCCAGATCCTAGCTCCAATCACATGCCGCTCAAATTCTGTTATCGAATGGAAAACTCTTGGTTCCAATGGAGCAAGTATTCTGTAAAAAAAACTCATATAAAATCTAACATTTAGCCATCACAGTTATTTGTTAAAATTTGTATCCGAACCTAGATACTTTTTAATAGATGTGCATCAAATATTTGGCTCAAACCAAATAGTTTTATATTAAGTAAATTTATTTTTATTTTATTCATAGACTGGTTAAAATGAAATTTTAAATTGAAAAGAATTCCTGCAGCAAGTGCATTCCTCTATCGGCTCAATTTCCAAATGTACTTGGTATATTTTTGTAATAATATTTTCTATGGTATTTTCCGTTTCTACCTGTAGAGGTGGGTGGGGGAGGCAGGTGAACAGGCCACAGCTTGCAATTTAGCATTAAAATTTATATGCGAGTCCAAAGGCGTTTAGCTGAAATATACGGTTAGGTCTTGGGCTGGCAATAAAAATATTGTTGGTAAATAGTTTCTGCTGGCGTCGACGTCGACTGCGACTGCGGCGTTGCTCTGCTGCACTGCTGCTGTTCGATGAAGCGTGCAGAGGCATTTGGCCAACGGGGCGTGGTTATGTTTTACAAACTTCTTGAGCGTGTTTAACATGCAATGCTTTGCCAACTGTGTAAGTGTGCGTGCGAGTGTGTGTGCGTGTGTGTGTGTGTGTGTGTTTGTGACATGTGAAGCGTAAAACCATGGCTGGATTTAGAACTTTATACGTCGGTTGGTAAAAACTTTAAAGAAGATACGAGTATTAGATTAAAAGTTGCCCCAGCTCGGGGTGGACAGTTTAGACAACTTGCCACTGCTAATGCGAGCGGTAACAAGACGCTGCGGGTCAGCAGCATCAGCGATGCCAGAGAAGAGCAGAGAAGATGAAGGGCCAAAGGAAGCAGCGTACAGGAAAAGATTCGACTAAATCCTAGACATGTTTTGCAAATTTGCCAGCAAATATGTTGGAGCTAAGCGCCTTAACATCATAGCCATTTCCCATTTTCGCATTTTCCCTTCTTCCCTTTTGCTATTTCCAAATAACTGAGCACTGCATTACAAACAAACTGAAAATGAAAATGAAAATATTTTGCTAGTGAATAATCGCAGCCTGGCACGTGCCACAGGCCCTGGCAAAGGGCTCAAAATAGTGGCAAGGTGCAAATAAAACAAACAAATTTGCGAAAATTAAAAGTTTGCTCAACACGTCGGCGAAAATTCACGGTTTTGTTTCACCTGAGCTGAGACTATGCTAAAGTCACCCACTGCACTTCACTTGGTCAGCAAATCTAGCAAACAAAATACAAAGAAAGTGAAAAAGAAATTGCCCAAACCTGGCACTGGCACTGGCACTGGCTCTGGCTTTGAGTTGAACTTTTGCTACCTGCAGCAACCTGAAGTCGGACACCTGCAACCCGAATAGGTCTGTGAATGCAACATGGCAGGCTGTCTGCTGTCTTCAAGGTAGCTCTGTGATATGTATTTTGACAGCGGGTTATCAGTTTTGCCAAAAGCGCATATTACCCTGACAGCGAACGTAATGCCTTTAGTACAAAAATTAAATAGATATTCATTGTTTATTTCAATTGATGTACTAGTACATACTATGTATGACCTATGAAGAATGTAGTATGAGGTTTGGGGTATAAGGTATGACTTATGAGGTATAAGGTATATATAATATACGCTGTATGATGTATGATATGAAAATTTAGTCGAGAAAATTGGTTGATCCCTCACAGAGTATTCAGTTTACCAAAAGAAAAGGGGACTATCATTCAATTTCTTCAAATAAATGACCTTGATTGCATTTAAATTTCATAAATGTTTCATTCTCAATCAGTCTGTAGAGTATATAGAGCAATCGTCATACACAAAGAATTCATGATTTAACAGCTCAAAGAACTATACCATCGTTCCCTCAAGAGGAAGACCTTCTCTGCTCTGTATGACTGCGTCCAGAGTGGCTTTTAACTTTGACTTGACTTGGGGTTTTTTGTCTGCAATTCAATGCTCAATTTAAGCAGCTTTTGCTGCATTTTGTTCATGATTGAGTGCACACTAATATCGCTCGTCCTTTGTCTTTGTGGAGTTGAAATTTATTGAATAAATTCTCTTTATTTTTCCAAGAGGTGAAATCTGCTAAGCGTATTTTAACATGTCGAAAATATACTTCATAATCGTTTTAAATGCTTGTTCTTAATTAAATTTCTATATGCTCTTTCTTTTGCATTAGCTCCGCCCGAGTCAATCATTATACTGGACAGCAAGGGAGCCACCATTAAGGATCATACGCTGGGACCTTACAACGAGGGCTCCAGCGTGAACGTCACGTGCGTTGCCATCGGCGGTAAGTTCTCCATCCACATCCACACGTTCTCTGGTCCTCACGTCCGCAAGTCCTTGACAATGCAGAGAGAGAGGCGGGGGTAGCAGAGTAGAGTAGAGTATATTGCCAAGTGTTGACGCTGGCTTTTGTGGCTGACAATTAAAAGTGATGCGATGAGCATGAAAGTGCAGGCAAAGATTTTCGCAATTCGCATTTTTATTTAATTTCACATTTGGCTCAAATGCCTGTCGACTGCACGAACCAACAGCAGCAGCAGCAACACCAACAGCAACAGCAGCAGCAGCAACAGCAACAACACAACAAAGCAACACCAACAATGCCCTCACAAATTGCATTGAGAGCACTTGAAAATTGCTAACAGCCAAACAAGACAACAAATGAAATAGCGAAAGGCACTCCACACACACACTCACACAGACACATACATGCACACAATTACATTTGGCACTTCTGGCATTCGTGAGCACATAAACAAACAGTCAAAGACAGCATCCAACTGACTGCGAGCTAAACTCCAGGGAAGCAGCAAAGATGCTCGCTCTATTCAACACTCCGAATAGGACTTATACTCTATTAAGTCTACAATACTTTAATTGCATATAATGATCCATTTCCATTAAGTTTGTATAAAACTGTCCCACATTTGATAAGAAGTTGTCAATAGATTCCATAATATACATATATGGATCCCAAAACATGGTTGAGATACACGACACATTACATTGCTTCGTTATTCATAGTTTGTTTGTTATTATTCGTTTGTTTATTTCTTAAATTTAAAAAAAAAAATTAAATTTAGATTTATATTTATATATTAATTTATCTTATTGGTAAAGTTTCAACAACCAGACTGTGAATTTATTTTTAATAATATTGATTTATTTATTTCTTAAATGTAAGGAGACTAAAATTATGGCGAAATGTAATCCACTACAGCCCAAGATATTACAAGATTTTAGTTCATAACTTCATTTTTCCTATTGGTATAGTGTTACTAGCATTACACTCACTGTCAGACGAGTCACATCCTTAAATACCCCTCCAATAGTATAGGGTATTAAAGTCGGCAGTTAAGGCAATGCTGGTGGTTCAAGCTCAAGTCTAAGCCGTATAACAAACATATCAGTTGCACACACACTTGCACCCTCTGGTGGGGGTGCAGCTTCTTCTTCTTGTATACTTCACACATGCACTCAATAAATTCCTTTTCTCATTTTGCTTCTTCTGTGTTTGCTGCAGGTCGACCACAACCGAGGGTAACCTGGTGGCATGGCAATACCATGTTCAACAGCTCCGGATGGGGCATGCCACTGTCGGAGCGTCGCATGGGCAATGTGCTGCCACTGACCAAGCTAAAGCGAAAGAATCTGCACATGCAGCTGACATGCCGTGCCGAGAACAATAATTTGACATCGCCAATTATCAGCAGCATCGTGCTAGACATGAACTGTGAGTTTTGCAATAATCCCATCCCCTGCTGTTCCCTTTGAGCTAATTAATTTACTTCTGTCTCTCTTATTGCAGTACGTCCTTTGATTGTTAAGCTGCAGGGCGAGAATCGTCCGCTCTCGGCAGAGAACTCTTATCAGCTCAGTTGCGTTGTCATCGGCTCACGTCCAGCGCCAACGATTACCTGGTGGAAGGGTAGCACCCCCATGAAGAATACGCACGAAATTGTGAGTGCTAAAGCCTTATAGTAAGACTCGCTCGGGAATTATCTGCATTAGTCGACGAATTGATGAGCTGTAAAATAAACTTTGCGAGTGAATTCCAATTAGAGAGCGAGGGATCTGTAATCTATTAGCAAGCTGTAGCTTATATTAAAAACACTTTAAGTTGATCAGATATAAAGTGGAATTAAAGCGAATGCCGAGGGAATTTTAAGCAGTATCTCAGTCAAGTATCACAGTTTACTGTCTAGTTAATTTTGCTAAAATATTTCACACACATTTCCTTATAATAATAAGCTCCACTTCCGGAGTTTACAGGGTATGCACATGCAAATTTGAAAACGGGCAAGCTTGTTAAAATAAATCCAAACCTCCCCCCTTTCGAAGCTAAGGCATACCCCTCCTCCTTTACCTGCTACTTGGCCCTGACTCCCGGCAGACATGCTTTGTGGTAATTGAAGTTACTTCAACGGCAGTCACGTAGCTGCCTTCAATTAAAACCAGGACCCGGGCTTGCCTTTAACGACTGGCCATTGCCAAGTTTCAGAAGAGAGTGGGCTGGGGGTAAAGCACCCTTGTTGCGGCTGCTGCTTTGTCTCGCTTGGCATGACACAAACACACAGAAGCTATTAACTGTTTCTGTATCTGTATCTCGTTTGCTTTTCTATACCATTTCACAGGCGAATCCGGATGGCAATATGACCACTTCGGTGCTCACATTCACGCCCACCATTGACGATCGCGGCAAGTTTCTATCATGCCGTGCGGAACAAAGCATGATACCGGAGTCTGGCATGGAGGATGGCTGGAAATTGGACATCTATCGTGAGTACTGCTTTATTTATTAATTGCTACTGCGAATGCGATTCGCGACTCGAATACATCAAAGTTCACGCGCCTCAACTGTATAGTATGTTTGTCTATCTCTTTGAGTGCCATGTAAATTAGAGCCGAGCCAAGGTGGCGTATGCTTAATATTTAATTTGGCTGTCTCAACTTTTTAATGAAAACGAAAGCACAAAGCGAAAGCCGCGCCGTGCCGCAGCCACTCCCAATATATCTCCTTTAAATACTTTCCACCGCCATACTGAAAAAGACTGCGCGGATAAGATATATATACATACACATTTTTCTGGTGTTGTGTTTCTTTTTTGTGCCAACTTGTGGCAAGTTTGGCAAATTAATTTCCAGCGGCGGCCTGCAAAACTTTGGGCCAAAACTTGCAGCAAACTTTTTAACCCGCCGCAAACACCGCAAGCAGCGACGCCAACTGCACAGCCATCTTTACGCTTTTACAGTTTTTCGACCTGTTTGCACAAAATTTAAATGGCAATCCTCCACCCTGCCTCACTTCCGTTTCCTGTTTGCCTTTGCTGCGCGGTTTCCTTGCTTACCTTTTAACTTTGTGGGTCTGTGTGTCTTTTTTTATAATACCCTGCAATAATTCTAAGTGTGCCAGTAGGGCATACTCAGCCGAATGGACTACTAATCGATAGAATCACTGAAACTCAATCTTATATAGCTCTACTTACTTTGATTCATATTCGGCTTAGTAAATTGTAGTATTCACCAGGCAGTTATGCCATCTGCTAGTCCAGCATCTTATCTATAGATTGTAGATAGATTTGAAGGCAGCTATGCCGTCTCCTCGTCCAGCATCTTATCTATAGATTTTCTCTTTTTTTGCGCCCATTCTATTGAAACTTGTGCTCCATTGAGCAACCCTTTGGCCAAGCATGGGATGGGACTGGCTGCTGGATTCTTTGCACAATTTGATAGATTGCTTAATAAGCTTAATTGATTCGCGCATTCCGCACACCAATTCTGATTTAATTAAGTTAAAACTTAACTTGTTTAGAGCCGCCCTACCCCACTGACTATAGACATGTTGTTGCACACAAAGAGATTTATAAAATATAGAATACAAAGTACTCTACTACCGCCCACCATGTTTAGCATTTTTACAGCTTGAATTGCCTAATTTGAGCAGCTTACAAGATAATTACACCTTTGTGGGCTCCTATTGCCAGTTATTTGCTTTACTCTTGCTATGATTTACACTGTGGGCGTGAACTAATTTATGGCTTAGTTGCTTTGGCAACGTCTTCATTTTAGGCAGCTTTTTGATGTTCTTTTAGGCGTATTTTTATATTAACAATAAAGCTATTTGTACAACTCAGATTTATTATATTAATAAAATGCTATTTATACAACACAGATATACCCGTTGTCACGCTGGAGCTGGGCACCAACTCACTGAATGCAACTCTGCGCGAGGGCGTTGATGTGTTCTTCGAGTGCAACATCAAATCGAATCCGTGGATATACAAAGTCAGCTGGAGACATAATGTGAGTATTACAATATAATAGTTACATAAAATAATGTGAAATATATAAATATTAGTAAAAATTACTTGTAATTTTCCAAAGAATTCAATTCAGACTCTTCGCGCTTAACTCATTTTATAAGCTCTCAGAAGTGCATATATCTACACAAATTGAACTGAAATTATGCATAAATTGTGAGGAACAGAATTTTCCATAAATAACCTGCTCGATAATATGTGTATAATGCGAGCATATCTTCTAACACAGCCAAAAGCAAGCATCATCAATATATGGCTAATTCAATATTTTGCAATTTCAGTGCTCGATGGTTAGAGCTCGATGATTGCCCTCGGGATCGGTTAATACACACATGTACGAGCAGTGAAAAATTGAAGACGTTTAATATGCGTTATTATTTTCATAATATTTTCTACATAAATTACCTTGAGGCCACACAACAAATCGAAAATCGTGTGGGGTGCCCATACATAATTGTTGCATATTTTAGGGCACATAAAAAATCTATACACACATGCGCACACACATATGTATGCATAGAAATTTATACAATTTATTATTGAATTATTTAGCTGTAAAAGCACTTAACAATTTCTGCAGCCTGAGCCCTAAATTATGCAGCCAAGCCCCCACCAGCCAAGAGCGGGTATTTCAACGTGCCACGGGGCGTATACGCAATATACCATACTACATACTAGTATGTACATACATACTATAAGTATATCGAGCAGCATGAAAGTGTTATTAGCTTCAAATTAAATTTATTTCATTGCACACTCGGCGCCAAATTGAATTTAACTCAATAAATTTCCGAAAATGTCTGCAGCAAAAAATTTATCACCACATGTGCAATTTCTTTGCAATTTTTTATGAATTCTAAATTTCGATTTATTTCCATTTACAGGGTAACATACTGGAGAACAACCCCATCGAGGGCATTGTGGTGGCCAATCAGAGTCTAGTGCTGCAGAATGCAAGCCGAGCCAGGACTGGCATCTACACCTGCGTGGGCAGCAATCGTGAGGGCGATGGCGAAAGTAATCCCGTTCAATTGGATATTAGATGTGAGTAACAGAAGTCAATACAGTAGAAAGAAGTTATTTAAATTTAGAAAGAGGAAATAAGATGAAAAAACACTCAGACTCTAAAATAATCTATAGCATACTATGAGTTCGAGTTTTACTCTTTTCCCCATCCTCAACTTGAAATTTAATTTAAAATGGTACATCTCTGGTGTTATTAACCTTGCACAAGGTAAATTTTAGTTTGTCTTTAATTAAAGGAAAACAAATACGTCAATGCGAAAGTTGCCAATGAAATGCCGTTCTAATAAATAATAAATAACAATTCCAAATTGATTATACGGAATACTTTGAACATTTGCATTGCGCAATTGAGAACAGAATAGACCAACTATTCCTCTGCAAAAGAGGAACTGCAATTGCAGCTGCAACTACAACTGCATTTGCGTATTTTTTTGTACTTTTGCATCTGTATCTACATGGGAAGGAGAGAAAACTTTATAGTTTGCAAGAAGTTGCCATTTCCTGCACGCTAAATTGAGCAAAATGAATAGAGAACGACCAGGCAAACGAATGCTATGCTGTTGCCTGCACACAAATTAACTTGATAAAGAGGGTATATTGGACTTGTGCAAAGGGAAAACTTACCATACAACTTTATAGTTGTCTATGGTATCTTCAAATGGGGCAGTCTGTAGCAGCATTCTTGTTGTGTGTATTCGTGCTCGTGCCTGTTGTCAGATGGCCCATTTAAACACAAATTGAACTCAAGTTTCGCAATGTTTTGCTTTAATTATGCAAATGTCTTGCCAATTTGCACAGACACGTACTTAATCTCCCCCTTCTTCCCCTTCGTCTTTGCACAGTTGCGCCTGTGTGCCGTGCTGGGCAGAGAACTACTTACAGCTCGGGACGACATGAGACTGTGAAAGTTGCATGCGAAATCGATGCAAATCCCGCAGAGGCCACATATGTCTGGAAATTCAATGCAACCCAAGGCGAGACTGCCGACATACCCGCCAATCTGATAGTCGTCGACCGTGGACGCAGCGTTGCCCATTACACGCCAATGACGGAGAATGTGAGTATAGAATATTTGAAATATTAACAAAGGGAATAGAGGATGTTTTAAAACCAATTCAAACGAAATTTCTGTTAATGAAATATAATTATTTTATTGTAATATAAGAAAATGCATTTTAAATTTCCCTGTTTTGTTGGAATTTCTTATAAATAAATTGGTTTTCAAATTATAGAATATTTGAAATATTAACAAAGGAAAAGGAGCATGTAAACATAACTATCCATACTAATTTTTAATTTCTAGAATACACAGAAGTTTTTTTTTGCTGAAATATAATAAAACGAAATGCATTTTATGTTAATTATATCTTTAAGTTTTTATAACCTATAATTTTAACAGTTAACCCGCTGTTCACCATTTTTTGAGCTCACCATGTAGGTGTCACAATGTTGGTCACATAAATCAGTAGACTCTCGTATGGGAATGCATAATTTTCCAAACGAATTGCGGTTTTGAATTTTCCATTTAGTCCGAAGTCAACGCAACTCCGCTGAATATTCACACATCTCACTCATTCCCTTTCTGTTTTCAATTTTTTTTCCACATTCGCAGGACTATGGCACTCTGTTGTGCTGGGCCAGCAACGAAATTGGTGATCAAAGCGAACCCTGCGTGTACACAATAGCGCCAGCAGGTGAGTACTTACCACAACTAGAGGCAACTATGGCAGGAAGTGATATGGTTAGGGACAGAGCGGCATCTGTCTGACGTGCTGGTTCATCCAATAGGTCCGCATTTGTTTGCCCCTTTGGTTTCATTACGGGCTAGCGGGAGGTCTCGATTCGCAAACTTTGCAATAGTGTCGAGCGAAGAGTAGAGTGAATATAAGACTTTTTGTATGAATATATTGATTACAAAATACTTTAATTTTATTTACTCTTAGATTTTAGTTTATATAATAATATTATTGAATATTAATTTTGATATTTCATTTTATATTTTCAAAAGCTTTTTATTACTCATATTTTTCCAAATTGATATGTAAAGGAAAGTTATATATGAACCCATTTTATACACTTATTTCAAGTTGGTTTCTCTTCCTGAATGTAGTGTATACCTTAGTCGTTTCTTTAGAATTCCATCTATATGCAGTTTCAGCACCTTTAGCGCCATCTGTCACTCTGTCGGTGTCTGTTCTGTGTTGTTGCTTTTTTGTTTACATTTAGGTTCTGGATAGCGGCTATGTCCGCCACGCAGATTTACTGATTTGCTGATGACTTTGGCACTTTCGGTGCTCTGCTTGCTGGCTTAGTCGAAAAGTCGTTATTGTTGTTGAATTTGAGGGTTTATGGTTTATTGATACTGTAAGTTGCCATTATGCAGTGGAACAGTAGCACAACAGCAGCTACTGAGTTTGAATTAAAATGCATTTAAAGAAGGTTTCGTAAAGGCTTTGAATATCTGAGACTTTTACAGTTTGCAGTATGCTTGTATATTTCAATACTATTATATATTAATACAGTATTTATTTTTGATAATAATATTAATATTAACTATGTGTTATAGACTTTTATTAAGACGAAATTTCAAATTAACAAATCCTCAGCGAGTTTACCTAATAATAATAGTTCTATTCAGATCGATTATTATGAAATTTACTCTGTAAAAAATAGACAAAATAAAAAAAGCAGATACCAAGTATATGCTAGATATCCTCGTTTTACGTTTTATGCTTATATATTCTAAAACTATTTAATATAATTACAGAATATACTTGTAATAATAAGAATATAAATTGCATTTTATAGACTGTTATTCAGAACTTTTAATATTAGAGATACAAACATAGATATAAATGAATCGTAAATATTCTTATTATCCAAAAAGCTAGACCTACACTAAAAGAACAGCGAATAATTCAATTCATAATATTTAATAGGAAATTTACTCTGTTAAAAAGTAGACAAGAATGTATGCAATGCACTTAGAATAAGCAGTTACTAGATGTGTAGAGTTCCTTACCAAAAATCGATGAAGACATATCCTCGTTTTACGCTCCATGTAACAGTGATGTAATTGCCATTTTCCTGCTTGAACAGGCGAACCGGATCCGTTGCTCAACTGCACGCTGCTCAATCAGACATCGTCGGGCTTTCAAATCGAGTGCATTGAAGGCTTCGATGGCGGCCTGCAGCAGGACTTTATCATGGAGGTCTATGTGAATGGAACGACACGCTATCCCAAAATTTACAAATCAAAGTGAGTAGCATTGAGAATGAGAAAAAAAAAGAGCGTGGAGAGACAACAAAAGCAGCAGAGAAATTACACGCCGTGTGACTTTTGCATTCTACAACAAAACGCAAAACGCAAAAGGCAACGAGGTGTGGCAATGCACATGAACAGGCCTCGTCCAATAGGCCTTCGTCCAAAACTGTCCTTCACTTGCTGTTGTCCTTTAGCATTTGCTCATTTCACTCTCTGTCTCTCTACCATTTCTTTGTGGTTTTTGCTGGTGATGCCCGCTGTCTTTTTGCTGCCACATTCAAATATCGATTCGACACGGACGGACTTCCACCTGGATAGGAAGCCGTACTTTGAGGTGAGCGGACTGGTGCCCGGCATGGGCTACAATGTCTTCCTCATTGCGCACAACAGCAAAGGACGTAGCAATGCGACCATATTGCAGGTCTACACGCTAAAGGATCCCGAAAAGCAAACGGGTAAGTGAGCTAAACTCGTGTCTGTCCCTCCATTTGTCCCTCAGTCCCTCTCTGTCCGTTTGTTTGTCAGTCACAGAATTGCAAGAGAATCACCAGTTTGCAATTTCATGCATGTCCTACTCGCAGATGTCCAGGCCTGTGCCTTACTGTGCCACATGTATACACTGAGAAAAAATAATAGCTTAGCAAATACATATAGAATTTGGTTTATAAAGAATTGTCTATGGTTAAAGCATAGATAATATAAATTATAAATTTTAGAATTAGATTTATCTGTAAGTGTATGCACATACATACTAAACATTAATTGCGGCAGTGGAGGTTCCACTTACCGTTACACTCACCCACACCCAAACATACACAGTTACTCTGGACATGACGGTTTGATTTCGCTTTTAATTTGCTTTAAGTTCTTTGCTTTCCCTTAACATTTCGTTTGCTTTGCTTTCTTACTATCTTTCTTTGGCTTTGCATGCATGCTTTCAGTTAAAATAACATTTACCAACTCCTACCAAGGTTTTAACTTTGCTTCTGGCTTAAGAACAAAATCAACTACAACTACCACTACAACTACATCAAAGCCAACAACAACAGCAGATGAATGTGATTGCGATGAGAATGAGTATTTGGTTGTGGAAAACGAAGGTAGTGGATATTTTGAGTTTAAGATTTACATTTA
Organism: Liodrosophila aerea; assembly: GCA_035045005.1. Classification (NCBI taxonomy): domain Eukaryota; kingdom Metazoa; phylum Arthropoda; class Insecta; order Diptera; family Drosophilidae; genus Liodrosophila; species Liodrosophila aerea. The sequence goes on from JAWNNL010001217.1 coordinate 768,895, forward strand.
ATCGCCACACGCAGTTCATTACTTTTTCTTTTTATTTGTTAATTATTATTTACTAATAACTTTATTTGTTCTTCCATGTCAATTGTTTTTTAATTGATCAACTTTTTATATTGTCTAATCATAATTATTGTTAATTTTCAGTTTTGTTTTTAATTTCAATTTTATTATATTTTATTTTTATCTCATATGGTTAATCATTTTCAATTTTATTGTATTTTATTTCCAATATTCTTGTGGCTATATTTTTATATTTTTAGCACTGTTTGAAAGTCAATTTTCTTAGCAATATAACTTATTTTTGGGAAGATTTAAAAATTCCACTTGCCACAATATGATCTGAACATCCCAAAAGTATGCAATATTTATGTAAAATTGTCTTAAAAGAACAAATGTCTTTATTTCATATTTATATGCCCTCCCATATTTTTATTATATTTCCTAAAATATTAATTTAATATTTTATTAAACATATTTTGTTTATTTCTAATCAAATTGATTAAAAATATATTTTTGTTAACAAAGCAATTGGCTTGAATAATATCCCATTTATTTCTCGATTTATTTAACATTAATTTGTAGTTTCAATTTATACTTTTATAATTTATACATTTTATTTAAACATTTGTCTGCAATAAATATTTTAATTTCTTTTCTTATTTACATTTCTTTGCATTTTTATTTTCAATTCGTTTTTATGTGTATTTTCTATTTCACTTACTAACTTTGTCGACAATTTGAATAATTTTGCCTTTAAATTTGCCTAACGAACGAACGAACAACCGACACAAAATAAATCCGGACGACTTTTCGAGCAAGTTGTTACTGAATTCTGCTTTGACTCTGGCTACTAAAAATGCTCAACATGCCGCCAGCGGCTGAGACAAAAATTAGCAACCTTAACACTGAGAGGCTCACAACGGACCACACACGTACTACTGCTGGAGTTGCACACACACACACACACACACACACACAGAGAGAGAGACATGCACAATCACTAAGCCAGCAACACATATGCAGCTCATTAAAGCAACACTAAATTCCAAGCACGTGCAGCAGCAGCAGCACTGGGACCGACAACCAAAACAGCAACAGCAACAACAACAAAATATATATAATAACAACAAAAACAACACTGTCAAGGGGAAGGGGGGGCGACAAGGGAACATAGTTAGCAGCTCATGAAACAATGTAAAAATAAAAGAAAATGACGTTAGTAGGAGAAGAGGAGAAGAGGAAGCAAGCGTAGGCAAAATTTCAGACAGTCCGAGTGAAAATGAAAAACAAAAAAAGATATATGCAATGCATTCTCACATATTATTGTATCCCTTGGAATTATCTTTTCTTTTTTCACAACATACTTCGTTCGTCTTCACATCCTCCCCCGCAGACCTGTCACAAGCCTATGCGCCCGTCATCGAGGACATCCGGCCATTCCTTGGCATTCTGGCCGGCATCGTAGGCAGCATATTTCTGGTGGCACTCATCATACTCGTTGTGGTGCGTGTTCGCGGCTCCTCGGGACGCGATCGTAATAATTACTCACATCCGGGCAATGGCAACAGCAGCAGCACCACCACGGCCAACGGCAATGGCAACCTCGGCATTCTTGGCAGCAACAACAATGGCAGCCTCGGCATTGGTACAATGGCACACAATGGGGGCCAATCAGTGCAGGATATGCATCGCATTGGCCGAGATACGTGTCATGTGACGAGCAGTCTGGACAGCATCGACAAGAATCCCGACATAATACCACAAGGTAAATGAAGTACTAGCATCATCATGAGTAGTTTAGATTTGTGAGAAACGCTTCAATAGAGTCTTCAATTGAGTATTGTCTGCAACATAATAATCATTCAATTGAACTATAAGCTTAAAACTCTTGCTTATGATCAGCTGAATTCTATCCAGAATTTTTATTGTAATTAGCCAAAGTTATAGATACTTTTGTCCTATTTCCAAATACAAGATCGAATAAAAGTCTAAAAATTTCAAATATTCGATTCTAAGAAATTTCAATTTATTCAATAGATTATGAAATTTAAGAGATTATCGAATACTATCGACTACTGTCGACCAATCTTTTATTCCAATAAAATTTATATAATTCGGATAGGCTGAATATAAAATATAAACCGGAAAGACTAACGACTACTTAGTAAAGTGTCCTTCGACTCTAATTTATTTCATGAAATGAGCAAAGCTTTAATCACATTCAGCTAATCTCTAACCTACAGTTCGTTTTCATTCATATTCCAAATTTAAATCCATTCATATTCATATTCATTCTACATTCTAATAATCTCATTGTTGCCATTCTTTGTCAAATTTACTTCACATGAATGTCCATCAATTATCATATGCTGACAGGTCTTTATTTTCACATTCCAGATGGACATGATGTGGACGACGAGTGGACAACAAAGGGACACGGTCGTGCCTATGCTACGGCTGCCTTGGCGGAGCAGAACGCTGTTATTACCTCGGGTACATATGATCACATAATGCCCACCTATGCGGTGGTCGATAAAAAGTCTGGTCCCCCAACGGCGCACGGACAATATATACAGTATAATACGCTTATACCCGTTAGCAAAATGGGCGCTTATGCCAATCAGCAGCACAAACATCCACAGCAGCAGCAACAACAGCAGCAGCAGCAACAACAACAACAGAAGGTGAGTTATGCCCGGCTGGGCTCTAATCCGCACTTAGCCGACAGTCAAACATTTAACCTTTTACAAGATGGCCGCACTGGCAGCCATCTTAATTTATAGCCCAAACAGGTGGTCAGCGAGTGGTAGAGAAGCAGTAACAGTAGCAGCAGCAGCAGCAGTAGCAACATATTGTTATTGCTATAGCCACTAGTTTAGCTGTTGTTATTGTTGTTGCGCGCATATTTTTGGTTAAGTGGTTTTTATGACCGGCAAACAGTTCATTATTTAAGCCACAATTGACGAGCGCTTTTTTTTTTGCCAGACAGATAGACTTATATATACATATGTAGTAGATAGAGCAGCAATGAATGAAACTGAATAGAATGTTAACAAACTGTGGCATGGTGTTATATATAATTTAATATTATAATTTATGTGTATTAGATTAGACTTCAATAACTACTCCAATATAAAAGTTAACTTCAAACGAATTTATTTAGAATATTTTAAATTTGTAAATAAAAAGGCCCTAAATTAATAGTAGGAATGGTTAGCTTAACAGTTCCAGTTCAATCTGTAATACAATAGACGATACAATCTGCAAACAAAATATGTATATTTATTTTAAATATTCCAAAGATAAAATAATAATAAATAAAGATAATTTAAAAGACAGTACATGTAAATACTTTTAATGGCCTAGATACATTAAATAGCAGCAATAATTAGTTCAACAGTTCAAGTTTAAACTCTTAAGATACAATCTGCAATTTGAAACCAGGTCATTCGAGGCATTACGATTGCATTATTTGAATTTAAGCTACTGCTGGAGGGTCTCCTATTGTTTGATTTCTATGTCTAACTAGAGTCAGACACAAATCCAAGTGGAGCCACAAAACCTAAAATTTAAAACAATTCGAAGACTGTACATAACTCTCTGCATAATTTATTGTTGCAGACACCTACTTAACTAAGAACAATGGCGAACCGGAAATCAAAATACCAATAGTAAAATAACTGCAAGCACGGAGTGTAATTCTTAGCAAACACCTAACAGTATCATATATATTATGGTTAGGCGGAAAATGTAGGGGAAAATTGTAAAGAGAGCAAAGCGAGAAAAGAAGCGAAAGCAGTGAAGGTCGCATAGATAAATAGGAAACAACGAGCCGGGGCGTGGCATGGGAAGAGAGCTGCAGCAAAACCAACATAATTTGAAAATCATTTAAGTAGAAATGCTTTGTGTGTATGCGACGCCCACTAACAGCAGCAGTAGCAACAGCAGCAGCATCAGCAGTAGCAACAACAGCCGCAGCAGCTGTAGCAATATAAATTTTCCATTTGCGAATTTAATAAAAATAAGTTGCAGACGGACAATAGGACACGCGGCTGTAGAAGGAGAGGGAGCTGAAACAGAGCTAAGGAGCAAATCCCAGAAAAGGATGCGCGCTGAATGAATGTGTGTGTATGGGTGTGTGTGTGTGTGTGTATCAGTTGTTGTTGCTAGGGAAACTTGAAATGCAATAAACGACCCAAAATGTGCGCTCTACTCGACTCTCGACTTGGGGCTGCAGCTGCTAACTGCAAGTATAGGAGGCGGCAAGTGTGGGGCGTGGCAGTCAGACACATTACAAACACGCGCTGCATGTAAGCATGCCGCCTTAGCGCAAAGTGGGCGTGGCAGCACATAGCATTACCAGCAAATGTTTGCGAAGGTGTGAACAGTGGAGAGAGATGCGAGCGTATGACGTGCACAAATTTAACGCAAAAGTTTAAACTTGAGAATAAATTAGACAAGTCTTTGATAAGTATTAGAAACGAAAGGAATGTAATGAAATTCTGTTATTAATGTGGTAGTCTAATTAAACTTGTACCGTAGTTAATTGAGATTTTTATGAATGATATTATTTCCTAGAAATCTTTCAATTCGTATTAGTTAATTGAAGTATATAAATTAAAATAACTTTCTCTTTTAGATGTATAATTTTCAATAAAAAATAAATTATTGATAAAGTAGACTTTATACAATTTCCTTTGTATTTAGTAAATTTATGTGAGATTGTTTTGAATAATATTATTGTCTAAATTAGTTGAAGTATCGATATTAAAATATTGGTTAAGTTTATGATTGTCTATAAGCCTCGGCTATTTTACTACTATATACTTTGCTTCAGAGTCTACAAATGATTTCAGTTGATATGATCAATCTTTCATTTAAGTATAGTATTCTATGTATATTTTCAATAAATGCAACAAAACTTAAGGAATTGTAAGCAGAATCATGGCTAAAAGAGTAGCAGGAAAAGCTTCAATCTTTTACTTATTATCATTTAGTTTTATTTACTTAAATGTGTTCAATTTACCTATCATATAAAGTAATCTTAAAGCATCACTCTTTTAAATTTAAATGAAAGCAAAATTCCTTAATAATTAGAAATATTTTTGGCTTAACTCTTTCGTTTAGTTTGTATAATTTACAACAAGAAATAAGTTATTAATAAATACGAATTTATACTCATAAATTCTAGGCTACTTTGTAAACTTATGATAAAGTAGACTTTGTATAAATTCCATGTGCATTTATGTGCATTTCAACTCAAGAGCATTTAAGAAAAGTAGTCATAGCTCAAACTCAGGGACAGCTCTGCTGAAGTTTAGCCCAGCAAGTAGCGTCAAGTCTCTGGCTCAACCACCTGGTCACCTCTTTGCGCCTGATAATTGTGCAACTGTCTGGCGTAGTGAAACTGATTGACGGTTTTACTCAAACACTCATGCCTCACTTTCACACTTTTTCAATCTCTCTTTATCCTTACTCTTCTTCCTCTTCCACAGACTGAGCTCAGCTATAGCGAGCTGACTGCCCCACTGGTGGGCAGCGCCGTTGGCGTTGGCGTTGGCGGTGTCCAGCGCTTAGCGCCCTATTGCAGCGCCACCTTGGGACGGCCCAGACAGACGGATCTGAAGCGAGCGGAGCCGAACATCTACTCGCAGGTAAATGTTATGATGGATGATGAAATTTTGGCTGACCTACAGGCGGCCACGGTATCCGGCAGCAGCTATGTGGCTGGCGCTGTGGTCGATAATCTGGGCGGTGTTGGCAGCCACTACATGCAGGGCTATGCGACACGGGTCTAAGGCAAGCAGCTCTCTGGCTGCCAGCTCTCTGATAATAGTTTACAGTATTACCACATAGCTTTGTTTAGTTGTTGCTGCTTTTTGTTAATTTAATTTATTATCATTTGTATTGTTTGTTTTGTTTTAATAAAAGTTGTTTGGAAAGAAGTGCATATTATTTATGAGTGTTGCAGCTGTACACATTTTTCTTAATTACAACCTAAAAACTAATTTACGGTGTCACTCATAACTCATTTGCAGCTGGCAAATCAATAAGACAGACAACAGATACAAGAATATTTGTCTTCTATTGACAGCAAAAAGAATCTACACAAAATTACGCATACGCACTGTTGCACACACCCACAAATATACAAGAATAGATGCGATATATCACAGAGACACTTCTAGAGCATAGAGCATAGAGCACAGACACTTCTAGAGCATAGAAATTATATTGACTTGTGTTAGTGCCACAGCAAAATGCACTCCAGTTGCATTTGACACCAGCAGGGCGTATGCGTAATGTGTATGCTAGTAGAAGAGAATTCTTATATAAAAGAAAACATAGTCAAAGCTTATGAACTTATTAAAAAATGCTTTTTACCTTTCTGCAATTACTACTAATTTAATTCAATTTAAAATTTACAATTTGCACAGTTTTTACCCAAGTGAAAACTTTACTAGCACTTCATCGGGGACTGCCTGAAATTCAATTAAAATTTGCCGTACAAGTTTATATAACAGTTTTACTGGTCATTCAATAGTGTGGTGTAATATAGGGGAATGGCAAGTGGCATGTTAGTATGGTGCTTTGTCTATGGGCTTGCTTTGATTTCAACAATTATTGTAATGACTTGAGTTATGCTCATGTTGTGCTCTGACATTTGTAGTTTGTGTACGAACGCCATACCCATCGACTGCAGTGCTGCCCTTAAAATGCACTTAAGCAGAATGTGTGTGTGTGAAACATTGTCCATGTGCACACACAGCAAACAACTTTTATGGAGACAACAACAACTACACCAGCTGCTGCCAGGACAACCATTTACCTAATGACATTGTATGGCTTTATTGTCATTTATCGAAAAGTTGTACACGACCCGACATGGCACAATTCTCTGACCACCAGGCAAAGGCAAACTGTTTGCCATTGATTTCAGTGCGATGTTTTATTCTCTGTGCACTTTCTGCTTTTATTTTTACTGCCAATTATTTTAATTCTATTATTTTAGTATTTGTGCGGGTGCTGCTGCTGCTGCTGATGTTCTTGTTGTTTTATCGAAAGTTTTTCCAAACAGCGCTTTGTGGCCGAGTTTCCCTCATCTGCTTTAGATTGGGGCGGGGCGAAAAGTACATTATTTAATCAGTTTTGATTTTCATATTGCGCAAAGCAATTATTTATGACAGGCCAATTGGAATTCAATGAGAAAGGCAAAACTATTTCAATTAGTTTAATAAACACTGAATGCGATTAAACGTTTTCAATATGATAGAGAAACTTTGTTATACGCAATTAAATGCAACAAAATATAAATGTAGATTTAGTTTGAAATTTTAACATACCAAATTTATGCAAATTTTAGGCATAACAAACTTGCAACTATAATAGAAACTAATAGGTGAATTTTTAGAATATTCTCATTGCTATAGAAATATATTTAATTTGTTTTAATTTTTCCTAATTTATCAGAATTTTTTCTCTTGTATTTTCCTAATTTTCTTGAGCTTACTGTTTGATTTGGACTATGTTGCGAGTCGTGATGCATTCATTTTTAATTTGTATAACGTTGAAAATTAATTTCATTAAAAGCACACGCTGAGAGCACTAAGACAACCGCATAAATTCTGCCCACATACATACATACTATATACATAAGCACACACGTGGGTACGCATTATAAATATGCCACGCACAAACATTTGGCCAACTCACACCCACACACACACACACACACACACCATACTCCCCAATGGGCAATTATTATAACCAGTAAATGGGAGATGAACGCGTTAGCTAAATAAACGCCAAACACAGCGATGGTAACTAGCAACAACCACAACAACAACAACAGCAACAAGACTACAGCAGTAACTAAAGCCAACATCAACAACAATTACAATAGCAAAAGCAGTGAGGGGGGGTCAACCACTGTGTTGGTAGTAGGACAACCGCAGATGCTTACACAAAACCCAGCCAGATGCACTCCTCTTCTGCTTTAGCGTCCTCTCATCACTCTCCATTTGCCCACTGCCACCACCACACTCATATAGTGAATATATTAATTTGAGTGTGTTAGTCAACAAAACAGCCACTGTAATTAGGGCCGCACGACCAGCGAGGGTAGCCAATACAGTAAGAGCATGCCATAGATAATGGTCAAGAGATTTTCTGAGCTACGGGTGCTAAGATATATATTTTAAAATCATTCAGTTAGGATATATTGAATATTAATAGAAAATGTTATCAATATTTACTTGCTAAATAAATATAATTCAAATATAAAATATTATCTTTATCAGCCAATAAAGTAAGCCAATAAGGGCATGCCATAGAAAATATTCAAGTGATTTACTGAACTGCGGGAATTAAGATATACGTAATTTTATTTTTAATAGTAATAGAAAGTATAATCACTATTAATTTGCTAAATAATTGTATTACAGATATAAAATATTCTATTTATCAGTTTTTTAAAATTTTTATTATTTTGCATTTAGCTTAAAAATATAATTTAAAATACCATAAAAATATTTCCAAAAATAGAATGCTTAAAAAAGATATCAACTTATAATAAATTAATTTATATACAGATGTAGAATATATAAGTAATCAATTTATGAAATAAAACAATAGTACAAGAAAATATTTTAGTTAATGTTTTGTAAGTTTTATATGCGCTTTAGATTGCTTTTTATTTATTTTAATTAAGTTTTTTAATTTACTATCCATATATTTATATTTATTTATTTCTTTACAGTATTTTCTAAAAAGTTATAAATAATTTGTAGAAAGTTTGTTGTCGATCTGGCAACCCTCGCATCTAACACACACACACACACAACTAGAAGAGAATTCTAACAAGTTAAGAAGCTAACGGTAAATGGCAAAAGCAACTACAAAACACCAAAAAAGTAAAAGAAAGTAAAAAACACCGAAATTTCTGTACATACTATAAATCAGTGTCTCATTTGCTTCTCCACTCTCTTCCTGGTTTCTTCTGTATCTTCCCTTATAGATCGATCTAGCACACCATCCCATGTACTCGACGAGTCCCATGTTTGGAACGAACAGCACCATCACCGGTGTCACCATGTCGCATCCATCACAATTGGCCACCTTCTCGCCAACGCCGCCGCCCATCTTTGCGCATAGCGTGGTCACCACTGGCGATGGCCTGCTGCAGCCAGTGACGTGCATGGGCCTGGTGGCCACTTCAGCCCCAGCAGCAGTGAATGGACCCGTCCAGCAACAGCACCAGCAACATCAGCAGCAGACGACGGTCAATGGCACTGGCGGAAACGGAAGCATCGTCGGCGTCAACGTTGGCGTCGGCGTCGGCGTCGGTATGGGCATGAGCCTTTATGGCAGCGATGTGGTAAGTGTCAGTTTGATGTACTTCTAGCCTTACAGTTAGCTGAATGCTCGTTGATAGCAACCAAGTCAGGGCAACGCGCTTAATGTCCAAAACGTTGAAAGCATCAATATGCAAAGTGCTTGAGGAGGTAGCTAGTGGGGCACAGCAAACATTTATCTTTGGGGGCAGCCGAATATCTTTTTTATGCTCCTTCCTTATAAATTGCAACCACTGGGGCAGAAAATGGACTTTTGCGGTTCGTCTGATAACTACTCAAGGGATTCTGACGAATTATGCGTTATGTGCCGAGCACCAGTCCAAATCGAATGCAGATATTCGTGTGTGTAGTTGTGATGAGAATATGCTCTTAATGTAATTATAGATACTCAAATGTTCTATAAAAAAAAAGTGGATGATGATTTAAAATAATATTACAAATAAATATGAAACTCTTTTACAGTTGATGGCCACTGCAAGAATTAAAGAACTTGCTGTCAAGAAATTGTATTTAAATAGGACAATTGGTTCTATTAGAAGTTTATTTGGAAGCCATAGGCTAACTAAGTTGTCTGTCTGTATCTATATCTGGATATACGAAACTACTAGATCTATTGAAATTTATTTGAAAACCTTAGACTCACTGAGTTGTCTCTCTTTATCTAAACCTAAATATAAGAAATTATTAGAGATACCGAAGAGGATATACAGGATCTCCTATAGAGTGAGCAGCTAAATCATCTACTCTAGAACGAAATGAAGCTGGGGTTATACTAATTTTAGATTTATAATTGAAAAATTAAAATATTATGTACACTGGGAATAAGGCATCCCTTTTATGAATAAACTATTAAATTAGTTTAAGAAGCATCGTGATAAAATATTAATAGTTAAAATGAAGTTTGCAACTTTACTAAGTTTTTAATGTGGTATACTCCTACCACTCGCTAGAGGCATGGATAACAGCTCTCTATACTAATGCCCATAATAATATATTCTAATTAGCGGTATTGCCTCATCTTGATACATATGTTTACAGACTGCCAAATGTCTGTGAAATTATCATCAAAGCTCTGTCTTTCTATGTAGCTGGCAGAATTTATTAAAACTCTTTTGCTTATAAATTTAAATGATAAACAACTAGCCCCAAGGGAGTTTACAAGTAGTTTAAAATTCAAAGAGAATTCAAGCAAGCAGCATAAGTTATTTCGCATATAAAATTGGAATACAACTTGACATCTAACTGTTCCAAGTTTTAAATGCCATAAATTTAAAGGGGTAAAGTAAAGTAGAGTTCATGGCGGTAACTGACCTCGGAATGTGCACAAAAATGACAGCCGCAGTATAATAAAAGCAAGTAAAAACTGTCGCTGTCACTCCTGTCCTGTTGTCCGTGTCATTTGCTCTATAAATATGCCATTATGTGTTCACTTGGCGACGCATTTCGTTTAGTCCTGTCCCGATCGCTGCTGGCAGCAGGCCGCAGGCTCAGCCATTGCCGCCATTGCATTGTCCTTAGTCCGGGCTGAAAAATCGTATTACACGAACTCATTTACTGCATACTTCAGTCTGCAGTTTTTGTTGGTTGGTTTTTCTGCTTTTTTTTTGCAACAGTTTCATGTTAAAGGACACTGCGGTGTGGCAACTTTTGACTCTAATGATTGCAATTATTATGGCCCGCAAAAAGGACGCAACAACAGCAACTGAATATACAATGCTTTTTTCCCCACCAGCTTTTCCAATTTTTTTTCCCGCTACCATTGCCTTTTCTTTGGTCCTGAATGAGTTGTTGTTTTTCTGTCCCCAGAGGTTTTGAAAAATGCAAGCCAAAAGGCAACGAGGCGCAACCCAGAAACAGAGAAGAGCCCCAAACCAGGACAAGGGTTGGCACTAGGACACCAATTGAAGACTAGACAGTACACTAAGAGAAATTGAATTAAATATAGAAAAAAATAGCTCTAAAATTTGATATTTAAAACGAAAGTCAAAACTAGTTAAGTTTTAAGTTATACATATTATATTCTTGAATAAAATGTAGTTTAAGATTTCACTTTAGAAAAGAATACAGACAAACGACCTCAAAAATATATGCTCCATGGCTTGTTTAAATGAATCGTCTAATTTATCTGTCTAATTTTGTTCAATATTTTATTCACTTAATTCTAATTTATCTGTCGAATTTTATTCAATATTTTAATCACTTAATTCTAATTTATCTGTCTAATTTTATTCAATATTTTATTCACTTAATTCATATCAGTTGTCTTCGAGTGTACAAATGAGCAACTGTATGTATCTATTGCGGTGTTGCCTTGGCAGCCAGCGGCCAGCATATGCTTGTGTCTGCTACACTGACAGAAACCAAATAACACGCATACGCCCATGTCGCGATGGGTCTTATGTATGTATGTATGAATATACATATATATTCCGTACTCTGGTAATGCGAATTCGTAATAGCTGCGGGTACTCAAATAATGCCCGCCTCGTTAATTTTAAAGTAGGGCTCTTTACCGTTTCATGTATTTGTTATGGCCCACGCCACTCGCCCACTTGCCCACTTGCCTACTTGCCCACTTGCCCACTCTACCCGTCGCTATTTCACATTTTATTTCACATTTTTTATTGCTTTCAACTTGTCATTGTGTCTATGATACGAGCTCTCTATGGATTTGTTTTTCGGGGTCCTGTACTTAAGGCGTACAAAGGGTCTATTATGTTTGTTCAACTGGGGAAATGTAAAAGTGTAACAGGCAGAAGAAGAAGAAGACGAAGAAGGCGTGACAGGTCCCCATAGAGTATGGTATGTAAGCGAGTAATTACTTTGTACGTGGCAACCGACTGTACGGAATGGGAGTGTCCAGCACATGCGACTAGAGCATTCATACATGTCTGTGGCTATTAAAAGTTTTGTGATAAAAATGAAATGCACAATTTGATAAACCAATTTCCTGCTAGCATTAAGTTTATGCCATTAAAATCTCTTCTATTTTATTGTTGCGTTCAAAATGCACTGAAAGTAAGCTTTATTATATTATAGTATTCCTCTATTCAACAGGCCAAGCCACAGTTGCTGAAGACCGTGCCCGAGGAACTGCATCATCAGCTGAACGGCGACGAGGTGCTCATAACTCAGGATCGCAATCATGGAACGGGAACGAGATTTTGACGCTAAATAAATTCGAAGCAGTAGACGAGAAGTGAGAAACAAATCAAAGCAAATGGCAGAGGACATCGCAGAGAAGGAAGGGTATCGAGAGAACTTAGTGAAATTTGACTATAAGTTATGTGATGTGCGCGGAATGAATTTAAATCTGAAATCAAAAAACTGTCGCCAAAGCATTTAGGGGAATCGGAAATGGGAATGGGAGTACGGTGCACTTTTTAAAGCAGCAAGGAATATATGCGTAAAATAATGTAAAAAATCTATAACAATAATGCAAACAATATAAAATCTCCGCAAAATAAAAGCAAAAGACAGCGAGGAATAAGAAAACTAGATAAAAATCTTTCCACTACATTTTAAGCGCCCGTGTATAAAATTCTTGAATACTAAACAGCATTTAGAGCTCTAATTCTAATCTAATATTCAATCTATGGCAAGTGAACCCATTAAACATAATACTAAACTAATTGTACGATGTGAAATCTGAATTAAATTGTTAATGTATTTTTAAATAACAGCTTTAAGCGCCAGAATCTAGACAACTTCTCGCTAAGTAAAAACAAAAACGAAAGCACAGTATTACAATTATAAATATATTATTATACATATTATTATTATTATTGTTGTTATTTTATGTTAACCCTGACATTTAGCTTCAAACGTAAATACAATTTATTACAAAGTAAAATCAAATTCACCTAGTCCTAAGGCCTAATGTAATTACACTGGAAAAAAAGTGGATGGCGTCAAGAATTTAAAAGCTAGCTAATTAAGTGAACTTAATAATAAATGGTTAACTTAACACAAATTAATTAAATTTAGCAACGCAATGTTTGCATTTTATACGTAAAAATGTGAAGGGAAATCCCGTGGAAAATCCAAGGAAAATCTAACAAGCCAACTCGACTCTAACACTTAAACAAATACTAACAATAAATGGGAAATAAATAAAGAGAAACTACATTTTAAGCAACTGCATGTATAATATTTAACTGAACTAATGTAGGACTAAGATAAAATTTACAACATAAAGAAACATAGTTAATAAATTAAATTTAATAAAATGTATTGTTAAAAAAAACAACTCGTTTCACATTGGGGCCATTGACCGACCTGCAGCTGCTGCTGATGCCGTGCCTTTGACATTTTGGGGCAGGTCATCATCAGGCAAACACGCTGCAATTTGATGTCCACAAACATTCTGCTAACTGTAGGCGTTGCCAGTGGGCGTCACCAGTCCAATGTTCATCCATAGAGTGTGTGTGAGAGTGTGTGTGTGTGTGCCTTGGAGCAAACGCCAAATATTGACAGGGCGCGTGCACAAACACACGCAAGCGGAAGTCAAGCTGAGCGACACGACCACAACGACTACAACAACAACAAGAGGAACAAAAACAACTGCAATGGGTACAAGTATGTATGTATGTGTGTGTAGTACAATGAGAGCGACAACGCTGTCGATACATCGTTCAAAAATTGTCAGCCATGTAAATTTTGTATGCGAAAGCACTTAACACCATTTTCGCTTAAGCAGTGCAAACAGGAACAGAAACGGGAACAGAAGCAGGAACAGTCACAAGAACCGGGAACAGTGGGAGTGGGAGGAAAGGGACTCAACTAAACACGTAACATCGTTCAGTTTAGTTAGTACAGGTAGCGTGTGAGTACACTTGACAAAATATCGTTGACATCCATGCGGCAACTATTCCATTTAGATTTTATTCAAAAGAAAACTATATTGAAGAGTAAGACTGTTTCATAAGCAAGCCAGAGAGTACGATCCGCACAAGTTCGAAAGCAACCAGCATGCTCGAACTCCCATTATGCTGAAGGGTTGAATGCTCGAATCAATCACATCACAGCAACAAGCCCAATCCTGAGTTCGATTGGGAAGGTGTTTGTACAACCAACAGACAAAATGAATATCTCAGTATAAATTTTAAAATTGTAAGCAAGGAATCAAACCGTCAATATCCGGTACTTACCGAGACATGAATTTCATTAAATGGTTTCATTTAGGTTCCCTCAATTATTTCGGTATTGGATTCCATTATTATACATAACTGTACTATCAGTTATTATTATTATTATTCTACAGAAATATATATTGTTTTATGATTAGAATGAAAGACACATTGGTCATTTATCAATTTATATTCATAATAGCATTTATTCACACAATATTTGAATTTATATTTAATAACCAAAGATTGTTATTTCAAAATTAACAGAACATAAATTTGCATCAAAAAATGTTAATTCAGTTATTTCGGTTTCGATGCTGTCTATAATTTTGGTTCCGCTAGCAGTTTCAGTTCTCCATTTCAATCGGTTCTTTTCAGGTTTCTGTTCCAGTACAGCTACCGGTTTGACTCCCTGATGTTAGGTCACACAACACATACTTTAAATAAATTTTAAGGAATTTTTCTCAGTGCAGTCAACCTAGCTGCGGGGACATATCATAGAACATCATTTATGGATTGGGCCTACATGGAAAGCAAATTATGCAAATTTTGAAGAGCTGCGGCGATGACTTGTAAATTTTGGAGGCGCAGTTGGGTCAGAGCCCTGTTTAGATGTGGAGATATGCCGAAAGGTAAGCACATACATACACTAGATAACACACGCACACACACGTACATAGATACTTATATTATAGTTGCAAATATTTGGCACGCTATGAATACCTGGGCTGTGGCCTCAAGGAGCAGCAGGTGCTGGCAGGAGGCATCAAATTAATTCGGCCACATGTCAAAAGGTAAAACCGCAGTGCACAAACCGGATGGCATAGAATCTCAGAGGATGTAACACGCCAAATGAAAATCAATTAATCAAAATGCGCTGCATAAATTATAAATTAAAAGGCTCTCGGTGCTTTGCTTTGTTGTTATGCCTAAAGCGTTAATCAATCAAGCCTCAATTAAAGGCCCCATTTAGCAACTCTCCGCCATATTCCACTATGCCAAAAGCAGGCGGATGACATAAAAATAAAAATAGTATTCAATTGTGTGCATACTCGTGCTCTAAATCACAAATGAATATTTCAAATGAATCGCCATGTGAGTTTTATTTATTATTTATGTGGATTTTATTGCCCAACATTGCATTCAAAGTGCAAAAATATCTGTGTGTGTATTTACGTTTTTTTGGCAGCCAAAAATATAAATGATACGAAATAAAACAATTTTTTAGATGGGTAGAAAATGCAGGACCTTTTACTGACTTTTATGACCCCACTGTGGTCAAAAGAAACAATGAAAATAGGTTGATGAAAACTGAAAATTCAGCGCCACAATCCAGTAGCTTTTTATTTCTTTTATAATACAAAATTAAACACTTGAAACTTTAGACAAAATAATTTTGATTCAGTCCAGAAAAACGTGATTATCCTATTTTGAACCTTGATCTGAAAAGCAACATACATAAGTAGGAGAATAATAGAATTAGACCCCAATAATAGAATTAATGAAATTTCTTGAGCCAAAGCCTACTTATTTGCTCATTTTAATAAGAATAACTTTTCAGAAAATCAAATTCCACGAAAGCTGCGCCAGGCCATCCAGAATTCTCTCTGTACGCATATACACTCATGGTCAAAATAAATTGAACATCAAGACCATTTGTCTTTCAATCGAAATGACATAAAGTCTCCCCATCAGCTACAGTTCTATCACATGGTTATAGAATGTTGGGTTGATGTTGAAGTTGACGTTAGCTGCGCAGACTGCTTAGACTTTGATAGCGTCCAAATAAAATAACCAACGATACTATGAGATTTATTCTTAACTCTACTCTACTCTACTTATTATTCTACTTCTTATAACACACATTTCCCAATTGCAGTAGCCTAATAGACTTTCTCAAGGTACAGGCATATAGCTACTCTACAGTTTCAGAGCAATTGCCTTGACAGGTGGTTTATCGCGAATATATAGCAAATATTATCTGAAGTTTTAAGTGTATTTTACCAGGTATAAATGCCTTCTATCACGATTAACTCCCAGTCAAAAGCTTAACTAGTAGAACAGTAATTAACGCTACATTATAAGAGCCACTGTATGGCACTGATTGTACCTATGTACTGTATGCAATCTACAGTTTCAAGCATACCGCAACATAATTAAATATGATGTACCAGTATTTCTTCAGCTTAAATCAAGGCCAATTCAGTTTAAATTCCTTGTCCTATGCCCACATTTTTTTAGTACTACTCCGACTGTAACCTTAATTTCTATAGCAATTTTAATACCCTTTGCAGCGCTTTAACGGCTAAAGGGATATAACAGAGAATTTATGAGCAATGCCAGCGTATATAAAATACACTCTTCAACATACACAAGGACATGCAGACAGAGAGACAGAAAGAGGGTTGTGGTAGTTTTTTATGCAGCTCAACCCCAAGATGCATTCGACAAGTGCATTTACGATGTTTTGCTGGCAACAGTTGTAGGAGTTGCTGTTGCAGTGGCAGCTGCAATTCGTTGCGGTTGATTTTTATTAACTGAATTCAGGAATGTTCACACTAAAGATTTTTATAGCTACCTCTGTACCATTCCAGTCTTCAGTCTATCTCTAGCTGCATCTAACGATGGTAAATGACGAACCAAGTTCGTTTACAATTTGTAGTAATTTCCAGCGAGTGGAGAGGCAGGAGGGAGTGTTTCATGTATTTATGCAACATTTGCTTTTAATTGATTGTTAAAAATGACAAATGACATTCGCTTCTATGGGTTTCAAACTGTGGCGAGTGCGTGTGATTTATGCGTTTGTCGAGCTAATAAAACTGCTTCAAAGTGTGCGAGAAATTAAATAATCGCCATGCAATTAAGCGCATTTTTTGGCGCTTCAACACTTAAGCCCCCATTAATGTGACTTCAGTCTTTCTCTTCCACTCGCCTTCTCTATCTCTCTGTTCTCTTTCTCCATCTGTCTGTCTGTGAGCCATTTAGTTGAACGCACTGCAGCTCTGGCTGATTTATAAGCCGACACTTACAACAGCAACAGCAACAGCCAGCGACCACGGCCAGTGAGAGTTGCGAGCTTCGAGTTGCGAGCTGACCACTGAAATTTTCTTACCACTGATTTATTTACATTTAAGCAATTTCATCGCCCCGGCCATTTTTCCGGAAATGCACAGCATTGTTGCCGGAAATTGGCAAGCAGTTGAGCCAAGCCAGCAGCGCCATTTCAACCTCCACCCCATGACAGGGCCAACATCGCCAGAGAAGATTAATGCAACCGCTTTTATTGTTCGGCCAGTTTGGTCACTCGCCGGCCATTTTGTACAATCCATTGTAAATAAAAATGACAGTACCACAATAAAAAGAAAATGGCGGTCACTCCGAATCGACAACACTCAAATAAGTAGGTAAATTAATATATAGAAAGATGGAGATATGGAAATATACTAGAAATATAGAAGTGAAAAAATTTGGTATTATATGATTGAAATATTGAGATATTGAATTATTGAAAGATTGAATTATTTAGTGATTGAAATATTGAAGATATTGAGTTATTGAAAGATTGAAATATTGAAAGATTGAAATATTGAAATTGCAAGAAATATAGAAAAATATATTAATATTATTATTAGATTGAGGATTTAAATAGATTTTAAGAGTTCCTATAGTTCCCCCATCAACCCGATGTCTTCCACAACTTGAGTACTTTCCCCGAGTTTTCCTGACTGCAAGTTAGTGTTCTTTGGTGTCAGCTAGAAATATAGAAAATAACATATAGAATATGCTAGTCATACAAAAAATACACAATATAGAGAACATCACATACAACATTAGTAAGCAAATAAACAGGCAGCCAGAGACAAGGTGGCACACCTATAATATGCAACAAATCTAGGCAAATTTCATGCAAACAAATCCATTTAATACTACTGCACACGCACACTCGACACCGGAAGATGGAGGGTGGGGCATACGTTTAGGCGGCGACATCTTTGTGGCACACGCAGCAGGCAGCAAACACAACATGTGAAGGTTAAATAAATTGCGAGGCGATGTTGCCAGGAGGCAAACATATGCCCAATGTCGGCAGTCATAAATATTTGGGATACCGATTCGGAAAAAAGGGTAAAATAAGGACGAGCACATAAGTAGAAAGCGACAAACGGGTGATAGGGGATAGGGGATGGGGGATGAGGATGAGGATGAGGATAACAAATGCGAGGCACATTTACATAGAAAGTACCTGGCGGTGCACATTTCCTGTTTTAAACTCGGGCTCTGCTTTCCGGTTAATATGGCGGCGTCAAAACAACATTATACATGGACCGACCTCGGCAACCGGAAGTAAATATAACACGCACTGCGAATGCGCATACGGAAATCACATAAAATTTGAAAAGCGACACGGTAATACGGTAATATGGCTGGGAGTCCCGCTTCGGGCTACCCTTTCGCCTTTTCGTATCCCTGCACAGTTTGCAAATTATTTTTTTAGTACTTTATTCAATGCGCATTAGGCGTACAGAGGGGTTCAGGACTCCGGGCTCAAGACATGGGACACGGGACAGAGAACTCAGTGTATCTCATTGCTTGCGCTGATTTAAATCGTAAATAAATCGTAAAGAGGTTTCTTGCTCCCAGGGATTGCGATTGGCATTGACAGTGGTGTTGGTTGCGTGTCTGTTTGTGAGTTCATGTGAGCATACAAAGAACTTACTAATACGGGTCTTTTAATTTATGTTCCATTTTTTACAACTTGAATTCAAAGAGTTCTTTAGAGGGTGTGATGATGGGAATCGTAAAGCGCCAAACATTTATTTTCAAGAGAAAAAGGAATAAAAGAAATATTTTCTACTTAAAACTGGAAAGTTTAGAATTGATTTAACCTCAATCGATATATTTCTAGATCAGGATGACGAGCTGAGTCGATATAGCTATGTCTGTCTGTCTTCAGCAACTTTTCTTTCTCATTTCTTGCTGACTATGTTTAGAACCTGTACAATTACAATTTACATTGTATGTATATGTTGAATCGGAGTAGGCCAGAACAATATAAAAAAGCTAGTACTGAATTGCACAAAATAAAATATGTAGTTTCAAATGAACTCACCTACAAACACTATACTATACGATAATCGGAGGAGAGAAGTAAAAAAAATAAAATAAAATAAAATAAAAATAAATTATATTAAACTCTTACAATTCCTCATACAGAATATAGAGAATGCATCACCTGGCAATATATGTCACCACTCTTCAGATCGTATTTGACTGGACACACTAACTGGAATAGCACATTTTGTGCATTATTCTTTGCTCTATTATTCGTCATACTTTATTTTGATCTATTGTTTGTTTTCATTCTCCTACGAGGGCCGAAACAAAAAATTATAAGGTGTCGTATAATTTTGGGCAGGAGTGTATTTGGGTTTATTCTACTAGTTAGTCGATTTAGCAACTTCTATCCGTCCGTCTATTGCTCATTTTCGATATATTTTCGATAATAAATTCTGGACCAAATTTCTTTTCCTTTTATTATTTAATTTTTTTTTATTATACTTTGTATCCCCAGATTTTCATTTACATTTACATTCATATATGTCAATACATATTAAATTCAAATCTTTTTTGTATCTTTTTAGTATTTTTTAAATTTGTTTAGGTTAAATAAATAAAATGTCATTATCCACGATGTTCTTAATTTTAATAATATATGATTTTAATAAGTATGTTTTAATTTACAGTTGTACACTCTTATTACATTTGAAGTTCTTCTTATTGTACTCCAATTTATAATAGTTTTGGATAACTAATTACTGCGTGTGTAATTTCAATTATTATTATACACTTATATTTTATATGAAAATTGGTTTCTTTGTTACTGCATGATTATTAAAACGCAACTGACAGACTAACCGCCGAGTTAATAGTATATTGTCAGTCAATAGGCTAATTTGCTGCATGAAATTCATTTGGCGTATTCATTATGTTCATTATTTTTGATTGAATGTTTGTAATGAGGCAGTTGAGAGACCGCGTCGATTGCCGCAGTGACTGATTATACTACTATTGTAAATAAATGCAAATTGCATATTTTTTACTGCTTCTGGTTTTTGGCATTTATGAAAAACTAATAAACATTGCATATTAAATTTCCTGCACTTTTGCATACGAATGCGTATTGTTACATTTGTAATTTGGTTTATTAAAAGTCCTTCATAGATAATTAATAAATTGGACATCATTTGCACATTGCACACACACATAGTACAATGATATGATAACCCACAGTACAGTAGTATATCATGGAGAGCTGGGCTACGGCTAACCAGATATTGCGGTCGACTGCACAAATCAAATAACTTCATCTGCGTTTATATGCTAATTATTTATATTCAAATTTAATTAGGTTTTTTTCACATGATAAATTAATTTACACTACAATAAATATTGATGTTATTTATAATAGTATTAGATTACTTCTAGCTACGTTTTTACTCATTTCAATTTGATCTGTCTTTCGTTCTCAACTCATTGTCATATCTATAAGTACTGGTCTAAAACTCAACTGTTAATTTCAAAATAAATGGCAGGGTCTATAATTTAGGCAAATTAATGTGCCAGCAGCAGTTAAACTTTGGCTGAGAGCTGAGTGAAGTTAACTACACAAATTGGACCTTGTTGTCATTGTCTAATGCCTATAATTAGCCAAAAACGAAAATGTTTTCGCAATTATGAAATTTGCATAACATTTTTGACGCTGCCCCAGAAGTCGTTATCTCTCTCGCAGTGAAAGCGAAATTTTCAACTGCACCACACGACGTATGCGTAACGAGCCAAATTACAATCTACAAATTACAAAGCCTCAACTTTCAATTTTCTTTTGCCTCCAACTCTCTCCTGGATTCGGCTTTGGCTTCGACCAGGGCGTACCAATTATATGGATAAAGTTTTTTGACGGCCAACAGCAGTAATTGGTTTTTGATTTCGCCTTTGGTCATGGCCCAACTGGTGGCCTAAATGGCAGTGGTTAAAGCTTATTATTCTAGCCTTTTTATTGCATAGATGCCAAAAAGTTGGAGCTTAACAGCATTAACCTTTAAGTATGCGAGAGTTAATTTTTTGACTCCACTAAGAATGTATGCACAACTGTATGTGCCTGTGTTTGTGTGTGTGTGTGTGTGTGTGTGCTTTGTAAAGTTGAGTACGCTAATATGTCACTTTGTCGTGGCAAAAGTTAACTTTGCCAAGTCAGCCGACAGCCACGCCCACTGGCACTGCTTGCTGCACTTTGGTTTTGCACTCAACTGAGTTTTCTATACCCTACATTAAAATTGGCACATACAGAATACGATTACATACTGACCAAGGGCAATATGAGTGTGTTATAATGTCTTCTTAAAACTATTTTAAATACTTATAGATATTGATACAACAGCTTAACGAGTTATCGATAAATGACTTAAGATAAACGAACAACAGCCTATCGTTTTACAAACCGTTTCAAAATGTTTGGAGCTGCAGTAATAGAGTCAATATAAGAGAAAATAAGACAGATGGCGCACAACAAGCTGTGTTTAGCGCCCTCTATTGTTCAGAGTCTTCGTTGCTTGCTTTTGGCACCAATCACCACTGCGGCCAGTGATCGTAACTATGGCGCGAAGTGGAAATGAAGTAAAGGAATGAAAACTGCACAGTTAGAATTGCAAGAGTGAGTATAAGAATGACTGTGTGATTGAAGGAGTGAGTATGATTGAATGAGAGCGTTTACTGTAAAGTGATTTTAAGAACAACTTGTTTAACTCCAAGAGAGAGTGAATTGAGCAGCTGAAATGAATTCTCAATGTATTTTGCTGCAACTCTCATGTCATTTATATTTCTCATACTCTCTCTTTATTCTTTGTCTTCTTTCTTTCAGTAAAAGTACAGTCTTCATAACTCAGTGATATTTCCACTATTACACCAAAAGTTGTACTGCTGCATAGGGCATCTGTTAGTCCTTACCTCCCTACTGTAGTGCGCTCGTTTGTTTGGCTTGCACTTTGCTGCATACATGTATAAGCATGTGTGAAACCAAAAACCAAGCCAACAACGTCAGACAGAGAATCGGAGAGCTGGATACAAGCAATGCCAGAGAATGACAGAGAGCAGAAGATGTGTGGAGAGAGAGCAGAGAGCGGGAGTGATGATAGTGAGGGACACTCACGAGGTTGCGGTTGTTGGCCCAATGTTCAAAGCGGTTGCGCTCTTACCTGATGCCTGTGCACGTTTCGGCATTAAATTTGCACTAACACAAATTGTCGCTTACTCGTACATGGAATGTGTGTGTCTTAAAAGCCATGGCACAAAGACAACATATAAATTGAATTGTTGGCAAGCCAGACGACACGAAATGAAATGAAATTTCAAGAAAATGTCGTTGATTTGAAGTTAGTGCCAGGGCGCACTGCTTTGAAAATTAAGAAACTAAGGGAATTTGAGATGAAGCACACACACACACTCACACACACGGGCAAAGGGACAAAGTGAAACTTATTGATAAATGCCCAACATAATTGCAAAAGCAAATTGATGAAGAAGTAATCTAAGGTGTCAATTGAAATTTGCACTTGCAAATATTTCAATTATATTCATGCAAAATACATACATATTACATATTATTTATTATGTCCAGTTGCAATTTACTACAACAGTATTCATATTTCATGCGACATTCGCCTTTTTGCGTAATTACAAATATTTCAGCAGAAATCATATTTAAATGCAGGAGTCAAATGGAATTCTGTGTGAAATATGGGATACCATGCCTCAATGAATATTACATGTTAATCAAAGTGTATTAACTAACAAAACCGAATACTGACAAAGCATAATACATATTGTTTAATAATTCTTGGTCTCAAAGTGTATTAACTATCAAAACCGAGTACTGACAATGCATAATATTGTTTAATATTCTAGGTCTCTATATACAATAGTTTCTATGGAAATAATAACCTTACGCACAGCATTGTCATAGCATAATGTATACATACATATGTAATTGTGTATTCCTAATTAATTTATTGCTAATTAATTTATTTCTGAAGGCGTGGCAAACTTTTAAATAATGTAAAGAATAACAATCCGTTTATATGTCGTAAATTTTGTGGACATATCTTTCAGAATTGATTAAAGCGTATTAATGTTAATAACCAAAATGAACAGATAACGGAAAGGCTACAGTCGGACCCAGCCGACAGCATATAACTTGCTTTGAGTCTAAATGACAGAGTCTAAAGGATTGAGTTTAAACAACTATAATATAATAATCATATTACTACTTTACTAACATTATTAGTATAATAATATTTGGTATTCTAATCCTGACAAATGCTCTTAAGTATATTTATTTACAACATCAAAGTAAATAAGAATGAAATATGTAATTATTCCAGTATTGCCAATAAATGTAATTGACTACAAATTGTGAATAGTGGGTTTAAAAGATAGATAATGATAATTATATTACTTACTCAAAATGTTATTCAAGTTTATCGTATATTATTGATATTCTAATACTCGAAAAATACTCTTAAATATATTTATTTAAAGAACATCAATGTCTGTAATAATGAAATACATATGTCATATTACAAATATTACCAATATATGTAATTGCCTTTAAACTGTGAACTGCCTTTCAGCTTGCATCTGTGCAGATTTGGGTGAAACGCTTTAAAATGCAACCAGAAGTGTGTTTATTTATTTTGCATGATTTCTCACACTGCCAACACTCACACACCTTTAGAATTCTGGCACCTTTTTGATTATAATTTACGAGTAAATGTTGTTGTAGTGAAATTTGTAAACTTTTACTTGAGAGAGACCAAGAGCAGAGGCAGAGGCAGAGGCAGCCACACAACTTCTTCATATTGCAAACACATTTGCCGAGAGTTTCACTCCCAAAACAGGTGGCAAACAGGTGTTGCCATGTGTGTGGGTGTGTGAGTGTGTGTAGGTGTGTGGCAAAAGTAACTTTTAAAAGCCAAGCAGAAAGTTGCAGCACGTTGTGCCTTTTGTGGGGTACGCGCCCAAAAAACTTTTGCTACATTTTATTAGAATTTAAAATACATGCAGACGTCATAAATTTTATGAGCTGATGCGACAAGCGAAAGTTGCAGCAACACGCTGCGTATTACTATTGCTCCTGCTGCTGCTGCTGCTGCTGCCTTTAATGCGCCGACTGCTGCATAATTTATGCTCATTAAGCACAAATGCAATGCTGACCCACATAGGCAATTGACTGCACTTACACGGACCGACAAAGTAGCCAACAGCCGGAGCCAGTTCTCAGTTCTCAGTACTCAGTTCTCTACTCTGCTCGTTTCTCAGCTCTCTCATCTGAATCAGGCAACAACCCACTCCTCACCCCACCCCCCTTTCCTGCTACTGGCAAACGGATTCACGCTGGAATAAATGCCTTTTACTGTTTTGCTATGCAAACTTTTTCGCACTCAAATTGCAGCAGCAGCAGCCAGCACCAACAACAACAGCAACAAAATAACAAAAGCTTACGGACCGACTAACAGATACCCTAGATGTATCATGCCTGATGTATCGGAAATATAATTCAGACAGTGATGCCAACTACTGGATTAGATCTAATTACAGTTTTGGCTTTGTTTCAATCTTGAAACTAGAAGACCAAAATAGAAACTCCTTTGGCTCGTAAAGGAAGAATTTGGTACCAGAATTTCTAATATGAAATGAGAGAATAAATATTTGATATATATAATCTAGATTACTAGCAATTATCTAAATTACTTCAATTTTGAATATGAAATCTATTTATCAAACTGCGTCTCTCGATATCATATAAAAGGAAATACCCAAAATTGTTCAGCAAAAGTTATTATATTAAAATTAAGCTAACGTTTAAATTTAATATTAAATATTTAAAGTACAAAAGTAGAAATTTCAACACCAACTGAGAAATTTCTAAGAAACTTATTATTATAAATTTATTATTTATATATAATCTAGATTTATTAGTAAGCAAAGACCTACGACTCTGCATTATGATGTCTATTAATCAATCTTCTTCCCTCGATGTCATATAAAAAGAAATACAATAAGGTGCATCACACTCAAATGTAGTCTACCCAATTTTATGCATTTCAAATGAGTATTCGGTATAAAAACAAAAAATATAGAGAACACTGTAACTTTCACACATTCGTAGGGGAAAAGTAAGGGGTAAGAAGCAAGGGGTATTGCTTGCTGGTGGCTGCGACTGCCTGGTTGCACATTTGAATGCCTCAAATTGTTTGCTGTTTTGTTGCTGTTGCATTGTTTGAAGCCCAAACGACGTCTATGAGTTGCATAACCCTGTACTTCTGCTACTTTCCCCAGAAATTTTCACATTTTTTGTATTTTTCGTTTTGTCACAGTCACAGGAAGAGCCGAAGAGCTGAAGAGAAGAAGAGCAGCCGCCGCCACTTTCTCCGTATGAATTGCAATGAAATTTTGAGGCAACATTTCTGGCCCCTTTCCTATTTTGCCACCCATGTGGCATTTTTGCCAGAGAGACTATAACGATGGTAACGGAGTTGCAACTGGCTCTATGTTACTGTTGCTGTTGTTTCTGGTATTGCCTTTGGTGCGAGTATTATTGTTTGGCTCTGAGTGCCCCGTACCTTGCTCCTGTTAGCAACTGCCTTGCCTGCCAGGCAGTCGTCAGTCACGACTTTTGTGCTGGTTTGGCGCACAGCCAGAAGCGTATAGTAGTTGCTCTGCCTCGGCTAAGCATAACATGGGGCATGATAAGTCTGTGGAGACAATCACAATTGTAGAGCTATAAGGACTGCCAGAGATATACAATCTATTATTCTAATGTACTTATAATATGAGTACAGCAAAGTGAAGTAATGGAGAATATGTTAAAAATAATAACAATAAATTATAATAATATTATTCACATATAGAACAACCTTAACTTGTATCACAAATTCAATTAAACTATATTAAATTCCACTCAGCATTCTTTTATACTATTTCTAGAGTATGCCACAGTCTAATGTAATGTAATGAATCAATTACTGTAATGTACTCTACATTTTATTTGATAACAACAAAGTGAAGTAAAAGACAATATGATAAAAATATAACAATATATTATGTAAATATTATTACCAATTATAATATTATATAAATTCAACTAAACTATATTAAATTCCAATCACAATCCCATACTATTTCTAGAGTATACCATAGTCTAATCCATTTTCTTTCGCAGAACCGGAAGTTTGGTTTTCCAAATCGAGCGATGGGACAGACAAACCAACGATAGACTATGCTATGGGCTGCCCCTATATAATTATCCGAGATTGAGGAGCATTGGAGCCATACATAGTGTATACCATCTGTCCGGACTATACGCTGAAGCCAATGGTTGGAATTCATTACACTCGACAGCTCGCATATGGGTGCAAGTGGCAGACAGCAATGAGTTTTTACGAAACCCCATTTTGAGGCACTTGTTCTCCATGCCACATACTCGTACCACTATTGCCATCATTTCTCTCTCCCTGTGTTACTGTGTATCGTTTGCGTTTATTTGGCTCTCGTTTTGTAAGTTATTAACATGACTTTATTAACACTCAATTTGCGGTCGTTGGGCGCTTGGGATGTACTTGCACTTTATTTGCACACAAAACATAGCGTGGCGTAAAAACAGCAATACACACACACACACAACCAGCACAACTAAAAGAAACACCGCAAAAGAGATGCCAAAAGCACACACATACACAGAGGGAAAAACAATTTTAAATACCCTACAAGTAACCAAACAATTGCGGATTTTGTTGAAAATTATAGACACATTGTGTATTTGTTTAAAATGCCACAGACTCAACGAGTTTTCGGGCAATATAAGAGGCAATAATACTAGTAGTAAATATAGTTTTCTCAATCTCTCGCATGCACTCTGTCACAGTCTTTACTTTCAAACATATAGAGACTGCTGTTAATGAGCAGGCAATAGCTTTAGTTACGAATGCCCTCTATATCAACAATATATATGTAGAATTATTTTAACTAAAATAACACTAGAACCAAAAATAATATCCTTTTAATTATACTTTAATAGATTAAACACCTTGATCAAACACACAAAATGTATTTGAAAGCCTTTAATATTTTGCAATTTTTTAACGTTCATCTATATAGTAGATTTATATTTTAATACTTAATGTTTTGCAAGATTAATACTTGTTTTATTATTTAATATTTTACACTTTTTTACTGTTCGCCTACAGATTATATTTAATATTTAATAATTTAATCTATAGACTTACATGCAAAATATAATTAAGTAGCTCTCCAGATAGACAGAAGTTTGAAATCTTCTTAACTCGTTATACTCATGAACAATATGCTACTATAGTATTTTTGAACTTTAATATGATTTAGTTTCATTTCACATGGATTTATTTGTATACTCGATGAACTTTAATTAATTCTAATAAAATTCTGTTATAGGTCAAGGCTAAATCACTCAACGCGCATAAAAACAATACCACAACGGTTGGGTGACACAAAATGAATGTGAATTGTTTGATAGACTGGCAGCAGGAGCAGCTGATGCAGTGACCATACAGAGAGGAGAGTCTGGCAGATGGAGGGACAGAGGACGAAACGCGTGGCTAAACTGACAGCTGAGTGAGGCCGTGACAAAAGGACATAGGATATAGGTAAACCATGGGTAGCAATGCAGCGACACCACGAGTCAACAACTAAACGCAGACTAACTAAAAACAAAAATAAAAAATATAACTAAAAAAAAACGACTCTTATACTACTGCTGCTGCCTGCTGCAGTTGTCGCATAATCTTCACAATTTTTTGCACAATTTTACAGTGGCTGATGCCCAATGCAGTCGTATTGGTATGGCCTGATATGAACATGGATCAAAGCGGCCTTCTTACTTGCAGCAACACAATGGCCATTTCCTGTTGTTGTCGCTGCTGCTGCTGCTGTTGCAGTTGTTTGTGGCACGTTGTTGTTGCTGTTGCTGTCTTTCACAACAATGCGACTTCAAGCAGCGAACGCGTAAAGCTTATCATCAACGCATGGCCAACTGAGCAGAGCAGCAGCAGCATCCACAACAACTACTACAACAACAACAACAATAACATGAACAACAATCAACAGCAGCATTCCGTGCTGTTGACACTTTGGATTCGAGAATTTATGCAACTTAAAAGCGGTCAAGTTACGAATTTATGCATGGCACCATGCACAAATACATGCAGTGCCCCATTACACTGAGACAGTTGCAGCAGAGTTTTCATATAAACGAGCAGCCCTGTTAACAATTTCATAGCATACTTTCGAGCTGCTCAAAGAATTCAACTTATAGTTTAACAACCAAGCAAGTTAAATTCTTTGAGCCACCCAAAAGTATGCTATAAAAATATATATAAGCTGCCTGGGAATATAATTGTGATTATATTTATTCATTATTTAATTTGAATTGTTCTTCTTCTTAAAACGAAGGAAAAGTTTCAATTTATATACATATGTTCTTAAAAAGTAATTATATTAAAATTAAGCTAAAATTATGACTTAGTTTATTATGTATAAAATGCAAAAATCAGAACACTATATACTTATAAATAATTGCATTATTCATACAGTTCTAATTGCTCAATTATATTTAATTATTTTATTAAATTTCTTTAGCTGATTATTAGGCATCAAGTTTTATATATCTTATTATTATTAAAATTAAAAGTGATTTTATTTTAATTTATTTAAATTATCTTTACATTTGTTTTTATAAAATTCCCGTATCAACAATAGTTTTTTTTTAAGTGTAGCCACACAGCTGGTGGGCGCAAACATATAAATATATGTTTGCATGCATTTTTTTGCTGATGCATAAATTGAGCCCCGTTCATTCTCTCTGGCTCTGGCTTGGGGTCTAGGTTCGGGTCGGTATGGGGAGTATCCCTCTGGGCCGCAGAGGCGGAACGGCAATTGCTTGCCTGACTTGCCTGACATTTGCTGCTTTCAGATGCTTAACTCCACGCTGACGCTTTTAATTTTTATTCTTTTATTGGAAGTTACATAAAATATATAATCGCACGATTTTCATTTCAGCCCTGCATTTGCTTCTTTCACTGTTATTTGTGTTGCAGGAACTGCATGGTCTTTAAGCTTTGTGTGGAAACATAAGGAATAATATACATAGTTGTGTATTAAAGAGCAGATGTTTAAATACATTTAAAACTAATAAAAATATTTTTAAATTAAACAATTCAAATATAATTAAGTTAAATTATATTTTTCGCATAAAGTTAAACAGTTTATTATAAATAGTAATAACTGTTGTCACTGCAAAGAATATTTAAATGTTAGCTGCAAATAATCCCAATTATCTTTTAGACTTTTTCACTTAGCCCCTTGCATAGGCTTTTCAGTTCTATTGTGTCACGGCTGAGGCTACAGCAACAGTCCACCTTTACCACAACCAGAAAGCTTTCATCAAAAGCCGCGAAAATTCCAAGAACTAGGGCAACAGCCGTAGCTATTGTACACGGTATGCTGACGTGCGGTCTTATTAACATTTCCAACAGCCTCCCTACACCCACACCCACACTCCACCCACTAGCTAAATCCCTCGCTGCCCTACACCCCCCTCCCGCACTTCGCACTGACCATCCAATCTCGGAGTGCGCCTAAGTGCAACGCATTGCGCGAATTACATAATAAATTCTCAGCTTATTTGCATAGTTTTGTGGTTCCGAACAATGTCCGAGCCAAGTTAATGGAATTTTGTAATAAATTTCCCAACGAGTTGGTTAAACACACTTTAACAGCTCATTGCAGTTAGCGCCAAAAATGTTACCCTACATCTTTTTAAGGTAACCAGGAAAAGGAGAAAGAATTTATATTTAAAATTTAATTTTTTTTTTTTTTTTTTTTTTTTTAAATTCTGTTTATTTAATATATAAATTTCTTATAGCCTACTGTTACTATTATTAGCAACTTATACTATAGGGGTATTACAATTTTAACTGGCTATACACATATTTACAGCTTAATACTAGGGTATAGGTAGGGGAGGAATTCAATAAGTTGGGGAAGAAACACAAGGCGTATGGTTGGGGTTTAAAATTTAAGAAACGCACACTTATTAAAATTTACTCAAATTTAAGTTTTAAATAAGACAAGTAACAAGTAAGAAGTACATATAAGGACTTTGAAAAAGTAAAAAAGGGTCTATTAAGTTTGTGCAACTCAGAATTGTATGTGACAGACAGAAAGAGGCCCCTATATCGGTTGAATCTGACTGTAGCTTTCCAGGCGGAAACGGAGAAAACGGTGCCCTTGCCAAGTCGAAATTTTGACATGTATTGTTAACTATTCTTTTTAAACAAATTTCTCATTAAGTTTTATTTTCTACTCGCATTTTTAATTAGTTGCAACAAATTGCTAGCTCTTAAAATTGTTTATTTTACTTCTAAATTCTTATTAAATTTTAAACCAAGTGTGCTTTGACTCAAGCAATTTCGTAATTCCTGAGCAATATTATAAATTAAAATCAGTTCTCGCTTCGACTTCATTAGTGTGACTTTAACTTGTGTTTTTTTTTAATTTCCTTGAGCTTTTAAATACAAAAAAATAAATAAAGTGTCTGAAGAAATTCCTGAAACTAAGAAAAAGTACATGGAACTATAAGATCCTGGTAAAAGTATATGGATTGCTAAGGTACCACATTACGTGGCCAAGTTGTGGGAGCAAGCTCCAGAGGATATGGACGTGGGCACCCTGTGGGTCCATAAGACGGATGAGATAGATCTCAAGCTAAGTCCAGAATTGCTGAAACTTAATGGTGATACCAAGACCTACGCAACTGATCTTAAGGTTAGGAGGTGTGATAGCACCAAAAACACGGCCATATTCTCAACCGATGAAGATGGAAACACGGCCTTGGAAGGAACCGTCACTGATCGATTGGAATGTGTGGCCCTCTGTAATAAGAAGTATCTCCAGATGAAGCAAGACGCCATGAAGAAAAAACCCCCCGCACGCTGTGCATTGCCTGTGGGCAATGTGGTGAACAATTTCAAGCCAGTCGCTAATCATGCCCATAATGTAATGCCCTATTGTAAATTCACAATTCCTGGCTATATCTAAATTTCTATATTTTTTGTAGCGCCAGGATGCCATTCGTAGAAAGGAAACCTTCTCCAGGGTACTCAAATCTACTATGATGGATATGACCTTCAAGGCGTTCGAAAAGCATCAGTACTACGCGCTTAAGGATCTGGCAATCGTAACTAAACTGTCTCCGTTTTTACTCAAGCCTATACTGAATGACATTGCCGTGTACGGCAAGGATCCGGCTCACAAGCAGATGTGGGAACTGAAGGAGGAATATCGCTGTTATGGGAAGGAAAAAGAAGAAAAAAAGACTGAAGAAAAATAAATAATAAATGCGGCAACTTTCACTTGCAAAAGGCAAGAAACTTTTTACATTGTACAACACTAGAAAAAGTGGGATGACAGCATATGCAGTTGTCAGTGTGTCTCAGTGTAAGTTGCGAGAAAGAGACCGCTATAAAACCCGTGTGGTTGTGGTAGTGAAGGGAACTGAAATCGATCAGTTGATTTGTGAAATTAGTAAAATAAACCCCAATATTTTAGCACACATGCCACCAATAAAGGTAAAGAATGTCACGATTCCTTACAAGAGTTCGAATGTCCAGTTAGTGTGCGAAAATCCAGTCAAATACGATCTGAAGAGAGGTGACATCTATTGCCAGGTGATGCATTCTCTATATTCTGTATGAGGAATTGTAAGAGTTTAATATAGTATAGTGCTTGTATGTGAGTTCATTTCAAACTACATATTATATTTTGTGCAATTCAGCACTAGCTTTTTAATATTGTTCTGGCCTACTCCGATCATACACATACAGACTTGTTGCACAACAAAGTCAATTGTACTTTTTTAAATTACATGGTCTAAATATTAGAGCAGCATAATATTCACTTCAATTGAAGTCACCCAATTTACAAAGTTCAAGAATTAAATTATGAACTATTGAATTAAAATAAGTACGAAATTAACTGGCACAGGCCAACACTAGCTTAGTTATTACTTGGATATATCATTTAATTGGTGCAAAGCCTGTTAAATAATCCAAAATCATTACAGAATAAACAGTTGCAGTTAACACTGTGTAAACATTAAATTTGTTTTTAGTTTTAAGTGTCAAAAAGGGGAGGCAGAGCAATTACAACAAGTGCCAACTGCACATCAATAACATAAAAGCAGACAACTCAAGGCAAAGAGCCAGAAGGGAGTAGGGACTAGGGGAGTAGGGGAGTAGGTTGGCCAAGGGGGTAAGTTGTTGGGGAGGGGGGACACTTTTCAAGAACTGTCGTCGACTGGCGGCTGTTGCCGGATGCGCAAAGTTGCAGTCAGGCAGCGGAAACAGCAGCGCAGTAAAAGTCGCACTACGAGTACGAGTACTTCTGTGGTTGTCAGTTGTTTTAACAGCTTAGCTAAGCCCCCCTCCCCACCCCTCTCTGCACCCTCTCACTATCATCCATCCCCACGTCGGGGCGGACTTTTACCTCTAAGCGACCAGTACTCTCCGGATTCCTGGCTTCTGTGGATTTGCCACGGAAGTGTGCTGTCAATTTACGCACTGGCAACGGTGACGTCAACTTTTAAGTTTTGCTCTTAGTTTGATTTGCACTTAACTCGCCAAAGTTTCTGATGAGCTTTATTATTGCAGTCTAACGGTGAAATTTTACACCTACTCTACTACTACTACTATACATAGGCAACCGCACAATATTGACTTCATAATTGAAGGCCTTTTCCATTAACCCCTCTCACGTTTCTCTGATTCTTTTTCCAGTGAGTAGAACTTTAAGTATTGACAGCAACTGTCTGAAACTTATGTCGGCTTTTAATATCCTGCTGAGCTTCTTCTTCGAGGCTCTGTAAATTATCTCGGAGCACGCATAGACCGACAGACACAAACATTTCTGCATTTGCCTAAAAGTTTTTGCGCCTTGACGAGCATGCAACGTGTGCAGCTTTGACAGTTTTGACTGCATTCATAAAATTTTAATCAATTTGTCAAGGCAGATGATATCGTAAAATATATGAAAAATGCAAAAAGAACTGAGAGAGATCAAAGAGCAAAAAGATACAGTACTAATATAGCCAGAAATGTAATAGGTATTAAAGCTGTTATTATATCCAAAATCGAGCTAGCAAAAATCCCCCAATTAACTATGGAAAGGTTAAAAAATCAAAAATTATTCAAAATCATTCACGGTATATATGTAATATAATGTAATATGACTTTAGCTTATTATTCCAACTAAATGCAACTTTAGGTACGGCCCAAAAGTCTGAAAATCAAATTGAAATGAATTAAGAGATAAAAAATGCTATATACAATAATTCTATAAAAACATAAAAAATATAATTGAAATTTATTAATTGTTGAACTGTTTCCAAATAGATTGATCAATATTCTATCTTTGTTAATCTAAATTTCATTTTAAAATTAAATGAAGATCTATTTTTGCTAATTAATAGAAAAAATACTAGCACAATACATTCTATAAAAAAATAATAATTTAAATTCGATAATTGCTTAACTGATTCATAGGACAAATATTCCAAATAGATGATCGAAATTCTTTATTGGTTAAAAGTTAAATTCCCACTGTCTCAATAGCAGCCACGACTGAAGTACTCTTTGTCGTTTGCCTTATACTACATTCAAGTTGAAGTTAAGCCAACGAGCCGCTTCACCTGCTCAGGTAATGCAAATGTTGATAGCTTCGTCAGCTCAGTGTCTACTGTCTCCAGTCTGCCGTCCTTCGTCCTCTGTCCTCTGTCCCCTGTCTCTAGGCGCTGGCAAACAAATAAAATTAATGCCAAACAACTGCACAATATCGTTCAAGTTTTTTGGGGGAGTGAAAGAGGCAAGTAGAGGAGTAACAAAAGCAACAACAATAATGAAATCTGCTCAACTAAATTTTAGCTGGCATTTGTTTGCTTTAGACAAAGGCCAAGCAGCATCAAAAACGCTGCAACTGCTTACTCAAGCGCAACAGTCCCACACACACACACACACATACTTATGGTGTGTAAAGGGGTGGTGGGTTGGTGCTGCACACTTGGCGGAGCGCATTTTAATTTGATACCTTTATTTATTCCTGTGCGCACACAACTTAAACAAAAGAAACTGAAACGCAGCCTGAGCGAGTCACACAGGCTTCAAGTCGCAAGTTGCAAGTTGTCAGTTGTGTGTGTGTGTGTGTGTGTATCTGCATCTGCATCTGCAACTGCAACTGCAACACCAACAGCAGCAGCCAAAAATGTTCAGCTGCAGGTAACTTCGAAAGAAACTTCAATTTTAAGTTGCTTAAAAAGTTGTCACAGCGCTTAAGAGCTAAGCAGCTCACAGTTGCGCCCAATTCTGAGGCAGCCGAAAAAGGACACTACACTGCGAGAAAAATGATATGAACAAAGTTTAAATTAAAGCAACAAAGTAAAACTCAGAAATATCTTTTATTTTTGGTGTACTTGATATGATAGAAGAATAGTTAAACAACAGAGTAATGAAGTAGAGAGTGCAACCGACAGTAGGCTTTGCAACAGTTTTAGTCATATTTTAAGAACTTTCTTAATATCAGTCAAAGAGTTTGCACATTAATGGGCCCAATTATATCAAAGAGTATGGATTTCTTTAAAAGAAAAAAACTAAAAGTTAAAATTAAGATTGGTATAGACAGACTGGTAGATAGACGGGTTTAGTATATACAGCTATAGCTATAGGTACAGTATATTATAGCTATTCTACACGTAGTTATAGGATTCTCTTGGCACCTTTATAAGCCCAATTGTACAGAAGAGTATGAATATCTTTAAATAGAAATAGCTAAAATTTAAAATTATATTCTTCCACATAGATAGACTGACTGATGGACAGTCGGGTATAGTCAGATCGTCATGTGTATAGCTATTCTACTCGTAGTTGTAGTACAACTGGATTAGCCTTATTTTGAGAACTTTCTCCTTAAGATTTAATTTCAGTCAATTTTATAAAAGAATCAGACCTGTTCTGAATTTCGATTCCGAGTAAATTGATCGGAATCGTTTTGATTCCAAACGTTTTGCTGTTCTGACATTTCAATTCCGAGCAAAATCGTTTTGAAAATGAGTGCCTATGAGCAGTCGGAATGAAAAGGATTTGGCAAATTTAACATGTATATGGTTGTTTTTCCGCCCTGTACTATGAAATTTCCCCTTTCAAAACGACTCGTTATTCAGAACAGGTCTGAATATAAATATTTTTAAACGGGAAAAACTAAAATTTAATATTATATTTTTCAACATTTAGATAGAGAGGCTGATAACAATCGGGCATAGTCATATCGTCCTGCTCATAGCTATTATACTCGTAGTCATGGGTATAAACTGATTTATTATTTTGATTGAAATAAGTACATATAAAAGTCAGTGTAGCAATTTCTTTTAGTTTTTTAAGTACAGTCACAGTTTTCTTTGTTTTTGCGAGTGGAGTTTGGAGGACAGCTGCAGTTTAGTGCAAATGAGTCGCTGGCCGTAGAGCAGGGTTCCATTTCTCCACCCAAAAAAAAAGCTCATCTTCCAGCAGTGTCTGTCTATCAAGTTCTCTCTCCATTTCTCTGTCTCTCTGTCTCCACTTGCAGCTGCTTTTTATTGCCACTGCGCTAGTCTTTGCCTTTTGTCTTGTGCCTGGCATTTATTTATTTTTATGCTGTGTGTTTTTTATCGCAACTTTTGCTTCCTTTTTCGTTTTTCGTTTTTGTTTATGCGTAATTGTTGATAACTCGCTAAAGTTTTTATGTTCAGCCCCGTAAAGGGGTAACTTGGGTGCATTTACTACCAAAAGTTGAAGCGATCGTATTTTATGTCTACTGCAAGAAAGTTGACTTGAATGTCTATTGGCCTTTAGTTCGACTGTCAGCAGAGTTGCTTTTAATTTCAATCACAATTGAAAACACAACTTTAATTAAGCAATGAAATCCTGTTTTATAGCAATTCAAATGTAACGATATCTCTTGGTACTATATACAATTGTAGGGTATCACTCGAGTCGGTCATTTCGTAAGATTACTGCACTCTTAAATGCAACAGCTTTAGCAGCCATTGTTTGTGCTGATCCTTTGCTGTGCCGAGTTCCGAGTCCTTAGCTGTGGAAACTTTTGTAATTTTATTAAGGCACACGCCCGAAATTCGACAACAAGTTGACAAAGCCCTGTCAAAGATTAGCAAATGTTGTCATTAGCCCCAAAAGACACAAGTACAAAGTGGCAGTAGCAGCAGCAACATAAGAAGCATAAAGTCCAAAGAAGGTTGCACACCTCTGCATATGTACAGACAGACATTAATACATATACATGTGCTTTATGAATTTATATAAACATTAGGAGACTTCATCGGACCCCCAATAGTACTTCAAATCCATTCACGATATATTTTAGTATAATTCATTTTATTTAAATGATATATTTAAATATATATATATTACTACATAGAAATGTGGGCCATATATCTAAAGCAATTACAGTGAATATTACCTAAGTCAAATTTTACAAAAAAGCAATTTTACTCAAGCGTCATTGCTTCCGTTGCCTACATTGAGTGGCAAACTAAGCTATACATATGTAACACTCGTAGAAAAGGGCATATTTGATAATTACAAGATAATTACAGTACTAAAAAAAATCCATTTTCATATTTATATTAGCCTAAATGTCAAATAAAATGTAGAATATATAATTAAAATAAAATAGTCCAAAATAGTGAACCTATTTAGATGACCGGCAGTGTAAGTAAATAATAAGGCAATTTGATTAAAAACGCTTCTCGCATACTAATACATAATGTTACTATGTAGTACACTTATGTTTTCAATGTTTCTCAATTCTACTTAGCAAGTGCTATATGAAAGTGGAGAGCTTTTCGTCAAGATAATAATATATTTCAGTAAAGAAGGTACAATTCTAATTTAAAAACGAGTACATATAATTGTAAGCTAGGCCCTTCATGTCAGATCTTTAGGGTGAACCAAGTTGAGCAGGTGGACCTACTTCGACAACAATATGTACATACATATGTATGTACTTACGTACATGTCTATTATTATTATTATTATTATTATTATCCATTATCATCCCTACTCTACAACGAGTTTAATTTTTCTCTGGAAATATTGTCGGATAATTTTAAACAAATAGTAATGAGTATTTTTCTGTGTATGTATACGTCTGCTCACATACTAAGGAGCATGGTCTGCTGTTTATTCCAAGTTTGGCAGTTTTGCATTTGGTTAAGGTTCACATCTGAGTATGATTTGACTTTTTCTTTGCCTGCCTTTTGCTGCTGCTCTCTGTGAGAGTTGATGAACTGGCAATGTGCACCTTTGGCACAATTTCATCACAATTTGGGTCAATTACACGCACTTGTCCAATTGAAGCTTACTGCTCTCCTTTTTGCAGTTCTCTGTCAGGGCCCGAGCTCAGAGACATTCGACTCTTTAGAAGTCAAACGGAAACCATAAGTATGAGACTGTGTGTATGAATGGGTGTGTATAGGTTTATACTTTATGTCTGATCGATTTGTATATGTGTATGTCCATATGTGTGTGCTTTTAGAAAATAAACAAGAAAATTTTTCATTTGATGGATACGATGAAATGGCCATTATTTCGAGCTATTAAACATGGCATGCATCGATGAATATTCATTCTAATTTCAGATTTAATCATAAACTACAAACGACGCAGTCGAATGCATGTGACAGACCTTATACTTGGTCGTTAAATTATATAAGAAGCTGATAAAGCACAAGTCGGGAAGTCTGTCACAATTGGCTTTATTTAATTATTTATTTTTGTTTTTCTTATTTTATTTTATGATTGTTATTTTTGTGGAAAAAAATGTATCAAAAATAAGAAACGGACTAGAATACATATCTCTAGTTTTTATCTAACTGCTCATATGAATATAGTCGGATAGTTATTGCCCATTTGTTCAAGAATGTAAATATTTATGTGAATGTATACCATACTTCATGCATTTGGAATCCATACATATTCTTCATACCCTCCCAGGGTTTCTAAGTCTAGTAATATTACTACTCCCATTAGCTGCATTAAATGCACTGCCCACTATATAGTGAGGCAACAAAAAACAAAAGAAATGCAGCAAATAAAGACAAACACCCCATACTGCAGTCTGAAAGAGGCGAGTACGAATAATTACTGGCGATATAAAACTGCAATGCCAGCTGACAAAAACGCAAAAACAACAACAGCAACAACAATAACAAATGCACAGAATGCTGGCTGGCGTCTGCGGTGAATGTCGACAGGGCTGCTGCCAATGTCGTGACAGGGTGCTCTGCCTCAGACCGACCCGACCCAACTGGAGCTGGTGAAGCCCCAATGATCG
This sequence comes from Liodrosophila aerea, assembly GCA_035045005.1. NCBI lineage: Eukaryota > Metazoa > Arthropoda > Insecta > Diptera > Drosophilidae > Liodrosophila > Liodrosophila aerea. Next base: position 807,899 of record JAWNNL010001217.1, read on the forward strand.
ATGTCGTATTGTCAGTTTCATAAAAATTCAAACAGCCAGGGAGCGACCAGGGCTGGGGACACCACAGCGGTAAAATGCTTTTGTCAAAAGGCTTAAACTGCCAACCCGGCAGCAGTAAGCTACACTCTATCCCACAGTCCGCACAGTCAGCTCCCCCCTATGCCCCCTATCAGCTCATCCGTTCCCCTCTGCGCCACTTGCCAATCCGATGAATCCTGGCGAGCTGCGAGCTGCGAGCTGCAGACCAGCAGCCAACGAGGCGAGCCACTCCTTTGCTTTATTGTTGGCCATTGACGGCAAGAACAACAGCAACAACAACAACACACCATGGCCAGCAAAAGGCAAAAGATGGCCACGCTGTAAAATGCAATAAATTAAACAATATCTGCACCAAATTGCTGCTGCATTCGGTTGTCGTAGTACATGGAGAGGGGGAGGGACGGTGGGTTGGCCAGAGGGAGCTGAGGATTTTTACTGATGCTTTTGGCGTTTAACAATTTTTATGCGGATTTGAGCTTCTCTTTTTTTGCGTGTGCCAATTTTTAAAATGTTTTTTTAAATGATTTTTTTTTTTCATTTTTATTTTGTTTTACTAGCCATTCGCTTGTCGTTTTTTCTGGCATTTTATTTATGAGCGTGTGTGGTTTTAATTTCCGACTAAAACGCCCGCTGACCCCTGCTGTTAGAGGTCCTGCTATGTATGCAGCCAATCACTTTGACTTGGCTGTGAGCGGGGGAACAATTTTAACTCGAATAATATTTGAAAATATTTCCATTGTAAATAAATGTATTTATTACAACTCTGCAGTAATTTTCATTCCTAAACATTTATTTAGAAATTGTTTACAGTTTGATTTAGTTAATTATGAATATAAATGAATTCGAGAACTGTAATATTTTACGTTACAGAAAATACATTGCCTTGCCTCTAGCGTCTATAGCAGCAACAGCAGCATACATACTCTTGTATGTACAACAAATGCAGCATATAGTACATACCCGCAATAGCTAATCCGTCTATCGGACGGATAGACGCTGCTAAATCGACTAACTAGTAAAATAAATCCCAATATTTTAGTACACATGTTTAGAGTTTTGCCAACAGAATATTCACCGAATATTCCATTATTTATTTTATAAACCACCTATTTATCTGCTTATTGCTTTCTTCTGGTATCATCTCGATATGCCACCAAAAAAGGTAAAGAATGTCACGATTCCTACCTACAAGAGTGCGAATGTCCAGGTAGTGTGCGAAAATCCAGTGATATACCATCTGAAGAGTGGTGACATCTATTGCCAGGTGATGCATTCTCTATATTCTGTATGAGGAATTGTAGGAGTTTAATATAATTTATTTTTATTTTAGGAGACATGACAGGAAACAGAAGCTAACCGAACTAGCAGTCGTACAAGGCAAAGCAATTTAATTTAATCAAAGACTAAGCTAGCCATTGACAGTCAAATGCCTTGACAATGGCTAGAGCAGAGTCCATGTGTTGCCTGCTTGCTCCGCTTCGACAGTTGTGGTCAAGCATTCAGAGCAATACGAGTGCTGCACGTATGCAGGGTTTAAGAAAGATTTTTATACAACTAAGAATTAAATATTTGTTTTACATAAATATTTAAATAAATTTAGAAATTATATTTGGGTATATATATTATTTATTTATTTTATTTTATAAAATTTAAATAAACTTACAAATTATATTTGTTGTTTTTTACAACATATTCTCTATTATGAGTTATATTTCTATAACTAGCCCTAATGTTTTATTTAAATAGTACCTTTTTCTTTCAAATGATTTGCGTATTTAGTTAAATTCTTATCAAAACGTTCTTGGTTCTATCTAAAGTAGAGTTTTCCCATTACAGCAGCATTTGAAGCTCAGCATTCGTTTGGCAATGACGGTGTGAATTTTGTAATTTGAATTCAAATTTTGGTCACGCTGATTGCAAATACCAACAGTTAAGAGCAGGCAGATTGAAGAGTGGCAGTGGCAGGGGGAGGGGGGCATTGCAGCGCGTATAAATGCAAGCAAATATGCAAATCAGTTGCCGCATGGCACATAAAATATTTGCGCTTTAACTGATTGCGCATACGTCGCGTGGCACGTTGAGTGGCAGAGTGCAGAGTGCACAAAACCTGGCCTGGAGACATTTCGGCACTGGACACTGAAGTGTGCATCGCAGTGGAGAGGGGGAGGGGGAGGCAGGGTGGCCAGAGGAGACACCCAGTTAATTGCTCGAGTGCAACGCTTTACCCGGGCTTTTTGCTACTAAAATGCAACTGCGGTCGACAACAGCAACAACTACAACAACAGTGGCAACAATAACTGCAATGCATTGGCTATAACAACAATAACACTCAACAGTGGCCATTAACATGTGGTCTGGACATACAGACAAAGCCACGCCTCAATCGGAGGCAGTGGCCCGACTGTCCGGGCTTATATGGAAGCTGTCACTTTGTATTGTTCGCAAAGGTTTCATAATGCTGTCAATGCAATTAATTGCATAATATTGTATACTACACTCACACTACACTCCACACACCATATACTAGTATATACATACTCTACTACTCAGATACAGGCATGTATTCACTGTATTCTCTTCTTAAATTTGCCACACAGACCAAATCAGGACATTATTTGGCTTTAAAATCTGTCGCAGCTCATTCAATTCTGTTTCACAGCCATTGTTGTTGCTGCTATTGTCCCTGACATGGCTTTATCGCATTACATAAATTTTATTAATATGAATTTAATGTAAATAACATGACAAGACGCTGCTCCAGCCAACGAGTGCGATTGCCACGTGTGTGCGTGATAAAAAAGCAAATGAGATAAAAAAAAACAAGAGAATACTTGAGTGCCGCTTGATTTTATTTTTGCATGCATTGACAGACTAAGTGCTCTCAAATACTCTAAAGAGTTCCATTTACATTAGTGCCAGGCACAACAAATAGGTATTTACAACATTTAAAAATCCTCTGCACTTTCTGCATTGAATATATTGAAATCTGTTGAGCGCTCTTAGTTAATATTATATTATTGTAAATTAATTATATAATTCTATAATTTTCAGTTAAATAAACTTATTTAAAGGTTTTCTTATATAACTTACTAACTATATAAAAAAAAAAGCTTTTGAGCGTTTTTGTTTAAAATTATACTATTATATAATTGCAATAAAAATAGAAAAAAATTGTGTATAGAAAAAAGATTTTTAAAAATGAAGTATCTAAATTTTTCAAATAATAAAAATTAGTTAATAATTTTATTTTAAAGTTTTCTTATTATTATTCTATAAACACAACCTATAGTGCTGGTGGTCGATAAAGTTATCAACAGCCGATAAAGATATTGATAACAACGGGACGCCATGGTGGAGTAGCATCGAATTGATTTGCAGTTACTATATTTGCATTTAGTAAAACTTTTTCTTATTAAGAAGTACCAAAAAATGTACAGCTCTTTTGCATTTAAAACTTCTAAACTATTGTATTAAAAGTAACATATATAAAAGATTACATATATAAAAAATGGTTGTAGCTTTAGTGACTAAAAACTAAGTTCTCTCAATCAGGAACTTTATTGACTGCAGTCCAAGTGTTTATGTGTGTGTGTAGTGCTCTGTGTGTGTAATAGTGTGTGTATATTTCTGTGCAGCAGTTATAATCCTTAGTTAAATCCTTTTGCCATGCTTTGACACGCTTACAATTCACTTGAATGTCAGCAGCTAATCCGCCTTTGGAATGAGGTCGTCTGCCACATTCTCAGCTCCCCAGTCCCCAGTCGTCGCACCCTCTCCTCCCTATTCCCCTGCCGCTTGGCGAGTTCATTGCGACACTTGACAACGACTCTGACGACACTGGTGACCCGCCTTAGCTCAAGTTTTCATTTCGCTTTTGCTTTGCCTTTGCCTTTTTTTTGCCATTTTTTATTTTGTCATTTTAATGCCCGCAAACAATTTAATTAAGCGGTTCGTTTTTTTCGCGTTCCCATTTTTTGGTGGCTTTTTTATGGTTCACACATATTAGGATACTTTGGGGTGTTTGCTTGTTTGTTCGTCTGTCTGTCTGCCTGTTTGGCGTAATTTTCACTTTGTCAAACATGTTGACATTTGGTTAATATCCTGCTATACTGTATGCACCGTATCAGACAAATTCGCTGCTCATTTTTATTTCGCTACACGTTTGTTTATTTGATTTCATTTCGTTTTAAGTTTATGTGCTTCCCCCATTCTTACCATTTCCCCCATTGTTGTTAGCTACATAAAGACATTTAAAGTTTATGGTCGTTTTCGGGTATTTTTAACTTCTTTTTTGCTTGCCATAAAAAACTCGCATGCACACACACACACACACACACACACACACAGTCCACCCCCACACGCAATCGCACGCCTTGTGTGCCTGACATGTATTTGGCTTACTTTGTGATTTGTATAAATACAGGAAACGGAAATGACAGTCACGACACGGAAATGGCACGCCATTTAATTTCCATGCCGCGTGCCCTGACTTCAATGCCGCCTCACACTCTCATGCTGCCACTTACAATTTGTTCCTTCATGTCTCTTTGTGATAAACAAACAACATTTTTTCGGGCACAACAATACATACACACACACACACACACGCACATTGAAATACGTGCTTCTGACAATTGTATCAGTGCAGTCATTTTACAAATGATTTTCATTGCAGATTGAACATTTCATTTTGGCATTTTTAAATATTATTTTTAAATATTAATAAAAGTTAATTTTCAAGTTTTGTAATTCTCTATAGTCAGACGAACAGACAGTATATTGATTCAGCTCAGATCGAACTATTTACGATCAAAGATACATACATAATAAAGGGTTTTGCCTTTAACACATGTTAGCATACTTTTTACACACAAATGCAATAGACAGATATACGGTGCTAAATCGACTTAGTTTCTGGTCCTGATCAATATATATATATATACATATACATATATATGAAGGAATTTAATATATTGGAGTTAAATCTCCTAATATTTATAACATTAAAACACATGTTTTGCTAATAGAATATTCACCGAATATTCCATTTTTTATTTTATATAACACCTATTTATGCTTATTGCTTTCTTCTGGTATCATCTCAGTATGCCACCAAAAAAGGTAAAGAATGTCAAGAGTGCGAAAGTCCAGGTAGTGTGCGAAAATCCAGTTAGTGTGCGAAAATCCAGTCAAATACCATCTGAAGAGTGCTGACATCTATTGATGATCTATTGATCTATATGAGGAATTGTAGGAGTTTAATATAATTTATTTTTATTTTATTTTTTTTACTTCTCTCTTCCGATTATGGTATAGTGCTTGTATGTGAATTCATTTAAAACTACATATTTTATTTTGTGCATTTCAGTACTAGCTCCGATCCTACAAATAAATACTTTGTGGGGTCAATGAAAATTGTACTTTTTTAATGTACAGGGTCTAAAAATAGTTAGCTAAAAATGAGAAGAACAAATTGCTGAAAAACTGAGTTTTTTTTCTATATGTAATGTATAAGAGCCTGGAAATATTCTTAATAATATCGAATTACAGGTGCTGCTTTCAGTATACATTTTTAATAATTAATATCCAATTACTAAGTATTATATCAGCATTTATACTTCTGTTTACACTCCATGTTATCTTCTATGCAGACGGTTTATATTTATCAATTCAGAAAGAAAATAAATAAATGAATTACAATACAAATAATTTTTTTCGTTTTAAACACTTTGGCCAATATTAATGCTAGTCATTAGTATTTAATTGCATATATTTTCATAATTTGCAATTTCAACAATTTATGGGATTGTGTTTATTATTTTTTTGCCTTTCTTTTTTGCAGTTACTCGTTTTCATTCAATTAATAAATTTAATTATAAGCAGAGCTTAATTGCTTGTTGCTCAGCACTACTGTTCATCCTGTGTCTGACCAAACAAAAGGATCAATTTATGTCATTTTTAAACGCTATTTAATGGTATTGTTTTCATTAATTACGTTCCATTTAATGTTTATTATTTATTAAAACAAATTTTATTATCACACATTTACACATTGATGTTGAGTTTACAACCTCTCTATCAGTACTTGTAGTACATGTCAGCTTTTAGTTTGGGAGTAGAGTTTTTGTCAAGGGATAGAGTCCCAATGTCACTCTTGCAAATAGCTTTAAAAGTCACTATACATATATAAATAGAGCCAGTTTACTGCCGATACTAGTGGAGAGTAAATATATAAAATATGTATGAATATAGCCAGTTTTCTGCCAATCTTATCGGAATCTTTAGTTATAATTATGTCGATTCTCTCTGTTGAAATTCGTTCATTAAACAAAGTCAATAGACCCTTTGCAATATTTAGACTTGAGTTTTTACTAATCTCAGATAATGTGTTCATATTTTAAGAGCAATGTTCTTAATTATATGTGTATATGTATATGTGTACTCACCTGTTAGTTCTCCAACTGTCGAGTGCGCGCAACTGTAGCCTTTCCGACTGGCTGCAATTGACTCCAACGGCTTGTCATATATTTGAACAAGTACAGTGATCATAAGTACAGCTCTATTACATAACCCAAAAATGTAGGTAGAATAATAACAATCATTAATAGTGGATACTATTGTAATACTCTCTGACTATGTAGACTTTAGTTCTTACTTAGTTTTTGTTTTCCCCAGTCCTTATCAGCCACACACAATGGAAAGTAACGTTGAAGTTTTTAAATTTCTCAGCAGGAGCAGAGTGAAAGTTTGGCTTGATCTCTGTGGAGTCGGTGACTGAGTTGCCTTTAAGTGTGTCTGTCCCTTTGGCTTTAAGTTGGTTTTGTCTGCGACTTAGCTGCGTATCATGATATGCAAATTTTCGGAGGAAACATCAAAGGCAAAAGCTCAAACAGACAATGACTTCGCGTCTCCTATACACTCCTGCACCCGGTACTCGGCACCCGGCACCCGGCCCTCGGTGCTCTGGCTCTTTGGCGGCCCATTTAATTTCGACAGCTTTTGTTACAACCAACATTTTATTTGCACGTTCGTTTTACGGTTTTTTGTCACTTGGCGTCATTTGATATTTCCCCCACCAACCCACACTCCCCCTTCCATTCCGTGCAGCGTCCACGCCTTATTTCGCTTTGCCTTGGCTTTTGTTTGCTTTAATTAAAAGTTAAGTAGGTGCGAGCGCCTCAACAATGACAAAATGATGGCAGTGTGGGTGGAGGAGGGGAAGTGGAACGAGGCGTGGCAGGGGGAAGGGCATGGGAACGTTGCAAATGAAGTTGTCAACTTTTGCAACTTCATTCCATTTCGCTTTACCTTTCCACCTGTACCCTATCCCTCCCCCGCCCCCTCCTGTCAGTGTAGTCTTCAGTCTCAATTTCAACTATTTCCACTCCACAGCCTGGCGAGGGCATTTTTGCAATTAATAAAGTTTTTTACCCTCAATTTTGTATATAATTGTTGCTGGTCTCTGGCTCTGTTTGTGTAGTTGCAATTAGTTTTTGCGCTGCTTTGATGCCTCTTAGGCACTCAAAGTACCCCCTCGCCCTCCACCCCTCCTCACCCCTTCTACAACCCTTTCCATGTCCATGTCCTGTCAAATGGATGGACAAAACACTGTGTGCAACTGTTAACTGCCTGACAGGTGCTGATTTTTGTTGCTGCTGCTCCTCCTCCTCCTCCCCCTCCCTCACCAACTTTTCTTGTTGTTGTTGTTGTTGTTGTTGTTGTTGTTGTTGTTGTTGTTGTTGTTGTTGTTGTTGTTGTTGTTGTTGTTGTTGTTCTTGTTGTTGTTGCAGCTGTGTAATTAACGTGAAAATTAAATGAGAGTCGAGCGGAAGAACAAGAGTTTCACGAGTTGTACTTACTTTGTCAAACGGAACAGGAGTGAGGGGGGGGCTCAAATCTGCATCAATTATGCAAATATAAAAATCATATTATTTTTCATAATCTAATTTACTCGCAATTAACTGCATATCTGCAGTCAGAATCCAGGAAAATGGTAAAAGTAGATGATTAATAAATAAAAATGTCTTCTAATTTGTTACATCCATATTTACATATATCGAATACATACAGATGTATATCAATTAAGTAAAAGATTCTTTAAAGTGGAATTTTAAAGAATTGTTCACTCCTTCTCTACTGCCAATGAAATAACGTTATGGTTCCGGTTCACATTATGATTATGATACCTTGATTAATTAACTTAGGTTTGCAACATGAAGGGTTACACACTCTTTACTTCAATACTAAATAATAGTCTGTAGAGCAGTTTAAGATAATTCATAATTATTCTTCATTATGTGCACCAATACTCGTCATGCTCAACTGCCTTGACATGTATGATTGATCATTGCTCTAACACACTTGCACATTCGGTTACTTACACTTACTTACGCTCTCTTATACTCTCTGCAACTCTTTATGTATAAGACACCGTAGAACAGCATCGCCTGTGCTGCTGCTAAGAGAACGAACTAATTCGTAATAGGTCAACTCCTGCACTGCACTTCTAAAGTCTTATTAAATTTTAAACCAAGTGTGCTTTGACTCAAGCAATTTCGTAATTCGTGAGTAATATTATAAATTAAAATCAGTTCTCGCTTCGACTTCATTAGTGAGACTTTAACTTGTGTTCTTTTTAATTTCCTTGAGTTTTTAAATAAAAAAAAAGAAATAAAATGTCTGAAGAAATTCATGAAACTAAGAAAAAGTACATGGAACTGAAAGATCCTGGTAAAAGTATATGGATTGCTAAGGTGCCACATTACGTGGCCAAGTTGTGGGAGCAAGCTCCAGAGGATATGAACGTGGGTACTCTGCGGGTCCACAAGACGGATGAGATAGATCTCAAGCTAAGTCCAGAAATGCTGAAACTTAATGGTGATATCAAGACCTACGCAACTGATCTTAAGGTTAGGAGGTGTGATAGCACCAAAAATACGGCCATATTCTCAACCGATGAAGATGGAAACACGGCTTTGGAAGGAACTGTCACTGATCGATTGGAATGTGTGGCCCTCTGTAACAAGAAGTATCTCCAGATGAAGCAAGACGCCATGAAGAAGAAACCCCCCGCACGCTGTGCATTGCCTGTGGGCAATGTGGTGAACAATTTCAAGCCAGTCGCCAATCATGCCCATAATGTAATGCCCTATTGTAAATTCACAATTCTTGGCTATATCTAAATTTCTATATTTTTGCAGCGCCAGGATGCCATTCGTAGAAAGGAAACCTTCTCCAGGGTGCTCAATAAATCTACTATGATGGATATGACCTTCAAGGCGTTCGAAACGCATCAGTACTACGCGCTTAAGGATCTGGCAATCGTAACTAAACTGTCTCCGTTTTTACTCAAGCCTATACTGAATGACATTGCCGTGTACGGCAAGGATCCGGCTCACAAGCAGATGTGGGAACTGAAAGAGGAATATCGCTGTTATGGGAAGGAAAAAGAAGAAAAAAAGACCGCAGAAAAATAAATAATAAATGCGGCTACATATATTATCCTTACGTTAATTATGAATAAAAAAAATAAAAATAAAGGTAAAGAATGTCACGATTCGAATATCCAGTTAGTGTGCGAAAATCCAGTCAGTGTGCGAAAATCCAGGCAAATATGATATGAAGAGTGGTGACATCTATTGCCATCTATAATTTATTTTTATTTTATTTTATTTTTTTTACTATTCTCCCGATTATGGTATAGTGCTTGTATGTGAGTTCATTTCAAACTAAATTTTTTTTTTTTATAATTCAGTACTAGCTTTTTTATATTATTCTGGCCTACTCCGATCCTACATACATATACAGACTTGTTGCACAACAAAGTCAATTGTGCTTTTTTAAAGTACAGGATCTAATGAATGCCTGTGCATCAGTTACAGGTCCTTAAACAATTTAGAATTCAATTAACTTCATTAACAATGAAAGCTGATAACGCAATGAATTATGTCTGAGGTGTGTGGCAAAGGTTATGTCTTAGCTCCTGCCCAACTGATAAGTCTTTTGCAGATATTCAGCATAAAAAAAACTGAAATACAGTGATTCTTAAAGAACGCTCTACCTTAACATAAATAGTACACACTTCAGTTGCAGAGTAAAGGCGAATGGCCAACGGCAAAGTGGGAACTTTAGATAAGGATGCACAGGCAGCGTTGACAGGACGTGAGGCAGCTGCAGCAGCAGCAGAAACTGAGACCTGAGTCTGGACAGAATTATTACTAATGTCATAGAGCGAGGCGACAAAAATATATAGTGCCATAGTCTCTGCTCTTGTCTGTGCACACACAGAGAGACAAAAAGCAAAATATGAGAGCTGAAAAAAGTGTGAAGCAAGAAGGATGCGCATCAATCACAAAAGAATTATGTTGGGGTAAACAAAAGCATTTGTCATGAAACAGCAGACAACAACAACAACGACAACAACAAGAACAACATGTGCAGCTGTTGCTGTTGCTGTTGTTTTTGTAAGTGCCAACGGATTGAGGGTATTAGCTTGAAAAGCTGCTGCTGGCCAGGCATTCTGGATCTGGTTTGGTCCCTGGTCTGTCAACTTGGTCCGACCAAAAATCCAAGCACCCGCTCTTACTCCCACTTTCTACTCATCGTTTTCTTCCATTTTCCACACATACGCATGGAAAAAGCCAGGCACATAAATCTGTGTCTAGTAAAAGGTGCATATGTCAGTGTGTGTGCACCTGAAAAAAATACATAGTTAATTGATATAAATTTAAAAATTGTATTTCAAGTTACTTTATCAACTATAGCATTTGTGTATAATTTATTAACAGTTTACAATTAATATGTATGAAATATATATATAGATAATGTTCAGCATAATAAGAGAAGAGAGTCTTAATATTCTACTTTTTAGTTTGCTTGGAACTACTAACGTTGGTTGCGCCCGACTGCAGCTTTCCCGGCTAGCGAAGCATTTGCATGTGTGTGTGAACCTTTTGAGTAATTGCACACATTTAAAATTCTTTTCACACTTGACGCCACAGGCACAAGGCTCTAAGCTTTCTCCCTGCCCTCCCACTCGGAGGTCAACATTCGCCAATTTTTCATGTATTTATGCATAATTTCCCAAAGTGCATACGAGTTAAAGCCATGCCCCCTAGGCAGTAACGGCAACTACGGCAGCAGCAGCTCTAATCGCTTGGCCATGCTTGCATATTTTGGCTAAATACTTGGTAGGAGTTATTAAATTTTATGCACTTGCTGCAAGTCATTTCCAACTCCTCCCCCTTGGGCGGACTACTTTCCCATACATAAACACATATTGACTGTTAGCTACGAGGTTCTTTGTTCGAAATTTGCATATAAATGAGTTCGGCTCAAAGGCAACGTATCGAAACTAAATATTTGCCATGTATGAGGCAGCGAGGTAGACACATCACATTATTTGTACAACTTATGCAACATTGCGCACATGTACACAAATATTTTGCCACAACTACACACGCACTTGAGGTACCTTTAGGAGGAGTGTCGAACGTTTTACCAGCAAACGGACATCCACATATGTATATGTTCATATATACTGTTCTTTACCCTACGATCATTTGTCATATCATATATTGTGCGAAAAACTATTGACTGTATCCCGCAGACGATCAAAACCCAGTTCGTTTTCCTCCACTCTTCTGCGGCTTCTTCCCACCAGTAACATAAGTAATATATTCTGAGTGTTGCTAGTGTTGCTTGTCTTCATTTGATTTTAAAGTTATTATAATACTAGATCGAACTAGGCGAAAATATAATGCAAATAAACGTTTGAAATAGCTGAAGCTAATTGATTCACGGCCGTATTCAATGCCATGTAATCTTCCTGCCTACCTTATTACCTTTGACCTCAAAACTGATCCATTTGCAAATGAACTTGGACAATTTGGGGTGCACGTAAGAGCTATAAGCTACTATATTATCTTGTACGTTGATAGCACTACACCAATCAGTCAGTCAGTCAGTCAAGCCAAAGAGTATATATTGAGTCCTAAAATGTCGCTAATATCTTTTTCGTGGCAAAGACTAGATACTATAGTATGTAGATTTTAGTAATATTTTAAATGATAATATAAGTATTTCAATATATTTTCCAAAACTTTGTCTGATTTTACACTATATTACATTAGCATTTTGCCATACCAAATGTAGTACAAAGGGTCATACTGGCATAATATGTACTCGGTCAAAATAATAGGCACTTTCCCATTATAAAAATATATTTTATCTGGGTACAGAAGTTTAATTGCAACTTTTAATAAATTTTTTTTTAGCGATGAGAAATCCTTCTAGTATATAATGTTATCGATGCAGTATTTACAAGAAGCTATTAAGTGCCATTAGGTAAGGAGAGCCTGGTCACACTTGTGCATAATTGTGCAATTTGATGAAACAAAGAAATTGGAATACTCGTAAATACACAAAAGTAATTTGAGGCTAATCTAACCCTAGAACAATTAAACTATAAAATAGTTCATGCAGTTAATTTTCATTTATTTTCTGCAAAAATAACTTGAAGTGCTAATGCCCATCAGCTGAAAGCCAGTATGCGATGTGGCCTAAAGCACAGACAAAGGAAAAGCAACAGCAACAACAACAAGGACAACAAACAGAGTAATAACAGCAAATAAAATAAAATAATATAATATAAGAACTTAAGCTGAATGGCACTGCAGAACAAAGTGACCAAAAAATGTTGTTACAATTTGTTGCTAAATTTCCAAACATTATTACATGCACACATTTTGGACACAGCTGTTGTTAGAGAACAACAAAACAAAAACAAAAACTTGGTATGCATACAAAAAGAAGCAAAGTGGGGAGGAAATATTTAGGGAGCACTGCAAGTGGCAAGTGAAGGTCTAAGATAGGGCAATGCACTGATAAAAATTACGTTATATTATAAAAACCAATATGATTTGATTTCAAATAAGATATATACATAGAACTAAATGATATTATGAGATAATACCTTTTTCGATTAATTTGATATCTTATTGAGATATGTGTATACATATATTCCTTAACAATTTCTTCGGGTGTATTGCCAAATTGAGTGCAATCTGGAAGTCAGTGCACTGTTTGAACCAAACAAATTGAAGCTGCCTTTGGGCTCAAATCTGAGAATTGTGCCAAATATGCTGGAGAGCTTTGTGGTTTGCCCAACTTAAAAATTTACTACACTCACAAAACTTAGTTGCTTTAGGTTTTTGCCTTTGGACTTGATGTATGTTTCTTTGTACGCATGCATCTGTATCCACTGACTGGCCTTTAGTGAACCAATGACCTTTTGACATGCACTGGCAAAAAAGCTAAGCAACATCATCATACCGCACAGCAGGCGCAGCAACAACAAAAACAACTATTAGCGAAGTGCATAGTGTTATATGTGAAGTCTGCACGACTATTGTTATACTCAGTAATCTACTTATACCCAATGCAACTTGCTTTGTTTAACACATTCTTTGGACTTACCAATGAGTAAGTTCCATCGAAATCAAAATTCAAATGTAACTTATGATCGATAACTTTTCGAGGTAACGACATATCTCCGACGCTCAAATAGCGACATAACTCCGATCGGAGATATGTAAGTTATAAATATACATACACAAATGTAAATAAACATATACACATATGTATTGGATACATGTACATTGTACAATAATATTCCTAATAACAAAATGTAAGTATTTTGTTTACTTGACTGCAGTCTGGCATACCCTGCTTTATATCAGTAACAACTTAACTACATAAGCGTTCTGACCTGCTTCCCCTGCCCCAATCTGCCCCTCGTCTTAGAGCTGTCATCATTGCTGTGTTCTATTCATTTTCCCGGCGACTGGGGGCACTTTTTGCACAGCGTTGATTTCCGTTTCTGTATGTAAAAGTGCAACTTGAGGCGCACTTGCACTCGAGTGTGTGTTTCTTTCTTTCTGTATATACAAACGCATACATATGTATGTGTGTGTGTGTTTGTTTGACTGTGTTGTGAGTTGACTGGCAGCAAGTGGTTAGAAAACTAAACTGTTGCCATGTGACAAGTGGCAGCTTGACGACTACTATACGAATGAAGGAGCTGCCGACGAGGACTTCGAGCACTCCGACAACGTCTGCGTCAGCGTCAGCGTCAACGTCAACATCAGCATCAATGAGTCTAGCAGTAAACAGAATGGGGCATGCACCTGCTGCGATACAACTAAAGGAAAAGCGGGAGAAGGGACGAGGGAACGGCGACAACTTTGGCCTGTTGTTTTTTAGCTTAAAAACTCTTCAAGTGCATACTCAAAATTGCCACAAAAGGCAACAGCAACAGTGTCATCAAGGGCAACAGAAGAAGGCTGGAGGAGGTAGCTCTAGCTGCAGCAGTTGCCCATTTAAGCACTCAAGTAATGAGTCGCCTCGAATGCGTGAGTGCAGTCAAATGGGTTAAGTGCAGGAATTTAAAACACTAGCAGTGTACGCTGCTACACTCGAACAAAATCTAGGCTAATTCGCTAAAGTTAAAAGTTGTAAACTATTTAAAAGTAGTTGGCAAATAAAAATATTATTTAAAAGTTTTTTGTTCTTTGTATGCTTTAATACATACATAAATTTTGTTGTGTTTTCAGTGTAATGCAACCCCCTATAGCAGTACAATCCATGTCTATTGAACCTAAGCGTCGGGGTTAAAGTTGAAACGGCTGCAGTATCAAACAAAAGCCAAAGCAAAGGCAAGAGCAACAAAAGTATTAATACACATAAGCGTATGAAGCGTCAGGTGTGCAGTCACGCAGTCGGATGCACTCATCAATATAGGAGAAACACAGTTCACGGTTTATGTTGATGATACTGCTTGTTACATGACTGACCAACAGTCTGTTATACCCACTTCTCTTGAGTACAGGGTATAAGCAACAAACCCTTGGACGCAACAATACTTGGAAAAATCATTTAACACCAAAATCGGATTATGAAGCTCATATGAGCACAAGTCAATGCATAAGACGCTTTTGCAGAGATTGCCAATGCCTGGACAGAGCCAAGGGCTATGAAGTACACTGGGTGGGCGGAGGGAAATCGACAACAGCAATACAATTGGAAATTATTTGAAACCTTTCAAACGTTTCACAAAAGAAATTGATTTCGTTTCAACAGTTGCTTCGCATGCCTGTAGATTTGAATTCAATTTACAGGAGAGTTCTTCTCGCTCGCCTTGAGCAATGGAGAGAAGAAGAAGAAGTAGAAAAAAACCAGCAGTAGGAGCAACGGCAGTAGTTGACGTCCATTGCAGCTGCCTGTCGCAAAGTGAGAAATGCATAAAAGATATGACTTGCAGAAAATTCAATAATGTAAGCAGGCGAAATGCTGCGAATTGGAGCGCATTTAATCCCCCAGCCTGAAAGTAGGCAATGCAAATGCAAATAAAGTGCACAGAGAGTGTTGAAGGATGCAATTATTTGTGTGAAGTAGAAAGTCACAAGAAAATTACACCGTCCTGCCTGGCCACGGCTTAAAGACGAACAGAAACAAAAGTTTAATAGCCAGAAAATATCTAAATAAATTGTGCAGTCAGCCAGACATAAGGCATAGCTGAAGTAAGCCTCTTTAATCGGTGCTAAATTTACAATTGGAGCCTCTGCTAAGTGCTACACTCGAAAAAAATCAAATAATACCAATAAATTAATGCAAGCATACAGTTAAACTAAACAACCTGCTTCCTAATTCCACTTCTTGCACTTCTTCCTAATTCCACAATTGCAATTTGGCATGCAATTCTATAGCATACTTCTGGGGAGCTCACAAATGTTCATTATTGATTGCAAATTTATGTGTTGTTTCTATTTAAAACCTTCCAATCTGTGCTCAATTATTTCACTTCAAAATGTACAATTAGTAGCTTCACATTTATGCAAACATAATTTAATTGTGTACGATTCTATACCATTTTTTTCAAGTGTGTAAAAATCCTTATAAATCTCAAATGGGCATATCAAATTAACCCAATTTGATACACCTTTTCTCTACTGCTTGTTACCGTTGGGCAAAGGCTTACCAATACCCTGCAGCCCGTGAACTTCCAGCACATTAAGTTTTTTGAAAATCAGCTTAACTAATTTCCCACGTCTCACAGAACCCTTCTTAGTGATTCAATTAGCAGTAAATCTTAATAAATAGCAGACTGGACACACACACAGTCACCTAAAGATAGGCTCAGAGTTTGCAGCCATTGAAAATGGTCAACTGGGGTATAATAGGTTTGAGAAGAGGTGGAGAGAGGCACTGGCTGTGTGGCAGACGCAGTTCAAGGTTATCTCAATTTAATGGGAAACATATAAGAATGACTGTCTATGATACAATTCATTGTACCAATAATAGTCCTATATCTATAGTATCTTACTGTTGAGTACACCCTACTGATCCGCTTGTTTAATATAAATTATGTGAAACTAAAGGGAAAAGCAACACTCAGGCAGTTAATAGTTTTGCTTTTTGGTAACAAAAGGCTTACACCCGCCCGGCCAGCCATGGGCGGATTTATCTATTCTATTCTATTTTGTAATTTTTAATTTCACTTCTAATGCGATTATTCACGCTTCACGGAACACGCTGACAATAAAAATGACCAACTTGTAAGCCACGTTTAACACTCGGTTTATTTTTAGTTAACGGCCAACTCACACCATCCCAGAGACTTAACTAAAATAAAAACGAAAACTAACTAAAAAAAATTACAACAACTACAGCAACAAAACGAGCGCTGAGCTCAAACTTTAAGCTTTATAGTTGTAAGCCAAAATATAATGGGGCCAAAGGCATAAGCTCTTTTTACCAATGCTGAAGAGCTGAATACTCTGAAACCAATTTACACAATGAATGGAAATAAATGGATGTATAAAGTACTAATAAAGAATCAAAAAATTTTTTGAATACTTTATAGATTTTATGTTCTTTTCATGAAGTAAATTTTTTATAGCATGTTTAAAATAATATTTAAAAAAGTTAATACATTATTTATTATTATTGGGGATACTAGTTTATATTTATAGTACATAGTGAAAATTCAATTTGAATTGTTTAAGATAAACACATTTTAGAAAAGTATTTAGGGTATTTGTGATTTCAAAGATATATATAAATAGGTACTGATATAAGGAATATGTATATCAGTCACTAAGTTATGTGTTTATCCACAGTAAAGCTATAAAAGCTCATTGCTATTTATTATTTATTTTGACTTGAATAAATAAATGAATACCTTACATCAAAAATTCAACATAAAAGTCAAATTAAATTATTATACACATTTATTAATTAATAATAATAAATCGTACATTTAATGGTATATTGTAGTTTAAACTTTCTATACACAAATTCTGTTATGTGAACTTTGGTTTTAGTTCAATCGTGACTAGCCAAATCTGAACAGTGGTGATGATATCGGTTGACAAACTAAGCTTTGTAAATTCCAGTATTTACTTAATTTTATTTACTTACATTAATATGCATATATATATATACAAAAATTTATCCAAAAGCGAACCTCTTAATTCCATATTATATTGCTATATAGTAATACAGCTGCACCAGCTTCATCACATATTCATACTACCCAAGTGCGACTGCTGCCAAAAATTGTCACAAAATGCAGCGAGGCGTGCAAATCGCTCGGAAAGTTAAAAATGACCAAGTCCGTAGCGGACCCGGGGCTCTTTGGTGGCGGCAGGGGCAGGGGGCAGGCAGTCAGACTGCTGGTCAGCTGGGCTGCCCAGCTCATATCCCATTTGAAGTGCTGACCAAAGTACAAAAAGCTCTGCCACGTGTCCATTTACAGTTATGAGCGCTTAAAGCAGTTGCCCGAGCCCAACACTTAACATTTAATTAAAATTTTTACAATTACGTACGAGCTACAGCATTCTTCATTGGCTGCAACAGTACGAAGGAGATGAGACAGCAAAAGAAAGCAGCAAAGAGTAATGGAATAAAACTGAAAAGAAGAAGAAGAGGCCTCGGGCAGAACTGCTTGGTATACTATAACCATAACAGTTTCAATTTGATATAGCAATTTCAGTCCACTTTAGCTATTCAGTTATTGCAGTGAACTTGAACATCTCAGGTCCCAGACACACAGCACTATGTAATTGGAAAATGTAAACTGTTTAGTGACCTGCTGATACCAGAATGTATCTGTTATATTGGCTAACAGATTGTGCTCGACTTTACAGTTTGACAATTAATTAGTTTCATTGTGCAACTGTCAGTTGCAGGGTGTACTGCATCCTTTAGTTTCGACACATACACAATGTCTAGAACCTCCGTTATATAAATGCACGTGGCAACAATGTACGCATACGTATCTACACTTAGAGAAATTATTGGGATCATTTAGGTACCAATTGATGAAGCTAAAATAAAATAATACTATTTTAGACCCTTTACTTTAGAAAAGTACGAAAGTTCCGAGTTTTTTTCTAATGTACAAATTTCAATTTAAAAATCCTTGTGGCTTTAAACCACTTTAAAAGATTCAATTAAAGCATAAATAAAGCAGCTAGCAACAAGTTTGTTCAAGTGGACGCACCACCCGACTGAACCGCATATTTAACCACAGCATTGACATTCTTTGAATACTGTTATGAGATTGTATACACAACTTTCTATCACAATCCTAAATCGAACTCTTCATTTGTGTACTTTTCATCGATTTCTATTTATTTTTTCAAGTGTATGTACCCTGTACCTCTGGGTGTGGGTGTAGCATCAAAGTGCATGCAGAATACGTGCCAAGCATACCCAAGCCGCGTGCTATTTATTTTTATTACGCAAAGCATGCAAAACTTTTACACATTACTTTTTCGCATATCCTACTCCCACTCGAGCTACCGATTTCTTTGTCAGTTGCTTTCCTCAACTTTCACTGTCCCAACATGTTTAATAAATGGCAGAAGCTGTCAAGAGGTCACATTGTTTATATTTCTTAACCTTCCAGCAGCTAACTGACTGGCTGAAACCTCGCTCTTAGCCCAAAGTCTATGAATTATGAGTAGAGTAGTGCCAGGTATGCAGATGAACTCTCCGTGTGTTTTATTCAAATAAATTGTTGTATTTAATATAAATATTTTCACAGCGCATTTAATTGAATTAGAGCTTTATTTTCATCACTGCAACTAAATTTTTTAAGTAACATAAGTCAAGCTAAACAAATGTTTGTATAATTTTATGGAAAATTCCTTCATTTGAAGAGAATATTTATTGAATTTTTATTAGATTTTTAAGTTATAAATATTATCTAAAATTTGTTTAGTTCTCAATTGCTAATGTATATTAGGTGCAGATATAAATATCATTATGAAGTGTTCCCACTTGGTACTACTATATATACGAAAATTCCATTACCACTGGTTTTATGTTTCGATATTCGACTATAGTTTATTCCGATGATTAAAAAACAATTTGAACACTTCAAATGGTTACCAATTGTCAACCGACAAGTTTGAGTAACACCGGTTGGAGTTGCGACGCTACTGTTGGGCGTCGTGTTCGATGAGAGTCGAGTGGCAGAAACGCACGTGAACGGACGCACATACGAGATGCTTCGCTGGCATCATAAAAATATACGTTTAATTTGTTATTTCATATTGAGTTCATCATTATATTATTATATTATCCTTCATATTTACTAAAACTGACCTGGATTGTCAGTAAATAAATATATTATAACGTTTAAATCGGGTTGTGATTAATTTATCAAACGGACCAGCACACAGACCATCTACATACATCCACTCATAAAACCAGTCCTGACAAGTCAGAAGTGGGATGAACAGTGCAGTTTGGTGAATTAATATATAACAACGAGTGTCGTGAACAATGCCTAAATACGAAAGCAAAAAAGAATTGCAAGAGAAGTGTCGAAATGCTGGATTGTCAACGTCGGGAAATAGAGAAACATTAATGAAACGGTTACGGGAACAACAAAGTGACGATGACTACGCTAGTCTCGAAATGGAAAACGTATCTTTACAAGATAAGTTAAATGAGCTTCAAAATACGATAAGCGAGTTACGAGAAAAGTCATTTCAGCCCTCAATGAATTCGTCGCGTTTTCAAGCCTTGGCTCCTGTGTGTCGCGCGTCGGTGCCAGCGACACAAGCAACGGTGAATCTCGCTATTTCACAATCGCCTGAAATTGGACAGTCTTCAACGCCAACGACAATTGCGCATCACGTTATAGGTTCGCATGGAACGAGTTCGTACCCAACGGTTTGTTCGAACATGTACGCGCCCAACGTAAATGTAACTACGCATCAGTTGCATGGGCAAACGACAAATGTTGCAACGCTTCAGCAACACGATAATGTTCGATCATTCATGCCCTACGAAAATGTAGCTAGAACGTATCAGCTGCAGGGGCAAACGCAAAATGTTGCAACGCTTCAGCAACATGTTGGTAGATCATCGTTCGCGCCTTACGTAGCTACGTCTCAGCTGCAGGGAAGTCCAGATTTCGCAAATGTTGCAACGCCTTGGCAACAGATTGTTGGTCCGCCGTATCAGTTACACGAGGAACTGAAATTGCCAAACGTATCGATGGCTAGTATGGGTGTTGCTACTGCCCAGCAACAAATGTATATGAAGCCTCCCAACGTAAACGTACACGCCAATATGCACGAATTTCCAAGAAATGTAGACATTCGCGTACAACCAACTTTCGATGGTAATAATACACACGGTAATAACCCGTATGCGAGTGTGAAAGAGATGGTAGCGCTATTACCAGAATTTGACCCTGTGTCCGATAAGTCGTTAGATCCACGTCAATTCATTAAACGTGTGGAGTCTCTACGTAATGCGTATCAATGGAACGATAGAGCGCTTATCTTTGGTGTACAGCAAAAGATGCAAGGTGCAGCTAAGTATTGGATTGACTCAGTAGATGAAGTGTATCAGTCATGGGCTGATTTTGCAACAAAGTTTTTGAACGATTTTCCGTGCGTCGAGAACTCAGCTGACGTTCACGTTAGAATGTCAAAAACACGTAGAGCAGCTAATGAAACGCCTCAAGAATATTTTTATAAAATGCAATCAATCGGTAAGAAAGGTGAGCTGTCGGATTCGGCTATTGCAACGCATATTATTAACGGGATTAACGACTACGATCTGAAGAGAAAAATATCCAATCAATATATGTCCTGCAATAATTTGTTACATGATATTTTAATGTACAGTGCTCATAATGAGATCAAGCATACATCTGTTGGTGGTAAGCGAGACACAAATATCGCCACACAGAAACGAAACGACACGGCAACGTCGAAACGTCAAAACGATAATAATTTTGATAACAACGTTAAATGTTTTAATTGTCAACAAATGGGGCATTATGCTGCCAAATGTCCTGAGCCGCAACGTAAGCCACGATGTTCAGTATGCAATCGTACCACACATGATACTGCTAGTTGTCCTCATAAGGAAAAGTCGAAAGCGCAAGTGAACAAAATAGACGAAAAGGCCGACAAAGATATTGTCAAATCTATTTTGGTAAATGGCAACGAAGTAAGAGCATTTATAGATCCAGGTAGTACCCGAACGCTGATACGAAATACTTTTGCTCAAAAGGTTGGTGTATTGCAAATATGTGCAGTAACCTTAAATGGATTTGGCGGAGGAAAGTTCTTTTGTAATCGTAAACTAGACGCAAAGATAGTTATTGACGAAAATACATACGAAATAGAAACGCTAGTAGTAGACGACGATTTAATCAATGAAAATCTACTTCTGGGTAAAGATATATTATGTCGTGCGGATAATAAACTTACGATCCATGGTAACGAGTGCTTTGTGGAAAGCATAAGAGCAATACGAGAGAATAATGATTTACTGGATGAAGAAAAAGCGACCATCGAAAGCATACTTAAAAATAACGACAAAAGTTTCGCAAACGATAATACGGAACTTGGTAAATGTTCGTTAGCAAAAATGGATATTGACGTTACCTCAGCTGTGCCCATTTATACGAAACCGTATCGTATACCTTTTGCTCAACGATCAATTGTTGCGAAAATGATATCAGAACTACTCGATAACGATATTATTCGCCCATCGGATTCGCCATACGCATCTGGTATCGTTGTCGTCAGTAAGAAAAACGGAGAGTATCGACTGTGTATCGATTATCGTCGATTAAACGCTATCACAATAAAAATTCCGTTTCCAATGCCGAATTTAGAAGAGCAGTTTGCGCAATTATCTGGAAACAAATACTTTACGAAATTGGACTTACGTATGGGATATCATCAAATCGAAATGAGTGAATCGTCTAAGAAATATACAGCCTTTGTCAGCCCAGATGGACACTACGAATTTAACAGGATGCCCTTTGGATTGGTCAACGCCCCAGCTGTGTTTCAATGCGTAATGAATAAGGTAATAAGTCAAATGAATCATGGAGAGATTCTGGCTTATTTGGATGATGTGATCATTCCGAGTAAAACGTTTAAGCAAGGTATAGACAGATTGGAAAAAGTATTTCAGATTCTCAACGAAAATGGTTTGAAATTAAGATACGATAAATGTATGTTTCTTCAAACGGAAGTAACTTTTCTTGGGCATATCGTTAACCAGGAGGGTATCACCCCTGGAGAAGACAAGGTGAGTGCCATAAAGAACTTTAAGATACCTACGACTGTTACGGAAGTTAGGAGGTTCTTAGGCTTAACCGGATTCTTCCGAAAGTTCGTCGAAAATTATTCTTTGATTTCAAGGCCCCTAACCCGATTATTGCGAAAATCAGAAGAGAACCGATTTGAATGGACGGATGTGCATCGAAAGGCTTTTGACAATCTGAGAGATAAGTTATGCTGCGTACCCGTATTAGACTTATATGATTTTACAGCACATCACGAAGTGCATACAGATGCTTGTGCTATAGGTTTGGCTGGAGTTTTATTGCAATCTCACGATAAAAACGATTGGAGACCCGTATGTTATTTCAGTCGCCATTGCAACGATACTGAGAGTCGGTATCACAGCTATGAACTGGAGATTTTGGCTGTGGTAGAAACGTTAAAGAGATTTCGGATCTACGTATTGGGAAAACCGTTTCGATTAGTTACTGACTGCGCCGCTATAGCTAAAGCGAAAACAAATAAGGAACTAATTCCTAAAATAGCACGTTGGTGGTTCAGTATACTCGATTACGACTGCGAAATTGTTCATCGGGAAGGTACGAAGATGGCTCACGTGGATGCAATGAGCCGAGCGCCCGCTAAGGAACAACATGAATCTCTTGAAACCGTTCGTGTCATAATTAGTAAAGTTGAAGATTGGTTGTTGACAATACAACTGCAAGACCCGGAGCTCGTCGAAATATTTGGAGTTTTACAAGGATTACGTCAAAGCGAGAGAGAAACACAGATACGTCAAGACTTTACAATTAATAACCATCGCTTATATCGTAAACTAAACAATACCATACGTTTCGTTGTGCCCAAAGCTGTAAGGTGGCGCATTGTTAAGCTATGTCATGATGATGTTGGTCATTTTGGATTAGATAAAACGATATTACGAATAGAAGAACGATTCTGGTTCCCGAAAATTCGTAAATACGTGAAGGACTACATTTCGAGCTGCCTGAAATGCTGTTATTATAAAGCTAAGGGAGGAAAACCAGAAGGAACTCTACATTACGATAACGTTGAAGCTATTCCCTTCAGGAAAATACATCTAGATCATCTGGGACCATTTATTAAGAGTAAACGCGGAAACACTCACATCTTAGCTATATCGGATTCTTTTAGTAAGTTTCTTATCGTAAAGGCTGTAAGAAACACGAAAACACAACCAGTAATAAATGTGCTGAACGAAACATCCAGTTATTTTGGATCACCGAAATATCTCATATCGGATCGAGGTACCGCATTCACCTCAAAACAGTTTGAAGAATATTGCGTCGACAATGGGATTCAACATATTAAGAACGCTGTACGTACACCCCGTGCCAACGGACAAGTGGAGAGAGCAAATCAGACGATCCTTAAGCTCATACGAAGCACACACGAGGCTCCAAAAGATTGGGACCTGACATTACGGAATCTGCAATGGTCAATCAATTCACAACGCAACGACACATCAGGATTCAGCCCAAACGATTTGGTCTTTGAATTTAAACCCCTCGATGTAATTCAAAACTATGTGACGTCTGCTATACATGACGACTTGTACGAACGAACAACGGCGGAAGATGTTATTGGCAAACATGATGAGGCTGCTAATAATATTAATGCCGAACGCGCCAAATGGAAGAAAAGGTTCGACGACAAACATGTTAACCCCGTTCTCTATTCCATAGGTGACCTTGTAGTAGTTGAAAACGAGCCAGTCGCCACTGGAGAGTCACGTAAACTCGAGCCAATGTACCGTGGACCCTACCAAGTGACTAAGATGCTAGGCAACGATCGATATGTAATCGAGGATATACCGGGAATGCAGATAACTACACGAAGGTATTGTTCCGTATATTCCTCTGACAAAATGAAGCCTTGGTGTTCTGGTATTCTGGAGCTGGATGCTGGATCAGATGACGACGACCGAATCGGGGTCGATTCGAAATCAGGATTGGCCGAATTGTCAACCGACAAGTTTGAGTAGCACCGGTTTGAGTTGCGGCGCTACTGTTGGGCGTCGTGTTCGATGAGAGTCGAGTAGCAGAAACGCACGTGAACGGACGCACATACGAGATGCTTCGCTGGCATCATAAAAATATACGTTTAATTTGTTATTTCGTATTGAGTTCATCATTATATTATTATATTATCCTTCATATTTACTAAAACTGACCTGGATTGTCAGTAAATAAATATATTATAACGTTTAAATCGGGTTGTGATTAATTTATCAAACGGACCAGCACACAGACCATCTACATACATCCACTCATAAAACCAGTCCTGACA
>JAWNNL010001221.1:0-32638 GCA_035045005.1 Liodrosophila aerea
ACCTAAATCAGGCGGTACTTTCCTGGCCCGCACAAAGCCCAGATCTTAAGATCATAGAAAACGTTTGGGCTTACGTTAAGAACCCGAGGGACATTGATAAAGGACGAAAACGAGACGAAACCATAGCTGAAATTGGCGCAATTTGGTCAAAATTGACCATAGAGTTTGTCCAAAACTTGGTAAGGTCAATATCAGCCAGACTGCAAGCTGTCATTGATGTCAAGGGTGGTAAAACTAGATATTGATTAGACTAATAGTCCTGTAAATAAAATATTTTGTTTTACATAATAATTAAACACGAATAAAATAAAATAAGTTTTGTGTAAATAATTTTGGCGCCAATAGAATGTGTGTAAATACTTTTGACAACTGGTAAGCTTAAGTTCAAATGCTTCTATTATTAAAACAATAGCAGTTATTTTTTTCATTCCTCTTTCATTTGATTCTGCATAGATCAGACTATGCAAAGACACAAATTTGTTTCCATTTCACTTCCCCCAACAACAGCACAAGGCTCCAATTGTGGAACATGCTAAAAAATGTTCGTTGTGTAAATACTTTTGACCACCCCTGTAGGTGCTCGAAAAGAATTGGCTACGCAGGATCGTTTGCTGAATATGGAAGCTTTGATAAATGAAGCAGCACGTAAGAAAATCAGTTGGGTTTTTAATTGCCCGTCTAATCCCAGCGCTGGGGGATGGTGGGAACGTCTCATTCGTATTATTAAGCTATTACTTGGCAAGACACTACAGGATGTTGCTCCACGTTTGGAGACATTACGGTCAGCACTAATAGAGGCGGAGAATATATTGAACTCACGCCCACTTACGGAGCTTCCATTGGATCATGAGGATGACGAGCCGTTGACACCGAACCACTTTCTGATTGGATGTGCCAATTCAACCCAGACTCCATTTCCAGCAGAGAATATAATCTGCCTCAAAAAACAATGGCGTATTGCACAGGCTTTGAAGGATCGAATTTGGAAACGGTGGGTAACTGAATACCTGCCACAGCTGATTTGTCGTAGCAAGTGGCATGACAAAACTGAGCCAGTAAAGCTGGATGGTGTCGTCATTTTTATGGACGAGACGGATGCCCGCGAAAAATGGAAAAGAGGCCGAGTAACAAAATTGTATACTGCAAAAGATGGTCAAATACGCACTGTTGACGTCAAAACGATGAGTACAACTTTACGTCGCCCACTGTCAAAATTAATAATACTTAAGTTTAAATGTGAATCTCAGAGCGATTCACCTGGAGGGGGAATGTAAAGATTTCTCTTTGTTTTCATACCTTTTCAAATATAACGATTAGATTAAGAATATGTTACTATTTATCGATAAGTTTAAGCAATTAATATCGCTTCAAGAAAATACCGATATTTAAAGATATTTTGAGGAAAAATAATTTGGTCACACTGGAGTGACGCTGAGTTTAGTTTGATTGTATTATAATTTGTATTTGAACAATTATCATTTTTTATCAGTAAATATACTATTACTAAACTTGAACATTTGTCTTTGTCGCCGAAACTTTACACCTTCTTTTTTTAAATCGTGGATCTAGCATGGTCGCCAACCGCGTACCTGTTCGTGTTTCATAGGGTACTAGTCGCTTTTTAAGTAGGGTTGTTAAAAAGCAACATGTTTCAGCCCCCAGAGTTGTCTTCATTTTTGGAAACGCAGAGTCTAGATTAATTAATAGGCCCAGTGTCGTGGGTATAATTAAATTTATTGCAGCCGTTTTAGCCGCTGACATTTGAAGAGTTGCAGTTTCGAACGGCTCCAAAATTCGACATAACTCTTCAATTGAATTGAATGGATCCTCGCTTAACGGCGATGGTGCCTTTGATGTTTTTTAGCAGGACTGCGCAAATTGCCTCTCTTATCAGAAGAACCCGCTTCATCATATGAAGGCCACTGTTCCAACGTGTTGGAACTTCTTGAATAAAATTCAACGGCTTTGCAACATTTTGCGCACTTCTAAGCTTCACATATGCAATTGTGCTTTTGAAGAAAGTTACTATATTCTTGACAACTTTTAAAACTTCTTTTACGTCGCTTAATGATAGTGCCTCTTGAACAATTTAATTCAAGGTATGGGCAAAGCAACCTAAGTTTTTCTTTTCCAAGATCTCGCAGGCTATTTTCATGGAAGCTGCGTTGTCAGTAACGATCGTCTCAATCTTTTGAAAAATGCGGAACTCATCGCAAATGCTTTTCAAAGTAGCGGCAATGTTGTCACTATTATGATTATCTTCATTTAAGAGAGGTTGTGTTGATAGCACTGCAGTTTTTAACTTGAAGTCTTCTATAAAGTGGTAAGTAAAGTAACCTTCAAAAAATTCACATTTGCGCGTGAAGTCCACCCATTCGTAGTTATTGAGCAATATTGAATCTGGCTCAACTTGCATTTTAATTAGGCCAATGTCTCGTCGTACATATTGTTTACATGCACATGTTGCAGTGTTGTACGACTCGGTACTTTGTATTTTGGGTCGATTAAGTGCATAAACTTACGGAAACCAGCACCGTCCACGAGGTTAAATGGTAGGACATCCAATGCTACCATTTCAGCAATTCCTTTGTCCAAGTCTTGCGCCTTAGATGATGTGGGGGCGTACGACTCAGATCGGTGCACAAAATCGTTAATTTTCGGCAAATTATCTGTCGTAGTCGTAGCCGTTTTAAAGGAGTGAACACGTCGAAGATGGTCAGACACGTTTGTCGTGTTTCCAGATGTTTTATATTCTTTGCCGTACAGATGACACTTGGCAAACATTTTATTTTGGCACTTTTCAAAGAACTTCCAAACGTTTCTTCTGCTTGCAAGGAGGCTCATAATCTGGAATCTCATAATCTAAAGCTAAAGTATCAGCAGATGAAGATGCAGTAGCAGAAGCAGTGGCAGACATAGATGTAGCAGAAGGCATAGATGCAGAAGCAGAATTGACAGTAGCAGTAGCACCAGCAGAAGAAGCCGATGCAGAAGCACCGTTATCTTTTTCTAAAACGCAAAATAGCTGTATTTATATAGGTTACTACCTTTAAAAATTGTACTTACTTGATTTGCACAAAAACGTATGCATTATAAGAACGAACTGCACTTATATTATTGCTATACTGCTTAAACAAATAAATTTAGCATACAAAATACTGTAGTTTTTTTTATTCAAATTGCTCTGAAGCGTCACTACCACAGTTACCAACTGTTGCAACAAATATTCCGATTTTATTTTAACTTTATTTTTAAATTAAATCAGCGCTCACAATTTTATATGTGTTCCGTTATGCGCGTCACCTCTGGTCAGTGTTGGTGAACGAACTTATCTTTACAGTTTCTAGTATTAAACATAATTTATCAATTCATTTCTTATCGATATATCGATATACTTATTTAATAGGCGGTTAAACTTAAATATATTTTCTTAGCGACATAACTCCCCCCTAGTGTTGGACCATGTTGTCCACACGATCACCCTTGTCGCTAATACGTAATCGGCAGAGGTTGCTGACTGGTCGGCGATAAACGTTGTTTGCCATCTTAATCTCGGCCACGAGTACGACGTTATCCTCTCCAGGGAAAACTTGCCATTTTGGTGTACGGGTATTGTTCTTGTATTTTCTTGTAGTCGATTTGCTGAGCTGGAAGATTCAGGTCGTTTATGAGGCAAACATTCTGTACATCATGCATTTGGCTGCCACCACTAATTTTTATGTTAGCAGTTTCGGCATTTTGCTCATAGCGGTACAATCCACCTGTCCATCCAAAGCAGAGGCTCTGCTTTGCCTATTATCCCGACTTCTCGAGCTACACACATGTCCATCATAGTTGTCGTACTTCCTTCATACAGGAATGCTAGTACGTCCTTTTTTCCTGTAGGCCCATGTAGTGTTACGGGTAACAGTTTGAGTAGAACTTGTTGTGTTAATTCTTGGACACATCCGCTGAACGTGGTTTGTGCTCGGGGTTCTGGTATCGGTTTGGTTTTATGCAACAGACGATGGTGGAATCTGTCGCAGTTTTCTATGCTGCATTTGACACGTTGCGTGCACTGTCCCTTATGAAATTTTAGGCACCAGTAGCAAGCAGTACTTCTGTCTGCATATTCCCACTTCCTTTTTACATCAGCTGCTACGAATTTGCTGCATTTATCCAGGGGATGCCTTTCTCCATCGCACACAATGCATTTCGGCGATTCCTTCTTGACAGGCTTTGGCTGTTGTACATCATCTTTTATTTGAGTTGCTGTTGGTACTGGTTTGTTGACCTCGATCATTTTCTTGTGGAAGCCTATGTCTTGGTACAGCTCTGACTGCTGCTGTGTCCATTTGGCAAACGCTTCGAAGTCGCATTCTGCTGCTCGGA
Organism: Liodrosophila aerea; assembly: GCA_035045005.1. NCBI lineage: Eukaryota > Metazoa > Arthropoda > Insecta > Diptera > Drosophilidae > Liodrosophila > Liodrosophila aerea. The sequence continues at coordinate 4,372 of JAWNNL010001221.1, forward strand.
TTCCCTCAGCTCTCAGAAACAATCCCCATTCTCGAAGATAATTTTCACCTAGCCTCTCGATTAGAATAGCCAGGAGTTTTTGTGTATCGATAAATTTGCATTGAACAAACTCCAGCGCTGAATTTAAATTTTGAACTGCACAATTGAATTCGTGAAAATCTGCTATTTCTTTTACAAACTCAATTTTCTGTGCTTTGGCCATCAGTTCAAACGCAACGTTTTCTGGTGCTCCGTAGATGTTGTCCAGTATTGCGATGATTTTCGATGGCTCTTTTGCAGAAATAAGAAGGATGTCTACCTTTTGTCGTGCTGTACCTTTTAGAGCTTTGTTGAGCCGGTGTACATCATCCTCTCCAGAAAAACCACACCTTGCTGCTTGACATTAACTGCGCTTTAAAGTGACGCCATGCCAAGTACGAGGAACCATCGAATTCCATATGCTTGTTTCCCAAAGTTTGTCGGACAAGCATATTGACGATTGTACTTTGTAGATTTATTCCTGAAGATTCGGGCGATGCTCGCTTCGTCGACTTTTCCGACACGACCGACCTCTGCTCCTGGTGACTGCTGCGCCTGCTCGGAACATCTGATATTGTGGACATTGCTGATTTGATGGCAGGCTCGTGCGATGCGATGGAATGAGAGTAAGATTTTGCACGAATTAGGGCAGCATTGGCGTTCAGAGTGGCTTTCTTACTTACCAATGTTTCTGCGCGTGCGTTTAGCACTTTCAATTCCATACAGCTTATTGAGCATTGCTTTTTGTGACTTATCGTTGTTGTTTGCACATTTGCTTTGAGTGCACTGTGCCGTTCACTTATCAACGCAAAATTTTTGAGTGTCTGGTGAAAGAGAATCGACGCTTACTGTTTGAGTGAGTGACGAAATGCAAAACCACGAAACAAGAAAAGCGATTTGTGTGTTTGGGTGTGTTATTCTTTTCTTGCTGCTTGTGAGTGCGACAAGCCCTCCAAATTTATAAGTGTGATTCGGGTACCAAAAAGTGACACTTTCGACGTTCTCTGCTGCCTATGTAATACACGAACCAAACAAAAAAAATTACGTCTCTTGCTCTTTCTTATAGTTTCCAAGATTTCGGTGCTCATACAGACTGACAGACGAACATACTCCGCCCGTTGAAACGACGCTTTCAAATTACGATTCAATTGGTAACGGAGCTATCTTAAGAATAGGACGAGAAGAATGCCTTTAGTTGTTTTTAGGTCTACCACCCGAACTTGTTTGTCAGACCGTGGAAGAACTGCGCTGATCCTTGCCAATTGCCATTGCTGTGAGGGTAGATCTTCTTCATAAATGAAAACTAATTGATCTGTGCAAATGTTGTTGTTTATTTTTAGCCATTTTAAACGAAGCTGCAATTAATGAATGTAATCTCTGCGTCATATCCTAAAGCTGCTGTTTTATATATATTATACGTTGAAACTGTGTTAACGTGGATGTCCTCTCAGGTAACACCTGGTCTGGTATAGCATGAAGTGATGTTCCAATTAACATGTGGGTTGTTGTAATTGCTTCTCCAGAATTAGGATCTTCAGTGGACACAGTAAGCGGACGAAAATTTAAAATTGCTTCCGCCTAAAGCACGACAGTGAGCAATTCTTCAAACGTTAAGTTAGCCATAGCCGCATTCTTCACCAACAATGTTTTCATCGATTTGACCGCCGCTTCCCATAAGCCTCCACAAGGAGGGGCGCGAGGCAGTATAAAGACAAACTCACAGCCAATGGATGAGCAATTTTCGACCATTTTAATTGAAGCTGATTAGATGCGTGAAATTTAAATATATCCAATCCAAACAGCCGCTGTGGAATTCCACGTCGTACCACAAACAGTCTCAATCCAAGGAGAAATATATTTGTTGACAGATCTGACAGCTTAAGAGCTGAAGGACATAAACATACCGACATATGTTTTGTTTAGAGCTTTGCCACACCACGCATGCGATGTGTGGTATAGAATGGGCCGCACAAGTCCACTCCAGTTACAAGAAATGGCCGAGATCCAAGTCAGTTGGTCCCATGATCTGTTGTGAGAGTCTTGGCGTATAATGGAAGCAGTGAATTCAAAGTCTTACGACCTTTTTCATTAAATTTAGAGCGTTAGGAATTCAAATTTGTGACCTAAGTATGCCAATAAAGGCCTTGGCTCGAGCATGCGTATGTTTGCGCTGAAGATGATTGGCATAGATTCAAACAAATGGCGAATTATGTGGTAACAAAATAGGGAATTTTCCACCAAAGTGCCCAGATAAGGCACAAAGTTGGTATTTTTCCCAATTTGATAATGTAATTTAATTTCACAAACTTTATCTTCGTACAGAATTCACGTATGTAAGTAGAGGCGAGTAGAAGTGAGAGGTCTAGCAATCTTAAAATCTTAAGCAAGTGGAGTCTAGAGAGTGGAGACTTTTCGAGAGAGAGAAAGAGAGAGCTGGGTGTTCAGAATATTTAGTACCGCTAATGTCAATATCGCTCATCATGGTTCTGCGACAATTACATAAATTTGACAATAGCGATCTCATCTAAACATCCCGGCCCCCTTGCAATATAGTTGCAAATAAAAGGACTAGTATACTATGTCACTGGCTGCACTTGCCGAACAGTTCAGAGCCACAGGAGACACATTTTAACTGGGTATAATTCCAGGACGAATAATCTGCGGATAAACATCTTCACCAAGAATGACGCTCATGGAAGCTGGGCTGTGCCACCGTTCATCTGCTAAGGGTATATTCAGATGTCTCTGGTAAACGACTGCGTAGACAGCTCGAATTGGCGTCCGGCATCTTAGGTCCGGAATTGACTGAAGGATGACTTCGATGTTCAGGTGCGATTGCTTCGCCCGGAGTCTTGCTATGCACACACGATCAGCACCAATGGGGGTGACGGATAGCCCGAAGGCCGTTGCCATGATGCATTGATGCGACTTGTGAGGCAGCAAGGGTCGATCAACGCCAGCGTCTCGAAATATTTGACACCGGTGTCAAGTAACACCAGCGCTTTTGGAAGTGTGCTCAAATTTTTGTGGTGCATAAGGGTGACTAGTGTCGACGGAATGGCTCCCTCCTCCTCTTGAGTTGGTGATGGAAACCGGCGGCTTGCCGGTGCTGAACGCTCCTTATTAGGAAGCGTTGACCTTCTAGTTGGAGCTGTTTCCTGGCTATCCGTCTTCATTGGGGATGGGGATCGCCGCCGAGACTCTGGTCGGCCTTGTCGGGCAGGCTGCGTCCGGTCTCGCTGATCCACCGATTGGAGCTGTAACAGCGTATGGTGGACCCTTCCACAAACACGACATCTAGCTCCACTGCGACAGGAGCGTCGTGAACAGTTCGGATAGTATTTATTTACTAGAACTGTATACAGGCGCTTCTCCGCTGGTAGTCCCAAGAATCGTTGACACTTCTGCAGCGCGTGAACAGCCCTACACACCCGGCATCGAAAAGTCTCAGTTCTGGCTGCTGTAAAATTGCGATGAGGTGCCATGATGACAGATAAGATGAGGACTGCGAGAAAAACAAAAAACAAGTAGATTAGATTGAGGTGGAGGTACATATACGTAATGTGGCAATATAATCTAGTCACCCTGTTTACAGGTCTAAGCATAAGTATGTATAGGTAGGAGAAGCTTCTATGTATTATATTTAAGTTCACACATACAAAAATGAATCAAAAATAAAGAGTCAGGCTTGCGTGAACATCGAAGCTTTTTTCGCTGCTACAATTCAGAAGTGGGATAAAGTCCACGTATTATTCCGAAAAAAAAAAAATCCTCAATACATTTACATAGTTGGTTATCCAACGAATAATGAAAGATTTAAGGATGTTTTCCTGGGCTGGGGTAAAATCTCAGTCCCGACAGGGTCAAATCTACAGAAAATATTTATAAATTTTACTGGGACTACTCTAAAACATGGGCGAGCAGTGGCAAACCATGTTGGAGTTTACCACTGAGTTCGGCCATTGACCAGCATCGCCGGTGGTTCTCGCCGTACTGCGGTAGAATCGCCGCGTGAGCCTTTCAATCTCGAAGCCGGAGACGACATCCGTGGCACCAGGGTGTAAACCCAGTCGGTGTCACAGGCGCAACCCCCGGCTCGCTCCTGATCAGCTTCTCGCCAGCCGAGCGATGGATTGCTCATCACCGAAGGAATCCCCAGAGGAGAGGGGCGGTGACGGTCTAGGGTAGAACCCTGTTTTCTCACCGACCGCACTCCTCACCAGGGGATCGACGACGGCCTAGGGTATAACCACTAAGCATTCAATACATAGAGCTGTCAAATAGCCTAAAAAGCGGTACCATGAATTTTGCGACGATCAGGTCCAGCCAACATGCAACATGCGCGATCGAACATGCGACTGAGCAGCCAGCGCATGAGAAACTGGTTTCGGTCGAGTTGGACCAACGTCAGTCGAGTTGTTGTCAGTCTTGCACAGACGCTCGAACGGAAAGCACGGTCTGTGTTTGTGTGTATATGTGTGCCTTATATGCGCATTTATGCTGCTGTGATGCCGACTATTTTGCCATTTCAGAGTCTCAGCGCAGAAATTTGTATACGCTTTGCCTGCGGCAAAATCTTTATATGTATGTTGTTGTTGTCGGCTGAGCAAAACCGGTTTTGCCCAGTTTTTCGCCTTTGCTCGCGGCCTGTGCCTGCCAGCGGTCGATTGTTGTTGTTCTGGGTGTTTTGCTCGCGGCCTGTGCCTGCCTGCGGTCGATTGTTGTTGTTCTGGGTGTTTTGGTCGCGGCCTGTGCCTGCCTGCGGTCGATTTTTGTTGTTCTGGGTGTTTTGCAGCTTGTGTGCGATTGCACCTGCTCGATCGCTATAGCTTTGATTTATTATGAGTATTTGTTCCTTTTTTTAATATTAACAATTAGTATAGACATATTATATTCAAAATTCAGCAAATTTTATTGCGAATTCAATTACATTACTCTTCTTAACTTTACAATTATTTATATTTTTTACAGTTTTACGGTTTTGCTCAGCCGACAACAACAACATACATATAAAGATTTTGCCGCAGGCAAAGCGTATACAAATTTCTGCGCTGAGACTCTGAAATGGCAAAATAGTCGGCATCACAGCAGCATACATGCGCATATAAGGCACACATATACACACAAACACAGACCGTGCTTTCCGTTCGAGCGTCTGTGCAAGACTGACAACAACTCGACTGACGTTGGTCCAACTCGACCGAAACCAGTTTCTCATGCGCTGGCTGCTCAGTCGCATGTTCGATCGCGCATGTTGCATGTTGGCTGGACCTGATCGTTGCAAAATTCATGGTACCGCTTTTTAGGCTATTTGACAGCTCTATGTATTGAATGCTTAGTGGTATAACCCTGTAAGCTCGCCGACCGCCCTGTCGTTCCGGGGACCAACGATCATCTGGGGTAGAACCCGGCAGACTCGCTGGCCGCCCTCCCTGCAGGAGATCGACGACAGCCCAGGGTGTAACCCAGCAGGCTCGCCGACCGCCCTGGGGGGATCCTTCAGTGGCGACGCCCCACCTGAGCTCTGGGCGTCGCTACACTTGTGACTAATCCCAGAGAGTGGTTCGCAGAGCCAAGGGTATAACCCTGTCGGCTCGCGGACACACCCCGCGGATCAGCCCCGAGTGGGCTGAATGTGGCGAGAAGACACGCTGCGCCTCCACTGGGACTGAAAATACAAAAATACAAAATATAAAAACACAGTCGGCCATTCTCTTTCAGCATGTTGGGTTTATTAGTAACTCTTCTGTACTAGACTCGAAAGCAGGGGGACCCCGCATAGTTCGAATGGACACCCTATGCACTCGCACCAAATATGTTGTTCGTCAATAGTGTGGACCTGCACGCTGTTGGCATGCGACTCGCCAACTTTTCTTCCATCTTATTCTGCTTCTCCACTGTCTTTCCCTTCTTCACTGCTCTTCACTGCTCACGCTGTTGATTTTCTTTGTTGCTGCTGTAGTTTTTCGTTGCTGTTGGTGTTGATTTTATTCCACTGCCTTGTCACTTTTCACCTCTTCACTTCTCACTGTCTGGTTTATTTTATTTCTTTTCCGCTGTGTCGACCGTCCAGTTCGAGCGTCAAACTTCAAGTGACGCTTGCTCTCGCGACTCACTACTTTTGCCCAGTCTCGCCTGCCTCTTAATTTTGCCTGCGCCTCGCGTTTTGCATTAAGCTGGCTGCGGCTCGCTCGCGCGCAGGGTTGCTAACGATCGCCTGTGCAGTGTTATTAGGCGACAGTTAGCGCGGGCGATTTGAATGTGAATTCACAAAGAAAAAACAATGAGTTTGATCAACGCTACTGATTTTTCCGTCAGTGAACTTCGCGAATGGTGTCTACGGCTGGGTTTGCTGTCTCACGGCAACAGGAGTGCAATGGCTTCACGTCTGAATGAAGTGGATCCTCTTGTTCGTAGCGAGTGTCCAAAGATTCACCAGGCGGGTGATCATGAGGAGCAACGCCCAGACGAAGTGCAACGTGAGAGAGAAGCTGGCTTAGCTGTAAACGAGATAACAGCAAACGAAGAAAACGAACACCTACGACAGTGGATAACAAACGAAGCGATTAATAAGCAGCTACAAACGAATGAAATTAATCATAAAGGACTGAACGAGATAACAGTAACAGAAAATAATTGACAAGCCAAGAAGACGGCGCCACAATAGCAAACTAAGGAAACGACAAACGAACACCAACGACAGTGGATAACAAACGAAGCGGTAAATGAACAGCTACAAACGAATCAAATAAACAATGAAGGACTGAACACAAACGAAGAGAGCACAAATGAAGAGAGCGAAAACGACAAGACTACAAACGAACGGCAAATTATGGATCAACAAGAGCACGGTCATATAATGAAAAGAAAGACAGAACTGCTGAAGCGAAAAATACAAAGCAACATATGGTTTACCGGTGGCCTGCCAAGTAACCTATAACTAACATAAAATGGTCCGCGAAAATTGACACCGCAAACCCTAAACGCGCGATCTTCTCGGAGACGATTCGCTGGCAAGTTGCCCATTATTAGTCCTAATAGTTTCGGCTTGTATCGAAAGCAATGAACACAACTTCGGACAACTGCTGAACATGCTTCTCGTGCATTAACTACCCAATATTGCTGTCTTAACAATGTAATTAATGCCTTCGTGCCGGCGTGGTAGATTTTGAAATGGAGATTGTTCATATAAAGCTTGACAAAGGTTTCATCTCGAGGAAGCAACAGTGGAAATTTCGCGTCGTATGGAATTTGACACAGGCAAGAACCTGCCACTGACACGGATAACTTTGAAGTGTATTCCTGATTCATCAAATTCGTGTATGAAAGAATTTAACGATTAAAAGGTAGGCGCTAAAAGCTTTGACTTTCTCAGCAATGTGCAATGCAAGTGACTGTATTAAGCCGATATTTTCTCGCCAAAGAATTAATTGAAAGTTGCGATCGTCTTCTGCGATGTCAACTTGACGATACATTTTCGAAATATCCGCAGTTACAGCATACTTGTAAGTTCGATAGTTCAACAACGTCAAGTAAAGTTCCCTCTGAATTGTAGGCCCAACCATAAGAGTTTAATTTAAAGAAACAGCTGTTGATGTTTTGCTAGAAGCATCAAACACGACACGTAGCTTGGTTGTTGCTTTCAGGTCTCAAGACGCATTGTTCAAGAATGAACATGGAATATAAGATATATATTGCAACCGTCACAATATGTTCAAGTAGGGACATAAGGAGATAATCATACGTATAAGAAATATGTAAAACTACAAGACGATAACGCAGATTACTAGCTGCATATCATATATCAACAGCGGCAGGCCACAATCTTTGGGCCTTGCAGCAGATAATATTACAGACTTGACCTAAGTAAACAGAACACATATGTAAAACTAGAATATGGATAACAGAGACACAAACTATATGCACATAAGGAGGAAATGTTAGTACATAGTTATGCTGTACCTAAGCATAGATAAGTAAAATATTGTACATGATACTATACATAACGCAGAAATGATATATAATAAAGAACCCTGGCTACGCGCCGGCAGTATTTCGATCAACTCAAACGTCGCTGGTCTTTCTTTTGTTCTCTGAACATTTGGTCCTTCGAGCATTCTGTCGTTTTCCCCCACCAGTGGTAAGAGACGCAGAATTTAACCAGCACCTTAAAATACGTCAGTTATACGTTTAAAGGTTGCTATAATTTTTGTTCTGTAATGAACATAAAAAAATAAGGAGATCTGTTGTGTTCCTGCTGAGGTAAAAAACACAGAAACCCTTTAATGCCAATACAAAAGCATTAAAGATAATAAGGTTTCTGTTGTGTTCCCCCAGTCTGTAAAAAGCACAGATACAAATAACTATTTAATGCAAGTATAGCATTTAAATAAAAAAGTGTTCCGTTGTATTCTGCTAGTATACAGAAGCACGGACATATAAAATAACAATTACTGCAAGTATTGCAGCTAACAAAATTGTGAAATAAACGCGTGTCGGTTAAGTTGCCAAGTGGGCAAGATATCGCGGTTTTTTGGAAAGTGCGCCCGAGAATCGAAGTGCGATAATTAATACGGGTGCAACAATAACATTAAAAAAAAAAAAAAAAAAAAACAAAAAGAACTGTGAAATAAGTGCAAAAAACACAAAACATCCGACGTGAAGCTGATATCGCCGAAGAAGTGCGAGCAGCAACGTCACCAAAGAAGTGCGGCGTGGGAGCAAGATAACGTCGCCGAAGAAGTGCATCGTGTGAGCAGAGAAACGTCGCCGAACCAGTGTGATATAGGAGCAGATCAACGTCGCCACAGAAGAGCGATAAGTGATACGAGTGCAGTGGTTGCAAGGTGCAACAAAAACGTCGCCGAAGAAGTGCGAGAAGTAACGCCGCCGAAGTGCGTCGCGGGAGCCAGTTAACGTCGCCAAAAAAGTGCGCCGAGGGAGCAGAAACGTCGCCCAAGAAGTGCGTCGAGTGAGCAGTATAACGTCGCCGAAGAAGTGCGTCGTGGGAGCAGCGATCAAGGACGTCGTGGGAACCTCAACAGCCAGGAACAGCAAGCAGATAACAATGCAAGTAACATAAGTTTTTCTGTATTTACTTATTAATAAGTTCGTAAAAATGGCAGATAGAGCTAAGTTACCAGATTTTAGCAAAAATATGATTGATCCAGGAAAGTTAGCGGATAGGTTAGATAAAGATGTAGAAGAGCTCAGAGAGTACCTTGAGGAGACTGAAAAGCTAATAGGTACGTCTCCACCAGGTACATATAGGATTCGAAAGAAAACAATTGAATTTCTTTGGGAAGAAATTAACAAAATTATAGGCGAATTTGCATATTATAACATTTATGTACATAAAGATGTTAGTAAGCTAGAATTCAACAAAAATATTTATATAGCCGAATTAGAAAACCTTTTAACAGAAAGTAGCACGGTTAAGGTAGAGGTAAAAGAGAAGACAAAGGATCTTCCATTGTTACCTCAACTAAAAGTCCCTACATTTAATGGGGAGCTCAAATATTGGTATCAGTTCGTAGAATCTTTTAAGGAAATAATTGATAAAAGAGAGGATTTTAGTATTTCTTTAAAATTCAAATATTTAAAATCGGCATTAAAAGGGGAGGCAAGAACCCAGGTGTCTCATTTGTTGACAGGAGCAGTAGAGAACTACCATACTGTTTGGGATTTGGGACCAATCGGTATGAGAATATGGAAAAAATTTTTTTTGAACAGTATAATCGGCTTTTTGAGTTGCCTAGTTTAAACAATGATTCAGTGGAGCATATTAAATATTATTTTGAGACGATTAATGAAGCCTCTCACTTAATAAAGTTGAAAACAAATCTATTCGATCAAGCAAACCATATTTTTGCTCATGAAATATTAATCAAGTTTAATAGAGAAACAAGGCAGTTATATGAAACACATACAAAAATAACAAACGAAATAGATTCATCATTGTCTGATGTGTTAAACTATTTAGAACATCGTTTGCTGCAAGAGATAAAGTTTGAACCTCGGGAAACTATTGTTGAAACTTCTTGTAATGTTAAAAAAGGGGATAGTGACTCCTCTGACATAAAAGAGATCGGGGTAAAGTTTACGGAGCAGCCAAAAATTAAGGCACTTCTTGATCCTGATCTTGTAAAAGAGAATAATTCCACTATAGAAGCTAACAACAGAAATGGCAACAATAGTTGTAACGCCTATACGGTGAATGGCAATAACGGCATAGAATTAACTAAATCCCTTAATTCTGATGACCAACCGCCAATTATAGAAAAAACGTTGGAAAATAGTAAAGCCACCAACGAGAAAGATATTATTTTGGCGAATAAAAAAGTAAACAAGAATCGAGACAAGTCAGAATCCTACAAAAAGGAGCCACATCTGGCTAAAAAGAAAAATTTACTTTCACAACTGTTAATAGACAGGAATAGTGAGTCGGGCATACCAGCAAATGAGCCAATAAACAAGATTTGCCGGTCTGTAGTTCGACTAAAGCGTGTGGAGCTATCGACAACAAGACCAACCATAGCACTTAAAACATCTAAAACAGTTGCCAAAAGGGTTAAGATATATTGCAGAGATTCGGAGAATGAATATAAAGCCAGAACTTTGAAGCGTGTTCGACGCGAAAAAAGTGTTAGCGAGGATTACAATTACAGTGGGCAACGTAAACGTAAAAATTTTACGAATCAAAAGGGCAATAATGCCAAGGAGGAAAATAAGGTGCTCACTCAGGTGAAGAAAGGGGTACTAAAAAAGCTAAAGCAGCACAATTTTAATAACTGGTCAGAAAAATTCATTTATTGGATGGGTTTTTCACCATCGCAAGAATATAAGTTAGGGACAGTGGACAACATGCAAATTGAATGTCAAAAAGGTAGTAGATTCTCAAAATTATTGACAAACTATTAGTAGCTTATGATTCTTTTCAATCAGAAAGATAGGAAGCTATAACCGCAATTCATGTAGAAGAAATGAAAACAGTTCCAAAAATAGTTTGGGATCCAATGAAGGTGTCACCGATCAATCATACATTTGAAATAGAACAGATCAATAAAGAATTAAAATTGTAAAGAAAATCATGTCAAATTAAAGTAATTTAATTTTCACCATGTATCTGCGCATACATAATTAATAAAAGGAATTATTATCTCAATTGTATTAAGTATTTATACAATAAAACAATGTAAAGTAAAATGAACACTACAGGCCATCACCTTTGCTGGTCCTTTGCAAGATGTTCAAAACATGAACATAGAATATAAGAGACGTTTAAAAATACACTCAAATAGCACATACAAGCCACCACCTTTTTGTGGCCCTTTGCAAGATGTTCAAGCATGAACAGAGAATGTAAAATACATTTAAAAGTAAATTAAAATATCACATACAAGCCACCACCTTTTGGGTGGCCCTTTGCAAGATGTTCAAGAATGAACATGGAATATAAGATATATATTGCAACCGTCACAATATGTTCAAGTAGGGACATAAGGAGATAATCATACGTATAAGAAATATGTAAAACTACAAGACGATAACGCAGATTACTAGCTGCATATCATATATCAACAGCGGCAGGCCACAATCTTTGGGCCTTGCAGCAGATAATATTACAGACTTGACCTAAGTAAACAGAACACATATGTAAAACTAGAATATGGATAACAGAGACACAAACTATATGCACATAAGGAGGAAATGTTAGTACATAGTTATGCTGTACCTAAGCATAGATAAGTAAAATATTGTACATGATACTATACATAACGCAGAAATGATATATAATAAAGAACCCTGGCTACGCGCCGGCAGTATTTCGATCAACTCAAACGTCGCTGGTCTTTCTTTTGTTCTCTGAACACGCATTAATGGGGAATACAGTAATGCTGTCCTGGAGGAGTAGAGGTCATGATCGACATGTGACCAGGATCTTTGTACTCTTTCATGAATGTGTGATACATGTCATGAAGAGCACTGTCTTTGATTAACTTGGATTCGAGTTGAAGATATCGCCTTTCCGCTGTTTGAAAGGACTTACCGAGAGTGCTAGGATCTCTCTTAGAAGGGAGTCTGACTTGAAAACGTCCTGAAGATAGTCTTTGTACAGTGTGAATAAAGCTATCTTCTCACTTGGTTTGTTCAGCTGTTCGATATACAGCCTTCGACTCGTCTGGGGTTCTGTCTAACTCCCAAAAACGTTGAACCACGGAATCGAGAGAACAACCGATATTGTAAGCTACTATATTGCAACTGAATTGTCGATGAGACAGTCCACCCAAATAATGTTTTTTGGATTGACGGAAGATCTGAACTAAGCTTTATCTGCCCAACGCACAGTAAATCAAAGAATGCTTTTAGCGTCCAACAAACTATCGATTTTCGCAGGCCTATAGAATTCTGGATTAGCCAGCTCTATATTTTTGGATATTTTCCAATGTTCAGAAGGAAGCAAATGCCCAGGCTGACTTGCGGATATAGATTTCAATACCCAAAAATCAGTGGAGAAGCCATACGAATTCAGGCGAGACTGAACATAAGTATATACCTTATGTTTGATGGCAGTAGTAGATTTACCCACAGTCACTACGCTCAAAGATGCGTTTTCTCGATGCAGTCGTAATTGCTGAGCTAAAGCCTCTGAAATGAAGTTTATTTGAGACCCTGAATCCAAAAGAGCTCTAGCAACATGTACCTGGCCGAATCGATCCTTGATCTTGATACTTGCCGTTGCTAAAATCACCTGATCAGTGCTAAGCACATGACCAGTGTAAACTTCTGATGCTACTGGCACAGGTGTAGGTTGTGTGCTGGTTTAATATCTATGAAGCAGAGAATGATGTGGCTTAGCACACACCCGACACTAAGAAGATTTACACTTCGATACTATGTGACCAATGTTGAAGCAATTGATTCACAGCTTTCGCAACTTCACAAAGGTAAACCGATCTGCGACAGGAATGGCAGTAAAGGCAGGACAAGAATCCATTTTATGTTCCGAAGACTGACAATAGTTGCAATGAGGGTTTGATTTTCTATGTTGAGAATCTTGCTTGCCCTTGGTAACCGAAAACGAAGCTTTGGTGTGACTTTTAATATTTTTCAATTTTGGTTTATTTTTAACCTTAGTCGATTCCTCTTTGGCTAAGTACTGATACCGCCTATTTAAAAAACTAGCACAATCAGACCAAGAAGGCAACTTTATATAATCCAGCTGTTCTTCAAATTTAGATTTGGTTGTATGATCCACCTTGGCCATAATCATATGAATAATCATAACATTTGCTATATCCTTGTCATTGCCTAGAGACAACAACGATGAGTATATGCCAGAAACTGTATCAATTATAGATCTCAGAGATACTGCAGTTGGTTTAATTATTATGGGTATATCAAAAAACATCAGACATTTATTATCGTACACAGCATCAAGACTATTCAAAGCCTTTTGATAATTGCAATCGGTCAATTGATACGGTTTAATAACGCCCAGAGCTTCATGAGAAAGACACAAAACTAAACGATTAAATTTCTCTACGTTGGCTAACGATTGAGCAGCATCCACTAGAGTATCAAAGAGGCATCTAGTATTCCTGTATTCGACTGGCACATCCTGAACTACTTTTCGATGGCCTTTCAGGATTGCTTTTTAGTGCGTTTAAATACAATACCTAGGTCGATATACACAAGTCCTCAACAGGGCCCTCTTGTATCGTTACGTGGATCATAACTGTCTATTTGGGTTTGAAGGCACATTGCCTTTTCGATATACCCTACCAGAATTTCTAAACGACATGACAGCTGAGTTTTTTTTAAACGAAATTGTTTTCTGTTCAAATAAAGCTTTAATACGCTCGATATCTAGTTTTATTTTATCAAATTGTTGCACAAGCGGCACTAAGCGCTTTGATGTGGTTGGCTTGGCTTCCTCTTCGATGCCTGTCGCAACTAAAATTTAAGTGTGCCCTTCTGAAGCGATAGATCGTGCCTTTCTAAAGCGATAAATCGTGCCCGATGATTGGCACACAGATATATCAATAATTTATAATTTTGGTGGCGTACGCCATCGCTAAGACGCTTGGCGTCACTTGTGAAATTCAATTGGAAGAGAAAGAAACGTTGTGTTAAATAAACTTGATTTAAATACTAAAATAAAAGTAAAGCGTCTCAGTTATTAATTTACAAAGTGGTCCTTCGAGCCTCAAGATTGAGATCAGTGACGACACGGGAAAAGATGAAATGGCGATAAAAATCGTCGAAGTCATAACATCTCCTGATTCTGAAAATCTCAATGCGATGACTGCAGCGAGCCTAAATGAAAAGTTTAAGATTCTGGAACAAATCTAGATGCAGAAAAGGTGCATCTAAAGCAGCAAGTTTACGACAAGGAGGCAAAGCTTCATCAAATCAGACATCTGCTAGCCGAAGCGGAAAACAATGCAACATCAAACACAGACATAGATCTGACCAAATGGCTGGAAAAGGAGTTAGAGCTTCTTCGAGCAAAGGATGCACTAGTGAGCAAGAAAAATGTTCTAAAAGCTAGATCGTCGATAGTGGAGCAACTACTCCACAAGCAGCATCTACGAACGAGAGCGAACATCTGAGTGGAGTACAGTCTCAACAAAATGTACACCGCAACACCCAAAGGCAAGAAGTCCAGGATTCAACCAGCACACCAGCAGTAAGGATTTGGAATTCGACGGGTCGTCTGCTCTAAACTGGAGGCATTTCATCAATGAGTTTGAAGCTACAAACCAGCAGTGCGGGTTTTCCAATGAAGAAAATGATCAGCGTCGATCAAGAGCGTTAAAAGGTGCAGCGAGGAAAAAAGTTCTCGCTACTACTAATCTCGGAATGGAACCCAGCAAAATAATATCAATTTTGGAAAAGGCTTACGGTGGCCCCGAAAACATTGGGTTGGAGCAAAAGCATGCCAAATCAAAACCGTTAAGCATCTCTCCGATTTTAAAGTCTTCAACTACAACGTTCAAAACATAGTATCTGCGTTGGATTATACAAAAAATATGCTAATAGATACTCACGATTGTTAGCTATGGTAATTGTCAAACTATCTGAAAATTATCTTCCAGAATGAGGTACATACTTAAGAGAAGAAAATGTACGTGCTTCAGGTTGTACATTCAACAAACTAGCGGTAAGGACACAAATACAGGAGGATTTGATACAAGACGTTTCGTTCTTCAAAATGATAACTGAAATCAACAGTCAACCGATATGAATCATTACGAGTCAGAATGATCGCCAGGAAGAAGATGCAGCCCAAGCCAAACCAAAAATTAAGGCAACATGTTCAATCTGTAATGAGGAAAAGCACGCGTTGAGCAAATACAACATATTCCTAAAAGCTGATGTTAAAAAACGCTGGGATCTAGCCAACCAATACAAAGAATGTTATTGGTGCTTAAAGTATCACAAAGGTCCATGTAAGGAAAGACAACCTTGAAAAGTGGACAAGTGCATGAAATTTCACCATCATCTTCTACACAAAATCCTTCCACACCCTGTTGCTGCAGCTACATCAAACTTCACTGGATGCGTCTCTGAAATCAACATGAAAACCCTGCTTAAGATTTTGCCAATCACTATATATGGCGAAAAAGGTTCTAAGCATTTCTGGACGAAGGTAGCACTTCCACATTTATGGACATGCAGTTGGCAAGAGAGTTAGGAATACAAGGGAGATAAAACCATTCTGCTTCAGCTGGACAAACGACGTGTTTCAATATGAGGAAAAAGCAGAATCAACCAGTATCACACTTAGTGGTAACAACGGCTTCAAACACAACCTGGATGATGTATGGCTGATCAAGGATCTTAATCTTCCATCACAGCATTTCGACTATAACCAGATAGGCGAGCTTCTGCCAAAAACGTGCGGTTATTGATGAAGATACAAACAGGCCAATGCTATCAAAAACAAAACTAGGCTAGGTAGTCCACGGGCCAATCCAATCAGAATCACGAGCTTCAAGTTTCACTTGCTGTGTTGTAAGTGATGCCAATATGGAACAGCTGATTATGAAACAGTTTATCATGGAAAATTTTGGTGTTTGTGCAACAAAAACAAACAACGACCAATTGGCACTACAAAAAACAGAGGAATCGATTCAGCAAAGAGGAAACCAATATGTCATTAGTCTTCCCTGGAAACACAACGATGTTAAACTGCCGGACAGCTTGGCTATACAACGTCTTAAATGTCTGGAAAGAAAACTGCTACGAAATGAGGACATGGCACGGGCTTATCAGAATGGGGGGGAGTTGTTAAAAGTATTTATTCAAAAATTTGTTTCGCGCCGATTACTCCGCCAATAAGTACCGAATGCAACTTTTTCCCATCCTTAGCTCCCATAAGATTTTGCAGGGAGACGAATGTACATTCCCCAAAAGTAACGGAAAATGCAAATGCAAGTCCCAGTGTGAACGCCACATAAGTCGATATACATATTTTATTATTTGTATATCGAAAATCAGCTTTTCGTTGTGAAATTATGGAATTAACAGCATCAGTCCTAACACAGGCAAATAATTCAACAATGTCTAGCGAAATCGAAAAGGAGCTTGCCAAAACTAGGCAAGAAATTGAAAAGGAAACAAAAAACCTCAAGCGCACGCAACAAATTGCAGAAGCTCAAAATAAATACAGGCAAAATAAACAACAAAAATTTAGTTGCCTATTTGAGGAAATTCCTGAAGTTGAAAGTCTTTGTAACCAACGATCTACAGCTGGCAGACCCCCGATTGAAGACGATCAACCGCTTCGCCATAAAACTATTTTGGAGATAGCCAAACCTTGTCTGATCTCCATGAAGAGCTCAAAAAAGAAGGGTTTAACTTGTCGAGAAGCGCAACCTATCTAAGGCTAAGGCCCAGAAGCTCTTCCTCGATTGAAGGAAAATGTCATGTGAAAACGGTACCGGTGAAACTTTGTCAAGCCCAAGCAGATTAATGGATATCGATGGATATTTTGCTACAGCATCCATAAAATATCTTGAAAGCTTTGCCTCTGTTCTCAGCCCTGCTCAAGTGTTTTTTTTTTTGTCACAAGACGACAAGGCTAGGGTGCCAATTGGATTGACTGCTGCTAATAAGCAAGCACCTCTGCTTATGCATCTTGAATACAAGGTCAAACTGCCAGATTACGATTGGGTTGTTGCCCCAAGGCATAAGCTTATCCCATCAGTGTATGCTGGGGAAATTATAAGTCCTTAAAAAATGGGAGACCCGAAAGCTGTCGGTTATTCTGGCCCCACATTTGTAAGCATCAGGAGTGGAAAGCATTCGTCATCTACTGCAGGAACTCATGCTAGAGATTTCGATAGTATTGTGAAGCTAGAATGTTTTAAATCAATAGCAAGCACCGATGAAGGACTAGTCAAGCCTGTAGTTATTATAGCTTCCGATGGTGGCCCTGTTGAAAATCCCAGATATGGGAAGGCATACAATTTGGATGCAATTTTTGTTGCCACAAATGCTCCAGGTGAAAGGTTTATCTATTACTTAGCTAAATTATATTATAAATTCCATTTTTATTTCAGGAAGAAGTGCTTTCAACCGAGTTGAAAGGAGAATGGCCCCATTAAGCCGGGAATTGTCTGGTTTGATTTTGCCGCACGACAAGCTTGGAAGCCATTTGGATATCCAAGGCAGAACCACAGACTTCGACTTAGAGGAAAAAAATTTTGAAGTCGCCGGGAGAACATTGGCCAAAGTCTGGGGCAACATGATTCTCGATGACTTTCCTGTGACTGCCAAATATTGTGTACCTAACGAAGACGAGGCAGAACTGGATGACAAAGATCAGTACTGGTATCAAGAACCTGTTCGTGAGAGTCAATACTTTCTGCAAATTGTGAAATGCCGTTCTGAAGGATGTTGTGGAGAATTTAGAAGTGGATTACTTCAAATTCTACCTGATCGATTTTTCCCTCCTCCTATACGTGCTGTTCAGGGTGTCTCCGAAATAATTGTTTCCGAAAACAATGAGAAGGACAATTTTCTGGACCTCATGCAACGCAGAGCTCTTGTGATATCAATAAACCACAACAAATACTTGCAGGTAAGCTTTATTTACATTTTATATATTGAATGTGCTAATATCACACTCTCCACTTTTACGCCAGATTCCCTACGGCTTGAATTGTCCGTCGGTACAAAACCAACTTAAAAAACGCATATGCAAAACGTGTGGTTTGTATTTTGCATCACAGAAATCAGTTACTCTGCATGCAATAATCCACAAAAGTGTATCTGTTAACTTAGATACCAAATCAAAGAAACCCCTTTATCTTGTGGCTGGACACCGAAAGGGAGACTGTCTAGTGGTTCAGTCATACGAAGGATGCGAAGACCTCGAATGGCTTGACGAAGAGAATGTCGCAGATGATACCAGAGCAGATAAACAGCTTTTGACAAGCCAACTTCCAATATTAAATAATATTAAAAATTGTTTGGAATCTCCGTTTATAGATTAAAAGAACAAATTTGCTTATTTTTCTTTTCTTGTGATTACGTAATCATTGTAGGGGGTGAGGGTGTAAAAAATTGCCGAAAGCGTGATTACGTAATATATGGACAGGCCCTTGTGATCCCCTAGGTCTTATTACGCCGATCTCTATTAAAGGACGAATCCTAATGCGAGACATCTGGGAGTCTGGAGTTGGCTGGGACGACGCGATCAAAGGATAAACGCAAAGTAAATGGCAGAATAGGTTGAAGACATTGAAGTCCGTTAAAGGTACGCAAATAGCAAGGTGTTACAGCGGCAACTTAATCAATGCGGAGCGTGTAGAACTCCATGTGTTCAACGACGCTAGCAGCTATTCGTCTGCGGCATATCTCAGGTGTTGCTATCACAAGAATCAGAACTGGAAGTATGATGTTGCGTTAATTGCATTAAAAGTTAGAGTGTCACCACTAAAGCAAGTAACCATTCCGAAGCTGAAAACAATGGGCGCCGTCGTGGGATGTCGTCTAGCGGATATGGTTGAAAAAGAGTTACAGGTTGAAATACATCAGCGCTATTTCTGGACAGACTCCCGAATAGTTCTCGCTTGGATTAAAAGAGATAAACGAATGGAGATTTTTGTCGCTAATCGAATTGGAGAAATATGCGAAAAGTCGTCAAGGTCAGAGTGGTATTGGCTATCAACCAATACTAAGATTGCAGATGTTATAACGCGTGACAATATACTTAAAGAAAAACTGCAGTATTGGCTCACAGGCCCGTATTTTCTTCAGTCGTCAAAATCCACTTAGAACACAAAGGAACCGGCTGTTGAGAACGACAACCAAATAGGGGTTGTAATGATGGTACACCAAATGGAACATCCGTTTAAAGTATTGCAGGAAAGGATTTCATCATACAACAGACTGATCCGGAGTACTGCTTGGGTTAAGCGATATATCAACAACATTTCCAGCAGTGGCAGCAAGCATAATGGAAGCTTACAAGTGGATGAAATCGAGTGGGCTGAATCAGTATGGTACAAAATTGTACAGCTAGAGTCCTTCCCAGCTGATCTAAAAAGGTTAAAAACTGGGAAACCATCTTCAAATCTGCTTTCTTGGATTCCAATAATAAAATACAAGTGGATGGCAGAATTGAACGTGCAAAGTCTTTGTCAGCATACACCAAGAATCCAATTTTTTTGGATGGTAAGTATAAATTTACACAACTGCTGATAAAAAACTCGGAAAGCTACAGTCGGATGCAACCGACAGTAGGAGACCCTGTACTTTCCATAGACACCCGCTAACAGACATTCACACATGCACACATAGCGCAAAGTCACCCGCAACCGCACATGCGCTAGCGCTGCTACCCCCTTACCTAGTATAGAGAATTCAATCTTGAATATCTCTGGTGTTTATTAACCGATTGGGTCAAAATTCACGGCTATATGCTCATTGCATGCTAAATCAAGTTTGTATCTGTTAAATTGTGGCGGTGGCAGTTTTACGCGGTTTGTGAGGGAGAGCGGGGAGGTATCAAAAATTTAACACAAACTTGATCTGCATGCACTATAGGGGTATCTAAATGCCAAATCTGATGTCTCTAGCTCTTACAGTTTACGAGATCTAGGTGTTCATACGGACAGACGGATAGACAGACGGACATGGCTAGATCGACTCAGCTCGTCGTCCTGATCAAGAATATATATACTTTGTGGGGTCTGCCACGCCTTCTTCTGCCTGTTACATACATTTCGGACTTGCACAATCTTAATAGACCCTTTTGTACTTTTTAGACCCTGGACTTTAGCATTTTTGCTCCTCCCACTTGCCTAGTACGAAAACTTTAATCTCGAATATCTCCGGTGTTTATTATCCAATTGGGCCACAATTTACAGCACCGATGAAGGTTATCATAAGATTATTGTATGCCAAAGCACAAGTTTGTATCTTTAAAATTGTGTGCTGGTTTTTTTTGCTGTTTTTGGGGGAGGGGGGCAGGTATGAAAAATCTAAAACAAACTTGATCTGCCTACACTATAGGGGCCTTCTAACTGCCAAATATGATGTCTCTAGCTCTTACAGTTTCCGAGATCTAGGTGTTCATACAGACGGACAGACAGACGGACATGGCTAGATCGACTCAGCTCGTCGTCCTGATCAAGAATATATATACTTTGTGGGGTCTGCCACGTCTCCTTCTGCCTGTTACATACATTTCGGGCTTGCACAATCTTAATAGACGGACAGACAGACAGGGCTATATTGAAGTGGCGCTTGGCACTGACATATTTAATTTTGCATAGAAGTATGCAATAGTAAATATTTTTTTACCGCCATCTGTCGACTACTAATTTTGGTTAGCGCTTTCTGTTGCTTCTTGTTTGAATAACGTCCTCTGGCGATACTCACTTATATTTTAGCACTTTTTAACAGCACAAGCTTATCGATAACAAACAGCTGACTTTAGCTGCTGTTAACTTAACAGTGGCGCGCTCTGTTAAAATTTCTGGTATGTAACATTATAGTTTGTTGTATCTCCGATAGGTGGCTATCAAAATTATTGAATAATTTCGACTTTTGAAAAACGACTTTATGCCGCTAAAACTGGGTATTTTCCCTATAGTGCGCTGGCGGCATTGCAACTATGACGAATTGACGAATTATATCGAATTGCAAGCCTGACGATTAGCCCAGTCGCAAGCAATAACCCTCAGCTCACTCTCTTTCCAATTAGAACTCTCTGCAGATCACCACTGGTGAAAATTTAAATTTTAAATTTTTTTTTTATTTATTTATTTATTTAATGTCGACTAAGTTCAGTCGACAGATTACAATTAAAATTTAATTTAAATTTAAATAAAAAAATTAAAAATTACAAAGTAAAAATAAAAATAACACTCACACAAGCACACATAGCGCAAAGTCGCACGCAACCACACATACGCTCGGCTGCTCCCACCTTACCTAGTACTGGGAATTGAATCTTGAATATCTCCGGTGTTTATTATCCGATTGAGCCACAATTTACAGTACAGATAAAGATTATCATAAGAATTTCGTATGCCAAAACACAAGTTTGTATCTTTAAAATTGTGGGCGTGGCAGTTTTTCGCGGTTTTTGGGGGAGGGGGGGAGGTATCAAAAATCTAAAACAAACTTGATCTGCTTGCACTATAGGGGCATCTAACTGCCAAATATGATGTCTCTAGCTCTTACAGTTTCCGAGATCTAGGTGTTCATACAGACGGACAGACGGACAGACAGACGGACAGACAGACGGACAGACAGACAGACAGACGGACATGGCTAGATCCGCAGCTCGTCGTCCTGATCAAGAATATATATACTTTATGGGGTCTGCCACGCCTCCTTCTGCCTGTTACATACATTTCGGGCTTGCACAATCTTAATAGACCCTTTTGTACTTTTTTAAAGTACAGGGTCTAATAAGAATATATTTAACTCTAAATCTGGGGATAAAAGAAACGTAGAAATTCAAATGAGAGGTCCAGCATTTGCTGCTTGGATTGGGGAAAACCCAGAAAAACCCAATCAGATCAATGTTAATGGTTAATTGTTAGAATTAATAAGTGTTAAGATTTGACAAATACGAAAGGATAGAAAGCTTGACGATATGAATGGGGGTGGAATAGTCGAATACTCTATAGAGACGGTTAAAATCACTGCAGAGTATCCGAAAAGTTTCATGCAAGGAAAAGTTAGTATTACAAAAATTTAAAGTTAATGGAGTAAAGTTACGTGAGGTACGAAGAGGAACACAGAAATTGACTCTGCCAAGTAAACTTGGAGAATCTATTTCTCCACGCAACAGTCTAACTACAAACAAAACGCCTAACATTGTACGACGGCTGGACAAAGATGAAAGGTTTATAAGAAGGAGCCTACTATTGTACGATGGTAGAGAAACACCAGAAACCCAGTTAAAGCCTCGAAGAGCAAAAAGTAAAAATTTCTTTTGTACAGATTCAATTTTGTCCTGATGTACAGAATATTGTGGTGACCAAACACAAGATCCGTACTCCAGGATCGGACGGACGAGAGACATATAAAGAATCTTAGTAGTGTAAGGATCATTAAATTCTTTAGACCATCGTTTGATGAATCCAAGGACTCGAAGAGCTTTACTGACCGTAACCATGATATGTTTGTCGAATTTAAGCTTGTGATCAAGAAGTACTCCCAAATCGGTTACTTCCTCAATTCTATCTAGTTGCATACTGTCGAGCGTGTAACTAAAATGTTGTGGCTGGCGTCTGTAAAATGTCATGACCTTACACTTTGCGTAGTTGAGGTGAAGGTGATTAATCTTACACCAAGCCGAAAAAGCGTTCAAGTCATCCTGCAGCAATAAGTGCGAAGTGACGTCATTATACGTCATACACAGCTTAACATCATCCGCATACATTAGAACAAGAGAATGTGATAGGACAGTAGGAAGGTCGTTAATAAATAAGTTAAACAGTAAAGGACCTAGATGGCTACCTTGCGGGACACCAGAAGTAACAGATACAGGTTTTGAAATAGAACTATTAAAAATAACTCTCTGAGTCCTATTAAGTAGGTACTCGGAGATCCAGTTAATAAGATTAGTAGGAAAGCCTAGTTGATCTAATTTGTACAGTAAAAGGGAATGGTTCACGGAGTCAAATGCCTTGCTGAAGTCTGTATAAATGACATCCGTTTGCTGCTGATTTTGAAATCCTGTGATAACCGTGGAGGTTAATTCAAGAAGGTTAGTAGTAGTAGATCTGCGCTTCATAAAACCATGCTGGGATGGTGAAATAATGGACCTACACAAATGTTGCAGTGGAGAAGTAATTATACTCTCCAAAGTCTTTGGTATTGCCGATAGCTTGGAAATACCCCTATAGTTCTTAACGTCAGACTTGGATCCGGATTTATGAAGAGGGATAATAAAAGATTCCTTCCAAATATTGGGAAAATTACTGGTATGTAATGACAAGGTAAACAATTTGAGCAAAGGCTCACACAAAGAATCAGCGCAGTATTTTAGTATACTAGCGGGCACTCCATCAGGACCCGGGGAGAAAACTGGTTTAAGTTTGCTAAGAGAGCTTAGTATCGTACTTTTAGTGATTACAGGACTAAAGATGCAATTTGATTTTAGGTGATGGGAGGAATAACACATATTAAGATGATTAGCAGTGGAATAAGTGGTTTGAAAAAACGTGGCAAATAGATCTGCTGAGGCCTGATCAGTATTTGCATTTGTATTTTCGTAGTATAAAGAAGAAGGCAAAGAAGGGGATTTGCGCTTGGAATTAACAAAATTATAGAACTGCCGAGGATCTTGTGCAAATTGTAGCTTGCAGCGATGTAAGTAGTTATTGTAACACTGCGAATTAAGTATTAAAAAATTTGTCTTAGCTACTGTATAACGCGAAAAATCAGATGGTCTGCGTGTCTCCTTGTACCTTTTAAAATACCTGGACCTCACATTTTTTAAACTCGCTAATTTACGTGTAAACCAAGGAGGCCTATTGGACCTAACACGAGACATTACGGGAACGCAAGAATCAAAAAAAGAATTCAAAGTTTTATAAAAGAAAAGAACTGCAACGCTCATATCTGTACAGGAATACAATTGTGACCAATCAGTCTCAAGAATTGGTAGGTTGAGCTTGTGATAATCAGTTTTACTGAGACAACGTGATTTATACGTTACATTACTTGTTAAAAGAAGATCAGGAAGCTCTATAGAAATATCTAAAGTAGGATGAAAAGAGTCTTCTGGTAAAACCAGAGGATCAATGCGGTTAGTATTGGTACGATCAGGATTAGATGAAAAAATTAAGTCTAACATGCGGCCATTACAATTTCGAACAGTATTTACTTGAACTAAGTAAAGCTCTAGAAGCCCTTCGATAAACTCATGTGACCGTGAGGGAGATAGAGCACCACGATCACCAGTCCAATCAACTCCTGGCATGTTGAAATCGCCTAACACTACAATGTAGTCCTTATCAGATAGAAGATTAGAAATAGATTGAATAGCAGAAAGGTGATTAAGATAAACAGAAATATCAGAAAGGGGAGGGATATAGGAGGAAGTAAGAAAAATGGAACAAGTAGCAAGCGTTACTTTAACACATACAAATTCAATGCCTAGAGGTGAGGACAGGGCAATCATCTCTGACGACAGGTCACAGTCGACGGCTATAAGTACCCCACCACCCACTCTTGATAAGCGATCACATCTGTAAGTATTATAATTACTTGGAAATATAGAAAGATCAGTGATATCGGGGTTTAGCCAAGTTTCAGTAAACACAATAACATGAAAATCAAAAGAGTGACTATCTAAATATAGTTTTGAAAGTTTAGTGTTAAGGCCGCGCACATTTTGATAAGCTACGCAAAGAGAAGTAATTCGTTTTTTGGATTACTATTACTAGTAGAAGAAGCAGGGATGTCTAACGGAAGAGTGATTGGAGTCTTTTTTTTCCTATACGGAGTATATTCTTTGACTACCAGATCGCTCGGCCAAAAACTACTTGCACAAATTGTGTTAAATACCTCAGCCGGGACACCAATTTTAAAGGAAGAAACATAACGAGCATATTTAAAATTAAATTTTTCAACAACTACACTCGATACTTTAATTTTTTTTTTAATAAAGGACTCAATGTCTGCCACCGACGTGTCTGGCGCAAGACGTGAAACAAAAATTTGTTTCTTCGGAAGGACCGCCTTGAGAGGCTTAGGCTGCTCAGATGAACTAGTCAAAGCAGCAATTTTTGGCATGACAGGGCTAGGTGCGACGTCAATCGCTGATACCGTTATGATATCCGTTAAAGCATCAGGTCTAGTTGCACCGCACGGAACCGGGGAATTAAATTCCATCAGTTGCTGATTCGGTACTGTGACAGGTGAAAATGGAGGTGGGGCTGTTACTAATGTTGAAGGAACAAGCAGTTCACACCGTTTAAGCGGCATGGACGGACTTTTTGGTTTAACCACACGTGAAGGTTTGTCCAATAGCTTAAAGCTACTAAAACGTTCCTCCATTGTGATGAAACCAGCACTCAATTTCTTGAAAGCTTTGCGAAGCTCAAAAAATCCGTCCCTAGTCTGCCGCTTAAAAGAACTGAAGTCCAGTTCAACATCCCGGCATGACTCGCAACTCCACTTAAGCCCTGTTTTATTATTTAAGTAATCGCGTACCTTCACTGTGAAACCTGCACATTTAATATGTGCCACGTTATCACACATCCAGCACCCGATATATTCGGCATTTATGTCTGAAAGACACTTGCAATTTTTAAAACTACAGGCAGACATGTTAACTCCGAAAACTAATATGCTCGAAAATATAAGGGTATATTAAAGAAAAGCAACGGCAAACTAAGCAAAACAAACAACAACAAAGAGTATGCTAGTGACAGTTACACACTGAGAGCATGCAAAGCAACGGAAAATAAAAACAGTTATGTGCTGAATGCTGAGAGCGCAGAGAGCCGGCAAGGCAGAGAGAACAGAAAAGTAAGCAAGCAAGAGAAGAAAAACAAAAACAACACTGCACTTTACAAATATGTATGTGTGTGAGTATGCTACTCCATGCATTCACCGCAGGCTAAATATGACGATTAAATTGCAATTATTACAATCAAAAACACTAAGCCGATAATTGCAATTATGCACAAACACAACACAGGTACCAATTAACGAAAAGTTACAGTGATCACCAGGATTAGACACAAAAAAAGAGTCGAAATCAGACTATATTCACGAGTATCAAAAAAACACAACCGTTCACCACTACGTTCAATGATAATCGCACGAGGTGACTTTAAATTCAAATTGCTGAAAAATATGTGAGTATTTTACATAAATGCAATTACATCAAATTGTAATGCACAATTTTCCACAGAAATGCTGGATGGCAGAAAAATAATTGGATTATGGTTAAGGAATCTTAACCTAACCACCGCGTAACCTGATGCCTCTGCCAACTTAATAGGGTGATATTAATAATCGGATGAATTACCCCGAGAGCGATACCTTCACCACTTCCTCGTTAGTATAAGCGGAGCCAGACCCAGGTATAAATAATATTGCTACCCTCTCTCGATCAGGTTGTAATCAAATTCTTTTTACATAGAATCTGGCGTCTGGTGCCAGTGCATTGCGCTGCATGCCTTGTGCCTAGTACCTAGTGCCTAGTGCATTGTGCTGTATGCCTTCTGCCTTGTACTTTGTGCCTTGGGCTGCATTTCTTGTGTCTAGTGCTTAGTGCCATATGGCCATATTGCCTAGGTTACCCCAGCGGATCACCCCGATTAGCAGCCGAATTATACAACAACAGTGAAGCCTGGCCTAAATACCCAGCGGTATAAATAGTTAAGTTACTAGTGCCAAATTCGTTGGGTTGATAATATTATAATGTAGTGAATAACTAGGCGAGAGATTTATTGATCTATACTGCTGTGTCGCAAGCGAAGCAATGATGATTTATTGGAGCCTGCGGCCTCCTTTTATATGATCAGTTTTACATGTGTTCTTATGGGCTAGGTCCTTACGGTTAACAATCTGCTTACGGTTAACAATCTGCTTATATCTAGTTATTGCTAGTTCTAACTTCTATCTTAGTAATAAATGCGGGATGCTAAAGTATGCAATGGATTATATTATGAGGGTGCCTACAAGTATACGACACCTCCTTTTTTTTTTTTTTTTTGAAATTTGTATACAATTCAATTGTGTTCTCTTAATGTGATATCTTTACTCTATCCACGTGTACCATTTGTTCTTTTTGTTTTTTTCCTTTTATTGTTATATTGTTGTTATTGTTTATTTTTATTACTTCGAAGGGCCCTGTATATTTGTTTTCTAATTTGTGCCCTGTTTCGTTTTTTAGTAATACTAATTGACCTATTTTAAAATCCAATTTCTTTTTATCTTTATCATAGTAGTTTTTTTGTTTCTCTTTGTATTGTTTAAGCATTATGCTAGCTCTTTGCTGGGCTGACTGCAATTTAAATTTCATTTCCTTCCCATATTCCTCTATATTATAAACTGGGTCTATTGCGTTTGTTGAAAATAATGGATCTATTGGGATTTTACCGAACACGAGTTCAAAAGGGCAATAATCGTGATTTGCTGAAGGCGTAGTGTTGTAACAGTACGTAAAATATTGGATCCACTCATCCCAATCGTCTCTCTTTACCGATATATAGGACCTAATGTATTCGTTGAAGGTTCTGTGGTTCCTTTCTACAGTTCCCAATGTTTGGTGGTGATGGGCTGTTGAGTTAAGTTTTTCTATTTTGAATTTCTTACACACTTCAGCTAAGATGCTATTCATATACTCTGTTCCCATATCTGTTACTAATGTTCTCATAGGACCGAATAATAAAATGCATTTGTCGACTATGGCTTTCGCAACTGTGGTAGCGTTTTTGTTAGGAATCGGTACGGTGATTAGGTACTTAGTGAGGTCACATATTAGCGTTACTGCGTACTCGTTGCCTCGTTCAGTCTTGGGTAAGGGACCTATTGTGTCTATAAGGACGATATCGAAAGCTGTTGTTGGGGTTGGCGTCAGTACAAGTGGTGACTTCGTATGTTTTGTTACTTTGGAAGATTGGCATTTCTGACATGTTTTGACATAGTTCGTTACATCTCTTGTCATGTTTTTCCAATAATAATATTGTTTAATTTTTTTCACTGTTCTGCTAATTCCGCAATGCCCTCCTATAGCTGGGTCGATATGGAATAA
>JAWNNL010001223.1:0-35711 GCA_035045005.1 Liodrosophila aerea
GTGGCAATTTTTCGCGGTTTTTGGGGGAGGGGGGACAGGTATCAAAAATCTAAAGCAAACTTGATCTGCTTGCACTAAAGGGGCATCTAACTGCCAAATATGATGTCTCTAGCTCTTACAGTTTCCAAGATCTAGGTGTTCATACAGACGGACAGACGGACAGACAGACGGACAGACGGACGGACGGACAGACAGACGGACAGACGGACATGGCTAGATCGACTCAGCTCGTCATCCTGATCAAGAATATATATACTTTGTGGGGTCTGCCACGCCTCCTTCTGTCTGTTACATACATTTCGGACTTGCACAATCTTAATAGACCCTTTTGTACTTTTTTAAAGTACAGGGTCTAAAAAGAAACAACCCAATTGACTTTAGATGAAGCCAAATACTTTAGGAACAAAATATCTTCGCTGGAGCCATATACATGTTAAGCACTAACCAAAAATATTACAATTACACATCGTTTGCAATTGACAATGGTTGACGGAAAAGTCTGTAGTTCATCTGTTGCTAGATGAATAAAATACTTTTTATTTGAATTCGTGATTGTTTTTACTTTTGGAGACTAAGATTTCACCAGCGTTCTCATTTACAGGTCAAATATTAAATAAAGGTCTTGGAAAAAAACAATTTTTTTAAAAGTTGCACCATCTTTTTGTATGGGAGCTATAAGATATAGTTCTCCGATTTTAACCAAATTTGGTAAGGATATATAAACCTGCTCGAAACATATAATCTGAGAAATTGGTTAAGATACCTTGAAAAACAAAAAAGTTTTTCATAATAAATGCAGCTATATGATATAGACGTTCTATCTGACCAATTTTTTTATCATATACTTAAAATATTTTTTTAGATTTTTGGTATTAATTTCATAACGATATGTCCACTAGAAGTATTTTTGGCCGCGTCTCCACACAAGCCCAACCATTGTGCAGCGTACGCGGGCACTAGGGCGTATGCGTGATTTTTGATTGTGAGTTTGAATTTCTGTATGAGTATTGGTTATTGTTTGTATTTTAGTATATATTTATATGAATAAGTGTATGTGTGTGTATAAGTGCATGTGTATGTGTATGTGAGTATGTGCAATGTACATACAAGTTAACTCCACAAACTCTTCAAGTTCCCCTGGATATAAAAACTACTGTTTGCGCAATAAATTAAGTGCAACTAAGTATCCTAAAGTTAACAAGAATCGAACAATATCGATATTGTAAACATCCGCCAATGAAGCCTCTTCAGCAGCAATAAAATTGAAACATAAACAAAATATGGACCACCGCCGCCAAGCTCTGCCGACGTCAATCTCTGCCGCGTCAAACTTTGTCGCCGACGCCGCCGGCTGCTGACCAGCACCCACAGCTAGCTTAGGGCTTCTCAAAAATACTTAAAGTCAGTCTAAAATCCTAATTGACTAAAGCAACACATGCTTTCTGAAAAATAAAATTGTTTTTATTTAACTGGCGCCCGAGCAGGGACCTGATGTGAGGAAATCTTATTAAGTTAGATCGTTACTCCAAAGTACAACTCCATCAGGCCAACTAGTTGCAATTTTCGGTCTCAGGCTCGACTGAAAGGCAACCCAATCGGCGGACTACGCGTTCTGTCAAGGTCAGACAGCAGAACATCCCTGACAAGTGTGTGGATCCCAAGTAGAGAGCGAAAAGGAAGACATCCTGACCACCAGAGGGAGTAGCCGTACCAAACTACGTAATGTAAGTTAGTGAATAAGTTTTAATTACCTAACACGAAAAGAAAAAACTAAAGTAAAATTAAAATCAATTTAAAGTACAACTGAAAAGTTTAAAAGTTAATAAATAAAACATAAGTAATAGCAATAAGTGCCTAAAGTGAAGTGAAAGTGATTAAAGAAATTGATTAAAGTTAAAGTTGTTATTAAAATATAAAAATGTATAAAGATGCGTAAAGCGATAACATTAAATCTGACTGCACCATTACAAAATAAATAAAGTGTACTTGAAATACGTGCAGTATCACTTAGCCCAATCTTGCGAATCCTACATTTAGGACCCTCCAAGATAAAAGGGTAAAACCTTACTGGTTTTTACAAAATAATTAAATAAATACTTTTATATAAGTTGTCGGGTTAAGCAGATCTAAGTTAGCTATACTAATAAGCAGTGGCGCATCTTAACTTAAAGTATTATAATTATTGTTTGCTAATTGCAATGCCCACTGTAGTTTGTAGCATACAACGAATAACGGATTGTATAGCTGATGAGCGGATGTTAAAGTTAGCTGGTTGTGGGCTAGCACGCTGTATTTCCGGCTCCGCAGTGTCGGCAATATGGGTGGGTTCCTGTTAGGTCCACAACGACTAAAGCACTCACACTACCAATTTATAACAACAATAAGGAAAAGAAGTTGCGTGCTAATTTGCCAAAGGCCTAATCTTAGACAGAAATGAAAAAGGAATGCAAACGGAGAGACAAATAGAAAGAATATCTAACAGCAGAAGAAAAGGTTGTAGCTCTCTTTTAAGCTCGCTCCGAAATCGGGAGCTCTGTATCCCCACCCTTCCATGGTCGTCCTGTGCAGCTAGTGTTTTCGAACGACCCCTTGTGGAGCTACTTAAACGGTTACATCATTTGTTCACGTTGGTTTGCCATGACCCCCGGAAATATCCACAAATTAGTGACAACTCATTTTAAATTTGTTTATTTCTATAACTATATACATAATTTCATTGTTTGTCTGAACTTGCTAATTTTGTTTTTCTATTTACTAATTGTACTTAAATTATTTATTTTCTAATTGTTTCATTTTTAACTGCATGGTTTCTAGGGTTAACTTTAAGGATTTAACTATAATTTTTAATATACATAAGGTATTTTACTATTAATTGTAGAGAAAAAAATTTTAATTGAGGGTTACGATAAGCAGTATTGAAACGATTGTGTACTTAAGCAAACGCCTGGCTGAAAAATAATAGTAATGGGTTAATGCCAAAAGGAAAATAATAGAAATCAAGAAAAAAAAAGGAATAAAAAAGGTAATAATATTTACAGGAAAATTTATAAATTGATAAATGAAATCAAAAGAAGAAAAAAAAACTGCTTCATGTGCATTGTCTCTATTTCGTTTTACTTCGCGACGTAATACTTTGTAGTTTGCGACGTAACCTCATTTGGTTAGCGACGTAACGCACATATGGCTTGTCAACGCTGAGCGGAGACCAGCAAGCTAAGGCAAACGAACATAATAAATTACGTCGCGCAAGCGCAAAGAAATAGGAAAGAGAGTCTTAAATACTGCTTGCGGCGCGTGCGCAATTCTCTCTCTTATAAATCAGCTGCTTGAAGAGCACGCATCAGCTGAAACCTATGCACATGTAAAGTGACAAAATGCATAAACTGAACAAAACAAAAAAAAAAATATATAAAAAACTCGGAAAGCTACAGTCGGATGCAACCGACAGTAGGAGACCCTGTACTTTCCTTTGCACACACACACGCTAACACTCACACAAGCACACATAGCGCAAAGTCGCATGCAACCACACATACGCCCGCGCTGCTCCCCCTTACCTAGTACAGGGAATTGAATCTTGAATATCTCCGGTGTTTATTATCCGATTGAGCCACAATTCACAACACAGATAAAGATTATCATAAGATTATCGTCTGCGAAAACACAAGTTTGTATCTTTAAAATGTGGGTGTGGCAGTTTTTCGCGGTTTTTGGGGGAGGGGGGGCAGGTATACAAAAATCTAAAACAAACTTGATCTGCTTGCACTATAGGGGCATCTAACTGCCAAATATGATGTCTCTAGCTCTTACAGTTCCGAGATCTAGGTGTTCATACAGACGGACAGACGGACAGACAGACGGACAGACGGACAGACAGACAGACGGACATGGCTAGATCGACTCAGCTCGTCGTCCTGATCAAGAATATATATACTTTGTGGGGTCTGCCACGCCTCCTTCTGCCTGTTACATACATTTCGGGCTTGCACAATCTTAATAGACCCTTTGTACTTTTTTAAAGTACAGGGTCTAAAAATGAAGAGAGGAAAATAATATGTAATGTATCACTTACAGTTGATGGCAATCCCACGACGAAAGTACTTTCGATTAAGAGATTATTTTGTTATTATCATTTGACCACCTTTATCTTTGTTGCTATATTTGATTGTTCATTATCTTCACTTCAGTTCTCTTTCTGTTTTATTTCAGGTCTGCATTGCACTTTGTGTTTCTATTTTTATTTATTTTAGGGGGCGCATGCATTTTTGCACATATGTATTTTATGTATACATCCAGAGATGTTTGATTAAGGGGAAAAAAAATTGAGATTGGGGAATTAGATCGGGTAATTAGGCCATCGCGATTTACTTTAGTCCACAAATCGTATTCATTCTGTTGGTTTTTTTTTTTTTCTTTAACACTCTAAATTATTGGAATTTTGATTTAACAGCTTTTTCTTTTTTATTGAAATTCGCTTGCACTGTCACTAGGGTAATTTTGGTAGGTTAGGTGGCTCCACTTGCAGCTGTAGGGGAGTTTCCCAATCGGTTGCGTGCAACCAATGCAGCGCTCGTAACGTGGCAACACCTTATGCGACTGTATGATATGTATATGGCTGTACGAGGTAGCGTAAAGCAGCGCTTACAATATACTACAACGCGCCAGATTCTATATAATAAAGAGGCTTTATTAGAATCTGCTAGATTGATTACGTTATGTTGGTTATGTTACCTGGGTCTGGCACCGACATTCAATGGGGCAAGAGAAAAGAGCAAACCCTTTGGCTGATCAAGCCTAATTTATTTGCAATCTATATATATGTATAAAGACACTAATTAGTATGTAAATAATTATTGGGGCCGATATTACTTACAATATGGGTATATAATATTCTGCCAAGTACCATGGGGGTTAGGTCAAGCATTAACTTGAATACTAATCCGTCAAATTTTGTATGCATCCGAAATATCTGTGGATAATGTTATATTACCGGCGATTTAAAAAGTCGTTTAGTAATATACTCACTATTTATTTTTATTTTTGGTTTGCAACTAAGCAGTGCTGGCACATGCTTTTTGAATTTACTTTGAATGAGTACTTTGAATGTACGTCTAGCCTAAGCTGCGGTTGGCTGAGAAAAAGAACGTGAATGCGGAAGTTTGGGCTTGGCTTAGCCTGCAATTTTTGAGTATGGTTGCCTTGCAGACAAAAGCTCAAGAAAAAAATGCACTACAGCTGACTAGCGATATGCTAAGCACATCTTAGCAGAGATATCGTAAGGTACCAATTCATCGAATGCTTGCAAGAGCTGTAAGCACTGACCGATTGATGGCGCCACGCAATCATGATATCATACGTTATTTCAAATGAATTTAACGATGAGTTTCTCTATTTTAAATAAAGCAAAAATAAGTGACAAGCGCCACTTCAAATCCCCCCGGCTAAAATCGCACTTGGTGGGGACAACAAGGGTGATCACCGCTTGGAACTTATAATTTTTTCTTGTTTTATTGTTTAAGGTCCTTTGCGTGATATTTTCCTACAAAATTTCCCTGCATATCCTCAATCTCGTAGTAAGCCGAACCAAGTTTTTTTCTTACTCGAGCCTTGATAAAGGTAGGGGCTAATTTTGCGCTGAAACCTTTGGCGAAATTGCTCTGTTGAAAATTCCTTCGGAAAATTTCTTGTCCTTCAGCATATGAAACATTTCGACTTCGCATGTTATACGCAGTTTCATTACGTTTATGCTGCTGTTGCATGTTTCTAGAAGCTTGTGCTCGCATTATATTAATAGAGTCTTCTTGATTAAATGATATAGAACGATCTTCTAACAAATTAAGTCTTCTTAGTAATTCATAGTTAGATCCATCAGTCAGCATATGTTGACCAAAAACTAGGCGATATGGTGTATTATTAATAGCAGTATGAACACTAGACCTAATAGAACAGCATATCTTGCTTAAATTTTCATCCCAATTGCTCTGACTTGGGTCTATGTAAGCCTTTATGCCGACAATCACAGTCCTATTGACTCGCTCTGAAGCGTTGCCTTGGGGAGCATAAGTTGCTGTATAGGCATGGCTAACGCCATATTTGCTGAGCAAATTATTAAAAGCATGCGATCTGAATTGCACGCCGTTGTCAGAAACAATTGTTTCTGGCACGCCAAAGCATTGAAACAAATCTTCTTCGATATATGGTAAGATAGCATCTACTGAAAATTTCTTAACTGCTTTCAGAAATGGAAATTTCGTAAAATGGTCAAGGACAATAAAAATACCGATATTTCCTGATTTAGACCGCGGATAAGGGCCTAAATAATCAACATATAGCCGTTGGAAAAAACGTTGGCTTTCTGTTGCCTTGGCCAATGGTGGTCTTAGCGTCTGACTAGGATGTTTCGTAGTTTTACAAATATCGCATCGATTTACATAATTACGAACATCAACTACTAAATTGGGCCAGAAATAATATCTACGAATTCGTTCGAGCGTCTTATTAATTCCACCATGAGAAGCTAACGGGTCGTTATGAGCGATCTGCAAGACAACTGGAACTAATTCATTAGGAATCCATAGCCACACAACATCGTCTGCTATTTTATCTTCTGAAGCGTGTTCCGCACGTCGATATATGAAACCGCCAACGACTTTCACAGCAGATGAAGGAGCTGAGTTTTTTTTTCGATCTGCGTTATGAGTTCCTTATAAGCAGGCGATTCAAAGTGTGGAGATTTCAAATTTACACACATATCGTGCTCTATAGCCGAAAGGTCCTCCGTATGAGTTCTCGAAAGGGCATCTGGGACTATATTCTCACTACCTTTCCGATGTTGTATTTCGAAATCGTATCTTTGAAGTTTCAAAGCCCACCTAGCAAGCCTGTTACTTAGGTCAGATTGATTCATCAACCACTTTAAAGATGCGTGATCGGATCACCGTAAAGGGATGTCCTTCCACATAGGCACGAAACTTTTCAATGCTTAAGATTGCTGCCATGCATTCTTTTTCCGTCACGGAATAGTTACGTTGAGACGGGAAGAGTTTCTTGGACATATATGCAATAGGAACCTCTGAACCTGCATCATTCAATTGCATAAGAACGCCGCCAACTCCAGTGTGGCTTGCGTCACAATGAATAGAAAAAGGACGATTAAAATCGGGCGTGTGTAACACAGGAGCTTTACACATATTGTGTTTTAAGGATTCGAACGCTTCGTTAGCCGCCTCAGTCCATTGAAAACGCTTTCCCCGAAGACAATCAGATAAGGGTGCAGCGAGAGAGGAAAAGTTACGAATAAACTTTTGATACCACCCTGCCATACCAAGAAATCTTCGCAACTGTTTAGCTGAACATGGCGGTGGATATTCAACAATTGCGGATATTTTATCTGTGTCCATTGCTATAGTTCCATTGCCTACGACATGTCCCAAATTGCTTACTTCGCGCATGCAAAACTTGCTCTTTTGAACATTAATCGTTAGGCCAGCTTTTTCGAGATAAGATGCTATCTCTCTCAGAACCGTTGTGTGACGTTCGAATGTATCTGAAACAATCAACAGATCATCGAGATACACAAATACCTCATTTTTCAAATGAGCAGGGACTATGCGATCCATCAGTTTGCACATCGTAGAGGGAGCGTTAGTAAGCCCAAATGGCATCACCGTAAAGTGATAGAGTGGCTTGCCAGGCACGGAGAAGGCTGTTTTATCCCGCGAACTAGGCTCAAGCGGAATTTGCCAGTAGGCATCCTTTAAGTCGAGGCTAGTTATGAACTCGGTTTTTGGGAGTCTACTAAGGATACCATCAATGATAGGCATTGGGTATGCGTCTTTGCGGGTTACTTTATTCACCTTTCGACTGTCAATGCATAGTCGCACTTTACCAGGTTTTCGGACCAAAACTACAGGGGAAGACCAAGCGCTATCTGATTCTTCTATCACTCCTAGAGAAAGCATACGATCTACCTCCTCATACATTAACTTTTCAATTGCTGGTGACACTGGATAGTGCCGCTGCTTTATAGGTTCAGCGTCGCCAACATTGATGGAATGAAAAAGCACAGTGGTTTTTCCTAAGCCTTTTTGTGCAAATGAGGGAAACTGTTTAATTGTTTGATCCAATTGTTGTTGTTGATCATTTGACAATGAACAAAATACATTTGTATCAATCGCTGCGAGACTTTCAGAATTGTTGGATGTACAAATATCTGTAGGCAATAATTGAAACTCCGTCCAGAAATCAATTCCCAAATAAAGCGATTGCTTAAGAGTAGGCACTATGTAGAAGGTAATATCTTTGGCATTTCTGTTATATAAAACTTCAGTACGAAGTTTACCAACGATATTCTGGGGTCTGCCATCGGCAGTCTGCACAGTTGAAGATAAGGTTTTAAAAGACACATTTTCCTGTAAAATATCTTTTGCTAGGCTACCGCCAATACAGCTGATTGAGGCACCAGTATCCATCAATCCATATACAGAACGTCCTAATATGGTTACTGTTGCATAGGGACGGATATCGGGCGATTTAATTGCAGATAACATTAGTTGATTTGCTAGTTGCAATCGATTGTAGTAGTTGTCGATGCGTTGTGCAGATCGAGTTCGGCTTTCACCGTGTGAAGAGGCAGCTTTGACAGCTTTGTCTGAGAAAATCTGCTCTTCAAGAAGTACGTCTGGAGAAAAGGTCAAATCTGGTGAAGTTTGGATGCCATACTCGGTGGTTAATCCGTATTGGTTGCTTTTGAGGCTACAGGTCTGCGTGCTCCTTTCAAAGGTGCACGACCCTGCGAGTTTTTTGAATCGCCACATTGTAGACAGGAGGGTCGATAAGTATCGGCTCTACCACAACCGTAACAAAAAACCCGCCGGTTAGCCATACAGTCTTGATAGCGATGACCAACCTTGCCGCAATTCCAGCAGGATAGGCTAACTGCTTCTAACTCTGCATCTTCTCCCTCAGACTCGCTCTCACTTGCGGCTTTTACCTCGTTAACGAAACGACGAGGTGCCGGCTGAGGTTTACTTACAGTGGGTTTGCGTGCTTGCATAAAAGATTCCCTTGTACGAAGAATATGTCTGAGTTGAGCGATACTAGTTATATGCTGATATAACAGCTCATGCTGTATCTCAGGTTGCAGATTAGAACGTAAAGATTCTAGCAAGGACATTTCTGATAAGGGGACAGATAGTTTGTCTGCTAGAATAATGATACTTTCATAAAATTCATCGAAAGATTCGCCTTCTTTCTGCTTCCTACGATGAATTTCGGACCGTATGTTTACATCAGTCCGTTCTTCTTTGAACTGAGTACGCAAGGCATCACGAAGCTCAGGCCAAGAGATTACAGATACACTGCGGTGGTATCGCCAATACCAATCATTGGCTACGCCTTCAAACAGTGTATTAACGTGGTTTATTAACTGGGAAAAATTACCATCCAAGGTCTGATGAGTAAGAGCCTCCACTCTATAGAGAAAATTCTCTACACTCATGCCAGATCTTCCGCAAAATTTTAACTTCCAGTTGCCTATAATTTGACTAACTCTATCTAAACGGATTTCAGAATTTGTAGGCGAAATTCTATGCTGGTTGGAAGCATGATTAGTGGACGCTGGCTGACTCCGTTGGAATGGCTCATCCATTGGAGCAGGTGAGGGATCAGTCCTCACACTTAAAGCTGTTATCAAGCTTTGAATGCTGGTTTGAAATGCATTTGATAACATTTCTGTTTGTCTTGCAGCAGAAGCAGATATCGCATCCAATAGGATTTGCTGCGTCTCATTAACTGGAAGAATTCTAATATTTTGCTCTGCTTGCGCCATGCTTGAAGTTCCTGGCTGTGGCTCTTCGAGCCTTTGCTGCTTGCGTGTACTCATTGGCATGCTTTCTTCTGGGAGACTTTGCGTTGACTGATTTAAGTCTGGATGGAGAGTTAAATTGAGCAACGAAGTCTGCAGAGCAGCTTTACAAACAGGGCAAAAATCTCTTTCTTTTTTTTTCTAAAACAGAGCCAGTGAAACGTATGATTACAACTGGTAGCTAACAACTGACCTGAAAATTCAATTACTTTTAAACAAATGTAACTGATAGTATCCTCAGTTAGATGTTCAGTGCTTCGACTTGCTTGCATGTTAAAGCAAAGACTAAATTTCGAACCATATATATTTATTTAGAATTTGATTGAGAATTAATTAGATTGAAAAAGTATATTCTTATAAAAATATCCAGGAGTCATGACTTACTTTCATAGGCAATCAATTAACCAATACTTTCTTTTTATAAACTGCTGAGAGAAAAGAGGAAAAATAAAAAAAATGTATACTAGAATGAGAATTCTTCTGATGCGAATAATATCATTTGTTACTAATCATCTCTAGATATCATAGATGTTATTGCTCTGACTGGTATACTATATATTTCTGAATAGTATTAAAAATCCAAGTCTTGCCATTAACATACTACATCTGATAGAATAGGAAGTAAACGAAGAAATAGAAAGAAAAAGATATAAAGCAAAGGAATAGATAAAGAATTTCACTCCATAAGAATCGGAAAAGGAGAACCTGATTTATCATGGAAGCGATATATTTGTATTATCCAACTTATCACTTATCTATCATGATTGGTCAGGCTGTTGCAGTAAACCGGTTTTCATTAGCGGTTGGTAGTAGCCATAAACTCTAAAAGGCACTAAATCCAGCTAATTACTTCTCAATTTATGAAACAAGGATATGCAACAATTACAATATTTTGACAAGAGGAAAGCTATAGTTATATACTCTGAACTTAACTTTATCCATCTACTTCAAAATATCAACAACACAACGGTATCCAACAGTTTAAAATTTGTTGGTGTGCTGTATTTTATACAACAGCGAATGTGAACATGATCAACCGATAACTAGCACATCTATTGTTAAAAAAAAACAACACATATATACCAAAGGATACTTGGGACTGTGATCTGAATCCTAGATTAGCTGCGTATGTCAAAAGATGTTATTGACACAAATAAAATTTTTCAATTCGGAACCTGCCGGATCGAGGCCCCACGTTGGGCGCCATTTTTCTTATTATTATTATTATTGTAGCATACAACGAATAACGGATTGTATAGCTGATGAGCGGATGTTAAAGTTAGCTGGTTGTGGGCTAGCACGCTGTATTTCCGGCTCCGCAGTGTCGGCAATATGGGTGGGTTCCTGTTAGGTCCACAACGACTAAAGCACTCACACTACCAATTTATAACAACAATAAGGAAAAGAAGTTGCGTGCTAATTTGCCAAAGGCCTAATCTAAGACAGAAATGAAAAAGGAATGCAAACAGAGAGACAAATAGAAAGAATATCTAACAGCAGAAGAAAAGGTTGTAGCTCTCTTTTAAGCTCGCTCCGAAATCGGGAGCTCTGTATCCCCACCCTTCCATGGTCGTCCTGTGCAGCTAGTGTTTTCGAACGACCCCTTGTGGAGCTACTTAAACGGTTACATCATTTGTTCACGTTGGTTTGCCATGACCCCCGGAAATATCCACAAATTAGTGACAACTCATTTTAAATTTGTTTATTTCTATAACTATATACATAATTTCATTGTTTGTCTGAACTTGCTAATTTTGTTTTTCTATTTACTAATTGTACTTAACTTATTTATTTTCTAATTGTTTCATTTTTAACTGCATGGTTTCTAGGGTTAACTTTAAGGATTTAACTATAATTTTTAATATACATAAGGTATTTTACTATTAATTGTAGAGAAAAAAATTTTAATTGAGGGTTACGATAAGCAGTATTGAAACGATTGTGTACTTAAGCAAACGCCTGGCTGAAAAATAATAGTAATGGGTTAATGCCAAAAGGAAAATAATAGAAATCAAGAAAAAAAAAAGGAATAAAAAAGGTAATAATATTTACAGGTAAATTTATAAATTGATAAATGAAATCAAAAGAAGAAAAAAAAACTGCTTCATGTGCATTGTCTCTATTTCGTTTTACTTCGCGACGTAATACTTTGTAGTTTGCGACGTAACCTCATTTGGTTAGCGACGTAACGCACATATGGCTTGTCAACGCTGAGCGGAGACCAGCAAGCTAAGGCAAACGAACATAATAAATTACGTCGCGCAAGCGCAAAGAAATAGGAAAGAGAGTCTTAAATACTGATTGCGGCGCGTGCGCAATTCTCTCTCTTATAAATCAGCTGCTTGAAGAGCACGGATCAGCTGAAACCTATGCACATGTAAAGTGACGAAATGCATAAACTGAACAAAACAAAAAAAAAATATATATAAAAATGAAGAGAGGAAAATAATATGTAATGTATCACTTACAGTTGATGGCAATCCCACGACGAAAGTACTTTCGATTAAGAGATTATTTTGTTATTATCATTTGACCACCTTTATCTTTGTTGCTATATTTGATTGTTCATTATCTTCACTTCAGTTCTCTTTCTGTTTTATTTCAGGTCTGCATTGCACTTTGTGTTTCTATTTTTATTTATTTTAGGGGGCGCATGCATTTTTGCACATATGTAGGTTTATGTATACATCCAGAGATGTTTGATTAAGGGAAAAAAAAATTGAGATTGGGGAATTAGATCGGGTAATTAGGCCATCGCGATTTACTTTAGTCCACAAATCGTATTCATTCTGTTGGTTTTTTTTTTTTTCTTTAACACTCTAAATTATTGGCATTTTGATTTAACAGCTTTTTCTTTTTTATTGAAATTCGCTTGCACTGTCACTAGGGTAATTTTGGTAGGTTAGGTGGCTCCACTTGCAGCTGTAGGGGAGTTTCCCAATCGGTTGCGTGCAACCAATGCAGCGCTCGTAACGTGGCAACACCTTATGCGACTGTATGATATGTATATGGCTGTACGAGGTAGCGTAAAGCAGCGCTTACAATATACTACAACGCGCCAGATTCTATATAATAAAGAGGCTTTATTAGAATCTGCTAGATTGATTACGTTATGTTGGTTATGTTACCTGGGTCTGGCACCGACATTCAATGGGGCAAGAGAAAAGAGCAAACCCTTTGGCTGATCAAGCCTAATTTATTTGCAATCTATATATATGTATAAAGACACTAATTAGTATGTAAATAATTATTGGGGCCGATATTACTTACAATATGGGTATATAATATTCTGCCAAGTACCATGGGGGTTAGGTCAAGCATTAACTTGAATACTAATCCGTCAAATTTTGTATGCATCCGAAATATCTGTGGATAATGTTATATTACCGGCGATTTAAAAAGTCGTTTAGTAATATACTCACTATTTATTTTTATTTTTGGTTTGCAACTAAGCAGTGCTGGCACATGCTTTTTGAATTTACTTTGAATGAGTACTTTGAATGTACGTCTAGCCTAAGCTGCGGTTGGCTGAGAAAAAGAACGTGAATGCGGAAGTTTGGGCTTGGCTTAGCCTGCAATTTTTGAGTATGGTTGCCTTGCAGACAAAAGCTCAAGAAAAAAATGCACTACAGCTGACTAGCGATATGCTAAGCACATCTTAGCAGAGATATCGTAAGGTACCAATTCATCGAATGCTTGCAAGAGCTATAAGCACTGACCGATAGATGGCGCCACGCAATCATGATATCATACGTTATTTCAAATGAATTTAACGATGAGTTTCTCTATTTTAAATAAAGCAAAAATAAGTGACAAGCGCCACTTCAAGTTGCTTATGTTTGTCTTGCTATGCTCCTTCGCTTTAATCATACGGCCTGCGCTGCCGTTCTCATTGTTATGCTCATTCGCTTTAATCATACGGCCTGCGCTGCCGTTCTCTTTTTGCTAATTTCTTTTATGCTGCTTGCGCTGCACTCTCTATGCATTTTTATGTGCCGCTTGCAATCATTCCTTTATCATATCGCTTATTGATCATAATTGTCAGCTGGCCTTGCTGCCCAATATTAAAGACTAAACCTATTTAATTCGAACCCGTGTGTTTAATTAAAATAAATAGCAACAGCTAATAAAAAAGCTTATTAGCTAATCATAAGTTTTGAATTATCACAATTTCTTTGGTCACGCTTCGTTTCATAAATAATAATATAAATCTTTAAAATCTACAATTATTTGCATAATTAATATAAATAATAATTACAAATATCTTACAAAATTTACTACGATTAATTAACATCCCTAATCACACTAATCTAAACAAGTTCCAACATTTCCTAAGTAAAACATTTAAAAAAAACAAAGACCTAAAAATTCATAATTCTTCCATGTCTAAATCCTAACAATTTAATCAGACCACCAGTACTTAACATAGAACCAGAATCTTATCCAATTCAGCCTAACGCACAGTCTACAGTTCAACAACAACACAGACATTTATTAAGGCAAGAAACACTTCACCAGAATAGAACCATGGCTCAACCTGAATTATTAGCAGATATCATTCGACAAATTTTAGCTGAACAGTTTCCAGCCCTATTACTACAGGCTCAAAACCCAACTTTCGATTTTACGAACGCCGAATGTCAAGGAATTTCCCCAGAACATCAAAGAAACTTAGCAGATTTAGACAAAGTCCCTGATATTGTAAAATCTTTGCACGAATTTGCTGGTGATCCAGCTGAGTTTGGATCATGGAAAAAAAGTGTAGATAGAATACTAACAACTTACCAGCATACCATAGGTACAGCAAAGTATTTTGGCAATCTGCACACCATTCGAAACAAAATAAAAGGCAATGCAGATATTGCCCTAGATTCTTAAAACGTCCCTTTAAACTGGACCGCTATCTCTAAATGTTTAGCATTACATTATGCTGACAAACGAGATCTTGGTACCCTAGAATACCAAATGACTACAATATTCCAAGGTGCTAACCAATCAGTAGAGGAATTCCATCACGTTGTTTATAAGCATCTGTCTTTGATACTTAATAAAATAAGCTGTATGGAATTAGCAAGGGAATCGGAATTGCTCATGACCAAATTATATAGAGATAAGGCTCTAGACACCTTTATTCGAGGACTCCGTGGAGACCTCTCACGCCTGCTTGGCATAAAAGAGCCTACAGATTTACCCTCTGCGTTGCACCTGTGCTTAAAGTTAGAGAACCAAACATACCGAACAAATCAAGCTTCGACTAAAATACAACAAGCTATGTTTAGGAATACACCACAAAGACCGATAATACGCCAAGTTCAGACACCCAACAATATGCATTTCCAAGCCAG
Organism: Liodrosophila aerea; assembly: GCA_035045005.1. Taxonomy (NCBI): domain Eukaryota; kingdom Metazoa; phylum Arthropoda; class Insecta; order Diptera; family Drosophilidae; genus Liodrosophila; species Liodrosophila aerea. The sequence continues at coordinate 15,211 of JAWNNL010001223.1, forward strand.
ACCTTCATTGCCACCGTCGCTTCCCCCCAGAAGCGCTCCGCAACAACAATTCATACCGCAACAACAATTCATACCATACAGGTTTCCCAACTTACCTAATAATGGTTTTGGACAGACACAACAAAGACTACCGTTCAATAATTTTGCCAACTTCCCCGGACACAATCCTTTATCACAAGTCCCACCATACCAACCACATCGTCCGATAGCACCAAAACCACAACCACGACCAGAACCAATGGACGTGGATAAGAGCATCCAAACCAGGCAAATTAATTATATGAACAGACCCAATTTCGATGCAGGCAAAAGACTCCCAATACCAATGGCATACGCGGGTAAAAGACAAAAGAATTTTAATATTCAAACAGAGACAAACCAAAAAACAGAGACAGAAGAGCAAGAACCAACAATGGCTGACAACGAACAAACATTAAAAGAACAAGAAGAACAGTCAGACTATGAAGAGACACTCTATGAGTACGCCGAACACTCTATGAGCCACGCCTCCTTCTGCCTGTTACATACATTTCGGACTTGCACAATCTTAATAGACTCTTTTATACTTTTTTAAAGTACAGGGTCTAAAAAATATAAAATGGTCATTGATTACAGGAAGCTAAATAGCGTTACAGTAGCAGACAGGTATCCTATACCAGATATGAACGGAGTAATTGCACAGTTAGGAAATAATAAACTTTTTTCCGTGTTGGACCTTAAGAGTGGCATCCACCAAATTCTATTAAAAGAAAGTGACATAGAGAAAACTGCATGTTCTGTAAATAACGGAAAATACGAATTCACTAGGTTACCCTTTGGCTTGAAAAATGCCCCCTCCATATTCCAACGAGCCCTTGATGACATTCTCAGAGAACACATAGGGAAAATTTGCTACATTTACATTGATGACATTATTATCTTTAGCAATGACGAAGAGTCGCATTGCAAAAATCTAGAAATAATTTTTGAAACGCTAAACGCAGCAAATATTAAATGTCAATTAAACAAATGTGAGTTCTTTAAAGACAAAGTAGAATTTCTAGGGTTCGTTATATCAGAAAAGGGTATAAAAACAAACCCAGCAAAGGTAGAAGCCATAGCCAACTATCCGTGTCCCAAAAACCTTAAACAATTAAGATCTTTCCTCGGATTATCAGGGTATTATAGAAGATTTATACTGGGATATGCTTCAATAGCCAAGTCACTCACTGATTTACTCAGAGGAGAGGATGGACGCACATCAAAAGGATATCTAAAACGGAAGAAGGTTATGAAACCGCGAAAAAAGAAATGTTAGCCATCCATTGAACATGTTCACTTGTTCTTTTTTTGGAGGTGAGCCGACTCGCTCACTTGATATTTTTTTTTGACAATTTTTCCTAGTCTTCTGTGCTTGCTGACCTTTTTTTTTGTACTATTATTCCCTCCTTGATGCTCAAAACCGTACATATAAATGTAATAATAAAATATTTATTTATAATGTATTCAATCTCCATAACATCTTCAGTGTCATACTCTAAATATAAGCTATATAATAATATATAATATCCTTTTTTTTATTCACCTGGCAAGTTTGCACAGTTACCACACTTCGCGGTTTTTTTTAAACAATTGGTGCAGTTTACTTCTCTTTCTCACTTTGTTTGCTACTAAAAGATTCCTTATTACTCTCTACTTACTGCTCGCGTTTTACGCTAAATTTGCCACGGAATGTCTTGCCGCAAATCAGCAACTGAGCAATGAGCAATGAGTAAGAGCATGTGAGTAGCTGAGCAATGAACAAGAGCTATTTAGTAACTGAGCAGTGAGCAAGAGCAGCTCAGTAACTGAGCAATAAGCAATGAGTAAGAGCAGGTGAGCAACTGAGCAGTGAGCAAGAGCTGTTCAGTAGGTGAGCAACTAAGCAGTGAGCAAGAGCTGTTAAGTAGGTGAGCAACTAAGCAGTGAGCAAGAGCCGTTCAGTAACTGAGCAAAAATGAACAATTAGGGAAGAACATGTTCACTTGTTCAGTTTAGTGAGCAGCTCAGTTTTGTTCACTCACTCATGAGCAACCCAACACTAATTTGAATTGGTGTGCGTGCGAAACAAGTTGACCAGAGAGAAGAAAGTCACCACTACGATCTTGTTACACCGCATGTTACTCCGGCAATATCTGCGCAAAGTACAGCAATGCCTGTTCGAAATTATGCTTTAACTGTACATATGGCGAACATAACACAGGATCTGTCTACAATCTTTAGCGATTGGTAGCCATGAAACCAATGTGTGCATCAGGCACAGCCACACAGGTTGGCGCTAGCGTTTCTGCAAAGGGCAGAAACGTATTTGGATTGCACATCTGCAATGCCGCACAGGGTGACACAAGCGTTGCTTCCTACAACAAAGAGACAGAGGATGGATCTGGTATACCCACACATGGCGGGGTGGCATTGACGTTTAAAAACATCGATGTATCGTTGAAACATCGAACTTTTTTCATTCCTCTTGTATGGAAATTTTAAAATTTCGGGAAGGTGCATACGAGGCAAAATAAAAATTAAAAGACATGCTTTAATTTAGGCAGACCATTTTCATTTTATTTCTTAAAATTAAAATAACAAAAATAATCTAATAAGTAATTTAGTTTAACGTTAAATAAATAAAAAATCAAGTCTTAGAGTTTCATTTCACATTTTCTTAAAGCTTGAAGATGTTTTTTCATCGCTTTTCTTTTGTTTAGGCAATTCAACACTGAACACTCCTAAACACTGATACTTAACATGACAAGTGCCTATGAAATAGGTATTAGCTAGTAGCTATAATTATGCCACATATATAAATAGATAATTGAATAAATCGCCCGATGCGTACATATAAATATTGAAATATAAATGAGGAAAAGAAAACACGCATAAACTATCAAGAACAATAACGATAGTAAACCTGATGGCATCATCTATGGGACAAGTCGTGCATGGACATCATCGCTGCGAAAATCTCCGCCATAGTATCCGGGCGAGGCGGTGTTATCACCAGTGCTTGCCACCAGGATATGCGACTCTCTATCTATTCCTCTGCTGCCGTCTCCTCTCCCCCGTTTATTGACCAGCAAATGTACTTCACTTGTCTGCGGATGATTAGTCATTGGCCATTGGCGATGCAATTTCGGGCCACTTACCCCTGTGTTTTCAAAGGCCATTTCCATGGCCAGTTCGCTGTTTTGGGTGTGCCTCTGGTGCAATAATCTCTGCAGGATGCTTGGCACGCCAAATTGTACGGCTTTCAGTTCGGCCCTAGTGGTTGTCCCATCAGAAATGCTGCTCCGTCTGCTTCCAATGTGTTCTTCGGCATCATTTTCCTCCGGACTGTCGTTCTGCTCCGCCGCAAGCGATTTGCCATGATTCGTTGCCAGAGGGATCTGGAAATGCAGGTTAATATTGAGATCGCGATGGCCCCGTTTCCGATAGTGCAAGTACATGTACATGGCCCGAAGCCACCAATAGCAGCCACAACCACGATCACAATATCCTGGGCATTTAGTACATTCAGATTGATGGCCGTGCAGCTGAGGTCAGCATAGAGCTTGCAGCGCACCGCCTCCTTGGCGCCCATGTTCACAATGAAGGCGTGCCATGTGCAGCTGATTTGTGGGCAGGGAAAAGTTCTCCATGCGTACAGCCGCATAAAAGAGCCGCGCCAGATGCCCATCCACAGCGAGTGCCTTCAGCTGGACGTGAGCCAGCGACAACTTCAGTATGCTGCCGCACATCTTGGCCTGGAAATTGCAGGCACTAATGCCATTGCCACCACTCAGCACATAGAGATTTCCAGTTGTCCAGTCCAGGGCCATCTTGGTGTGGGAAAGTAAGGTTAGGGCTGCCGTCAGACGATTACCCTGACGCACATCCAACTGGTAGACGGCATGCTCCTCCTCGCTGCTAAAGTAGCGCAGCTCACGACGCACATCGATGTCGAAGCCACCGATACGGGAGTCGTTGGTCGACCAGGCCACCGATAGCATCACTGGGTGCATGCTCATATTGCGCACCTCGCTGAAGCAGGTGAAGAGCAGCGGGCTGCCGGTCTGTAGGCTCTTGCAACTGCTGCAATCCTAGCGCAGCATGAACTCCGAATAACACTGGCACTGATAGCTGCCCGGCGTATTCTCACAGAGTTGGGCTCAGGGTAAGGAGCGAGCAGCACACTCATCGATGTCCACACAGTTACGCTGATCCGTGTCCAGGCGATAGCCCTCATCGCAGGAGCACACCGCCCCAGCGGGCGTGGGATGGGATCTGTGCTGGCAGCGTGACTTGCGACAGGCGCTGACACACTGTGGTCCCTCATCGTTGCCATTGCTGCAGTCGCGCTCCTTGCCGCAACGGAACTCCTGCCGAATGCACTCCTTGGTGGAGCGGCATTGGAACTCGTAGATGCTGTACACCTCCCCGCAGGGAGCCTCATCCTCGCCACGTGGACACTCCGCCGTCCCATTGCACCGCACCGCTGGCTCTAGGCAGATCTTGAGATTGCTCTTGCACTGATAGAGTGCTCCGCAGCTAAGGTTGGCTGCAGCTCCGCTTTGATCACAGTTCAGCTCTCGCACTCTCAACTGCTGGGTAGGCAGGAGCCACTGCTGCACTGGAACATGCCGGCAGCACATTTGGCGGCCGTGGTGCATCTCATCTCATCCGGATTGTCGCCACAATCGTCACGGTCATCGCACATCAGAGTGTAATCCACGCAGCGTCCATTGTCGCAGGCCAGCTGATGGCCATGATACTGCTTTGTGCGATCGAACTGGCCACAGTGCAGCTCATCCGAGTTGTCCTTGCAATCCTTGAGGCTATCGCAGCGTTTGCTCTTCTCCACGCACTGCTCCCCATTGTGGCAGGTGAACTCGTCCAAGACACACCTGACCTCAATGCGTCTGGCTCCGTCGCAGTTGACCTCATCCGAGTTGTCGGCACAACCCTTGCGCCCGTTGCAGCGATGGGCATTCGCCATTGACAATGGAAGTTACAGTCCAATGCCTCGGTGCAGCTGCGATTGCTGGCATCGCGATAGAAAAATCCAGCGGGGCACAGGCAGGCGCTGCTAAACTGTCGCTCACTCACACAGCCGCCATTCGATTGCTGGCAGGGATGGACGGAGGCACTGGTGGGCACTCGACTGCTCCCAGCAAGGGGTATGCGGAAGGGTACACTCGAAACACTGTAGCACTGTGTGAGCGCATATGGACGACGGAATCACCCGCTTAACGAATGCTTCTCCGTCTGGCGATAGTTGGTGTAGCTAATGCGACTGACATCGCTGTCGACTAGTAGAGCGTCTGCGTGTCGTGGTCCGTGGCAAACCTGATGTCATCATCTCGAAGACGTGCGTCTGTGCACCCAATCCACTCAGTGCCAGGCGATCAATATGCGTGTGCCGCCGTGCCTTGAGAGCGATGAACATGTAACCCTCCGCTGGCATCACACTCAATCCAATTGGCCTCTCCTCGTCGGCAAAGAAACGCACCAGAGCCCGATGTCCCGTGCGCAGGGAGAGCACTTCAATCACATGCCGCTCCATGTCCGCCCAGTACAGATTGTGAGCGAGATGAGCAAAAAAATTAAACTGTTAACAACTTTTGGCTTCAGTGCCGAGCGTCTTTGAGAAATGATTTCTTTGATAGTTTTGCTGAATGTTTGCTCTGATTCAGCAGAAGTTGCTGGAACGCATAAATATTTGAGTGCGCACTGCGCAAGCGAATCAAATTGGGTCTTATTAATCTGTAAGAGAGTTTAAAATTAACAGGAAAGTTAAAAAGTCGTATGTGTATAATTTACCTTCCAATATTCGAGCGGATCGATTTCACGCGGTGCATTTTGCTGCTTCAAATACTGGCGTAACTCAATGATTGCATCGGAGCGGTTGGTCTTCGGTTTTTCATTAACTCTTTGAGTTATAAAACTAAAAAGATCTGTTGTGCTCTCCTTATTATTTTTCGGCTCCTCAATCGCATGAGGTATTCGGCATATCCTTTAGTAGCGATGCTACCTCATTCTCGAGCCCTTTTGCTGCTTGCTCTGCATTGTTTTTTTTTTCGCGAAATCCTTCTTTTTTTAAATCGTGGATCTAGCATGGTCGCCAGCCGCGTACCTGTTCGTGTTTCATAGGGTACTAGTCGCTTTTTAAGTAGGGTTGTTAAAAAGCAACATGTTTCAGCCCCCAGAGTTGTCTTCATTTTTGGAAACGCAGAGTCTATATTAATTAATAGGCCCAGTGTCGTGGGTATAATTAAATTTATTGTAACCGTTTTAGCCGCTGACATTTGAAGAGTTGCTGTTTCGAACGGCTCCAAAATTCGACATAACTCTTCAATTGAATTGAATGGATCCTCGCTTAACGGCGATGGTGCCTTTGATGTTTTTAGCAGGACTGCGCAAATTGCCTCTCTTATCAGAACCCGCTTCATCATATAAAGGCCACTGTTCCAACGTGTTCTTGAATAAGATTCAACGGCTTTGCAACATTTTGCGCACTTCTAAGCTTCACATATGCAATTGCGCTGCTTTTGAAGAAAGTTACTATATTCTTGACAACTTTTAAAACTTACGTCGCTTAATGATAGTGCCTCTTGAACAATCAAATTCAAGGTATGGGCAAAGCAACCTAAGTTTTTCTTTTCCAAGATCTCGGAGGCTATTTTCGTGGAAGCTGCGTTGTCAGTAACGATCTTCTCAATCTTTTGAAAAATGCCGAACTCATCGCAAATGCTTTTCAAAGTAGCGGCAATGTTGTCACTATTATGATTATTAGACCCTGTACTTTAAAAAAGTACAAAAGGGTCTATTAAGATTGTGCAAGCCCGAAATGTATGTAACAGGCAGAAGGAGGCGTGGCAGACCCCACAAAGTATATATATTCTTGATCAGGACGACGAGCTGAGTCGATCTAGCCATGTCCGTCTGTCCGTCTGTCCGTCTGTCTGTCCGTCTGTCCGTCTGTCCGTCCGTATGAACACCTAGATCTCAGAAACTGTAAGAGCTAGAGACATCATATTTGGCAGTTAGATGCCCCTATAGTGTAGGCAGATCAAGTTTGTTTTAGATTTTTGATACCTGCCCCCCCTCCCCCAAAAACCGCGAAAAACTGCCACACCCACAATTTTAAAGATACAAACTTGTGTTTTGGCATACAAAATTCTTATGATAATCTTTATCTGTGCTGTGAATTGTGGCTCAATCGGATAATAAACACCGGAGATATTCAAGAATCAATTCCCTGTACTAGGTAAGGGGGGAGCAGCGCGAGCGTATGTGTGGTTGCATGCGACTTTGCGCTATGTGTGCTTGTGTGAGTGTTAGCGTGTGTGTGTGCAAAGGAAAGTACAGGGTCTTCTACTGTCGGTTGCATCCGACTGTAGCTTTCCGAGTTTTTTTCATTTAAGAGAGGTTGTATTGATAGCACTGCAGTTTTTAACTTGAAGTCTTCTATAAAGTGGCAAGTAACCCTCAAAAAATTCACATTTGCGCGAATTATATTATCTTCCCTTGGAAATAATACAACACTCAATTTCGGGTTATTACATTTATAGATATAACTTTATTTGAAGTGGTTATTTTCGAGGTGTTAGATTAATATGAGTGAATTGCAACATTACAGAATCCGTACTAATTCTTTTAGGTGAAGAGCACTAGTTATGTAGCGGGATATTTTACCACTGCCCGTTCCTAGGCTGGCCCCGATATATAGCTCAATAGTTTGTTTATAATTTGGCTCTCTTGCAGAGAAGCTGCAGAGCATAGAATCTTAGAACGACGCAGAATGTAAGACGTCATTCGAGGAGCGAGAATACTCTTGTTTATTAAAAGCCGCAGCAGTGAATCTGCGGAGGCTTGGATTGTTATTGTTTACATTAATGGTTAAGTGGTTCTAATTGCAGCTGTGCTGTGATTAGACCCTGTACTTTAAAAAAGTACAAAGGGTCTATTAGGTTTGTGCAAATGACATTTGTGTGTAACAGGCAGAAGGAGGCGTGGCAGACCCCATAAAGTATATATATTCTTGATCAGGACGACGAGCTGAGTCGATATAGCCATGTCCGTCTGTCCGTCTGTCCGTCTGTATGAACACCTAGATCTCGGAAACTATAAGAGCTAGAGACTTAATTCTTTTTTTGTTAGGTTCGTGTATTACATAGGCAGGTCAAGTTTATTTCAAATGTTTGAAAAGTCATCCCCCTCCCCCTCAAATTCGCAAAAATATTCCCATCATGTACAGTTGTAGAGTCACTGTTTTCCTTTTTTGCATGAATAAAGCTTTAGGTGCTTTGCATGTTTGGTGCGAGTTGCAGCCCAATCGGATAATAAACACCAGAGATATTTGACAAACAATTTTCTGTACTGAGCATGTTGGTGGGGGAGGGGGAAGCCACAGTGTACGCGGCCACTAGAGTGTATGCGTGATTTTTGATTGTGAGTATGAATGTATGTATGAGTATTGGTTATTGTTTGTATTTGAGCGAATAATTGTATGTATATGTGTTTGTGTGTATGTGTGTATGTATAAGTGAATGTATATGTGTATGTGAGTATGTTCATATATGCTGCTGCTGTTACCGACGCCCAGGGCAAACCAAAGTACAGGGTCTCCTACGGTCGGTTGCGTCCGACTGTAGCTTTGCGTCCCACTGTAGCTTTCCCTACTTTTTATGATTAGAAATATGTCGTCAACGTATTTTGATATGTTTTTTTTAATTAACTTTGGGGACTTGTGGTGTCACTAGATTGGGGTTTGACATTTATAACTGGATTGGACCAGAAGTGTGAAAACTGTATATTGACATAGTTTATTTTAGTGGATTTCAATCCATTAAGCTAAGTTGAGTCAGCCGATGGATTGAAATAAACATAATCTACATTAAAGTGGATCTCAATCCATTACGCTGAGTTGAGTCGGCTGATGGATTGAAATAAACATATTTGGGTTGTTCTGTTCTCTTCCCCTGCTAGAATTGGAATTCTCCTGAATTCTGTTATTGTTAATGTTAATATTTTTTTTCTTACAATAGTAATATATAAAAATCATTATTGTTACAAAAATACAAAAAAGTATTATAATTATACTATATGTTGCTTTCTTTTGATATTTTATTTCAGATATTTCTTTCAGATTTTCAAAGTTATTTATTGCGAACTGATCAAAATTAATAGTGTTTTTGTACGTTTGATTTAACATGTTTGTTGGGTAATAAAATCTATCATAGAATTCTATTTGTTCATTGGTGAAAGTGTCTGATAATAGTTTGATTTCACAAGTTGTAAATTGAATTAAATAATTTCCTTTTAATAAAATTTTTCTATTGTCGCAATTTTGTGTAATTTTTTCATTTACTGCATTTTTGACTATTATGGATTGGTCATCTATTTCTTCTATACTTGTTTTGATATTGTATATGAATTTACAATTGCTTAATAATGTGCAACTTTTACTTTGTTTAAGTTCTTTAAATATTAAATTTGGTTCATAGTCATATGTTTTTTGTTGTATTTCTACAATTAATAAATTTTCTTGGTCAATTTGTATAAAGTTATTGTTTGGCAAAGGAATTAAGAGTATAACATTTGTTTTAATATAAGTTTTAGGTAACTTTATTGCCATTACTATTGAATTATTTTTATAATTTAGGACACCCATTCTTATTAGTTTTAGTTTGTAGAAATCAATTTCAAATTTGTTTATTTCGTCTTTTGATAAAATACTTGGTAAAAATATATTTTTTCTTGCCGATGCTATATTTTCTTGTACATAATTTATTTTGTATTCTATGTCTTTTAACTTTTGCAGTTGGTCACTAAATAGCAATCTCATCATTAAGTGATAATTCTCTGTGTTCATATTTTCAATGGTTTCATTTATAATTAATCTATCGTGCTTAATTGTTTCAGCCAATGTGTGAATTGTGTCATTGAAATGTGACTTTATGAAAATTTGTTGGTTCAAGTTGTTTATTAAATTGTGATTGTTTTCGTCTACTACATTTAAATGTTCCAAAATATCTGTTCTGTCTTCTTCGTCCATAACTCCGAAAAGCCATTTATATACTGTTCCTACACTATTTATAAGTCCTTTTTTACTTCTTTTGCTTGGTGTTATTGATTTGATTTTTGATCTTAATATATCTATTCTATCAAATAATATTTGTTTGTCAATTATGTTGCCTTCTTTTATATTGGCTTCCATTTTGTTCATAATGTTAGTGAGTTGGTTAATATTAATAATATGTAGAATAATAATTGTTTCGTTTACAATTTCCATTGGATACATTTGAATTGGAATATACCCAGTGTTTTCCGTTATTGGTAAGATTTGTAGTCTAGTGCCTACTGGTGTCATATTCATTAATATACACCCTTTTATTAGTATAATCTGTAATAAAAAAAAATATATAATTTTAAATGCTTTTGTGTTAATACTTAAGTTTGGTTAGTTTGATGGTTAGTATTTTCAAGCTTAAATTCTCTTTTTATGTTGCATGGATGCACATTTGTTAGTTGTGTAAATCTGAAATATGGTTCATCTTTATGTCGAACTCTTTTGTAGTTTTTTATTGGTCCTTCATTTCGTTATTCTTCATATTTTTCTCTGTTTTCATTTCGTTCGTTAATAATCTTTTCCTTTTCGCTGGCTACTCTTACTTTGAGTGTACTTTCATCTTCAATATTTTTTGCATAATTTGGTGAACATTTTATTGTTGAATGATAACGATTATTATACGTGGTTATGGCTATTTGCATTTTCGATTTTATAGGTAAATTATCTTCAATTGCGTTTATTATTTCGATTAATGTGGAATGGAGTCTTTCAATGTCTGCATTACCTGTATGTGAATTTGGTTTTGTATAATGTATATTTACTTGTTCTGTGTCTAAAAACTTTATTATTTGTTCTGATCTGAATTCATTATCCATAATTATCTTTCTTGCTTTGTCATACTTAGCGAAATGTTCTAGTATTATCTGTAATTTTGTTCTCCAGTTTCTATCAGAAATATTGTATGCTACTGCAAATTTCGTGAATTTGTCTATAACTGTCAGAAAACTTTTGTTTTATATGAAAAATATCTAAATGAATTATTTGATTCTTTGAGTCTGGGGTTTCAGTTATGTTAAAAAGTGGTTTAATTGGTTTTCTGTCGTATTTAATTTCTTTACATTTCCTGCAATTTGATATTATTAAGTTTATGTGATCTCTTAAGCGAGGGAAATATATTTTGTCCTTAAGAGTGAAGTACGTTTCGTTCATTCCACTGTGTAATGATTCTTTGTTATGATAAAAAGAAATTTGTTTGTGGAATTCTTCTTGATTTACTATTTCTAAAACTCTTTTTGTACATTTAAAAAAAAATTTATTTTTTTCTTCCGAGAAAAGGTTTATTAATATGCATTGAATATTGTGATATTCTGAATCTGGGACTTCTGAATAAATTCCTATTTTACCTTTATGTATATTATTTTGAAACTTCTGTTCTATTTCTGTTTCCGAATCCGCTGGATTTATTTCAATTATTTTTCTTCCGTTTACATTTTTTATTTCATCTATTGCCGTATATGTTATGATTATCTGTGTTTTATATTTATTAACTATTTCATCTTTTATGCAAAAGTAAGTTAATTGTTCTTCGTCTGCTGAATGTTGAGTCTCTGATAATTCAAAATTTGAATCATCTTTATTATTTTCATTTATAAGGGGAGCTGTTTCTTGTCTACTTAGGAAGTCTTCTACTTTATTATCTTTTCCTTTCAAATATACTATTTCATATTCAAATTCCTGAAGCAATAAAATCCATCTTTGATGTCTGGATGTCATTTCTTTTCCTAAATAAGTTGATAGCATATATAATAGATAAAAATTCTTTATCCATTGTACTATAATTTTTTTCATGTTGATTTAAAGTTCTTGAAATAAATGCAACTGGCTGACCTTGTTGTGATAATACTGCACCGATCGCAACATCACTAGCATCTGTTGTGATAGTAAAGGATTTATTAAATTCTGGGTACTTAAGTATAGGATGAGCACTTATGAGTGCTTTTAATTGTTCAAATGCATCAATATATTGTGGATCATTTTGGTTTATATTTATGCCCTTTTGCAAATATCGTATCATTGGGTACGCTATTTTTGAATAATCTTTGATAAATTTTCTGTAGAACCCTGACATTCCTAAGAATCCTCTTAATTGCTTTTCAGTTTTAGGTAGCGGTATGTCTAGAATTGCCTCAATTTTCTTTGGGTTGGGTTTTAGTCCTTTTTTAGTAAGTATGTGCCCAAGAAATTCTGTATTAGTTTTCATAAATGAGCACTTATCTGCCTGAATTTTTAAATTATGTTCTTGTAATTTTCTGAATATTTTATCTAAAGAGTTTCTATGCTCTTCTAATGTGGTAGAAAATATCAAAATATCATCTAGATATACGACGCAAATTTTATTAATGTAATCCCTTAATATTTCATTCATTAGTCTTTGAGATGTAGCTGGTGCATTTTTTAGTCCAAAAGGCATTCTAACATATTCATACAATCCCATGGGTGTAACAAAAGCTGTTTTTTCTATATCTTCTTCTGCCATTAAAATTTGATGATAGCCTTTTGCCAAACCTAATGTACTAAAATATTGTGCTTTCCCGAGTTTGTCTAAGATTGCATCCATAATAGGTATTGGGTATTTATCTGGGATTGTTACTTGATTTAAACGTCTATAATCTACGCAAATACGATATTTTTGAATACCTGAATTATCAATTTTCTTTGGTATTATACAGATAGGAGAGCTATACTTGCTTTTACTTTTTCTAATTATGCCATTACTTTCCATTTCTGTTATTTGTTTTCTTACTTCTTCCTCATATTTGGGAGAATATCTATAAATTTTAGAATTAATTGGTTGATCTGTAGTTGTTTTGATACAGTGAACCACAGTATTTGTGTTTGTTAACTGATCACCTTCTCTAAAATACAATTTATTGTATTTCTTAGTTAGATTCATAATTATATCTGTTTCTTCCCTGTTCAATTCTTTTGTGCTGAGATTTTCAATTTCACTTATTTCCAATACACAAACCTCTTCTGGTTGTTTGGATAGGAATGGAATTTCAGTCCCATTAAAGAATTTCACAATTTTGTTTTTGAAATCTATGGTTTCAATATTTTTCTGGATAAAGTCCATGCCCAATAGAAAATCATATGATTTTTCTAGGGGCAAAGCTACCCATCTCGATCTTGCATGTTTGGAATACTTAAATTCAATCGGAACTTTTGATTTTACTACGTAATTATTTGTTTTGAATACACCATTTATTGTGTTAATGCATTTAGTATATTCTTCAATAACTTGATATTTAGATTTATGCACATTGTTAGTATTAAGAATGCTTATTGTTGATCCTGTATCAACTAAAATATAAAACGTACTGTCATCAATTGTGCCCTTTATAAAAATTTTACTTTCGTCCGAGGCTAATTGGTAAAAAATTCTTGTTCGTTTTCTTCATTAGAAGTTTCAAAATTTTCATCATTTAAATTATCAACACTCATAGCGTCAGGTTGTTGATTGTTCCTATTATTTTGTCTAGTATTTTGGATTTGCTGACGATTATGATTTTGATTTTGATTATAGTATTGATTTTCCTGGTAAGACCCATCTGATCAGTTCTTGGATGATAGCAAGTTTCCCAATCGGTTGGAGGGTTAATATTAAGTATTGTTCTTGCCTGACCTTGAATCTTTGTGTTGAATATTACGCTGAATACGACTGGTTCGTTGCCGTATTCCTGCATTACTTGGTCCACGGATGATATGAAGCCATGTAGAGCTCCATCCTCTCCCGTAAATATCGGTAGATACCTGGTTTCTCTCTCAATGCTGTTGCGTTGTTGTGTTGTGGTGTTGTCATTTCTTCCTTGTTGTTGTATTATTACTTGAGTTAGTGCTTGAATGCACTCTTGCATTATATTCAAGTCTGGGGTCGTCGCCATTTTATTTGATGGTATTGAATTTCTTTTTGGTTTCATTTGCTGATTGGTCTATTTGGTTTAGGTTGACACTAATTTGCCACCGTAAATATTGTAATTTATACACTTTACTGCTTTGTTTTGTTTTGTTTGATTTAAACTTTCCGCCGTAATTCTTGTGATTAATACTTTAACACTTTACTGCTTCGTTTTGTTTGATTTAAACTTTCCGCCGTAATTATCGTGATTAATTATTTTTTTATTTTATTTTTGTTTATTTTGACACTTTACTGCTTCGTTATGTTTGTTTCACACTAAACTTTCCACAGCAATTATTGTGTTTGTTTTGCTATACCGGCTGCGCCAATTATATTATCTTCCCTTGGAAATAATACACTCAATTTCGGATTATTACATTTATAGATATAACTTTATTTGAAGTGGTTATTTTCGAGGTGTTAGATTAATATGAGTGAATTGCAACATTACAGAATCCGTACTAATTCTTTTAGGTGAAGAGCACTAGTTATGTAGCGGGATATTTTACCACTGCCCGTTCCTAGGCTGGCCCCGATATATAGCTCAATAGTTTGTTTATAATTTGGCTCTCTTGCAGAGAAGCTGCAGAGCATAGAATCTTAGAACGACGCAGAATGTAAGACGTCATTCGAGGAGCGAGAATACTCTTGTTTATTAAAAGCCGCAGCAGTGAATCTGCGGAGGCTTGGATTGTTATTGTTTACATTAATGGTTAAGTGGTTCTAATTGCAGCTGTGCTGTGATTTTTAATTAACTTTGGGGACTTGTGGTGTCACTAGATTGGGGTTTGACATTTATAACTGGATTGGACCAGAAGGGGGAAAACTGTATATTGACATAGTTTATTTTAGTGGATTTCAATCCATTAAGCTAAGTTGAGTCAGCCGATGGATTGAAATAAACATAATCTACATTAAAGTGGATCTCAATCCATTACGCTGAGTTGAGTCGGCTGATGCATTGAAATAAACATATTAGGGTTGTTCTGTTAAGGGCATAACTCGCGTGAAGTCCTCCCATCCGTAGTTATTGAGCAATATTGAACCTGGCTCAACTTGCATTTTAATTAGGCCAATGTCGTACATATTGTTTACATGCACATGTTGCAGTGTTGTACGACTCGATACTTTGTATTTTGGGCCGATTAAATGCATAAACTTGCGGAAACCACCACCGTCCACGAGGTTAAATGGTAGGACATCCAATGCTACCATTTCAGCAATTCCTTTGTCCAAGTCTTGCGCCTTAGATGATGTGGGGGCGTACGACTCAGATCGGTGCACAAAATCGTTAATTTTCGGCAAATTATCTGTCGTAGTCGTAGCCGTTTTAAAGGAGTGAACACGTCGAAGATGGTCAGACAAGTTTGTCGTGTTTCCAGATGTTTTATATTCTTTGCCGTACAGATGACACTTGGCAAACATTTTATTTTGGCACTTTTCAAAGAACTTCCAAACGTTGGAAGAGCTTTTCTTCTGCTTGCAAGGAGGCTCATAATCTGGAATCTCATAATCCAAAGCTAAAGTATCAGCAGATGAAGATGCAGTAGCAGAAGCACCAGCAGAAGAAGCCGATGCAGAAGCACCGTTATCTTTTTCTAATACTCAATATAGCTGTATTTATATAGGTTACTACCTTTAAAAATTGTACTTACTTGATTTGCACAAAAACTTATGCATTATAAGAATGAACTGCACTTATATTATTGCTATACTGCTTAAACAAATAAATTTAGCATACAAAATACTGTAGTTTTTTATTCAAATTGCTCTGAAGCGTCACTACCACAGTTACCAACCAAAAATGTACCAGTTTTGGTACAAAAATTCCAAAAGTGGCAATCGTGGTCCCTGTGCGCTGAAACATCGATGTTGAAAAAAAAACATCGATATATCGGACAATTCTGAAAACATCGATACTATCGAAATTAACATCGATGTTTTTGCAGGTCTAGTCCACTGATTCATGAATATAGTACTATGCATTCGAAATTTTGTCAATCGGCGAGGGGTTCTAATAAAAATTAGATCGGATATGGGCACAAATTTCGTCGGAGCAGACTATAAGATCAAGAAGACCAAAGACCTGTTCTGTTGGGACGCAATAAAATCAGAAATGCCAGATTAAGGAATCATTTGGGAATTTAATTGCCCCGCGAACCCAAGCTCGGGTGGCTGCTGGGAGCGTTTAGTAAGATCTACAAAACGGGTCTTAGCAGTTTCGCTTAAACAACAAGCTCCTCAAGTGGAAACTCTGCGAAGTCTCCTTATAGAAGCGGAGAATATCTTCAACAACAGACAGTTAACTCATGTGCCAGTTAACATAGATGATCCAGAGCCCCTGACTCCAAATCATTGCTTGACACAACAAACTCAACTCAAGCTCCTGGAGTTGGCAATTTTAAGCAATGTTGGATAAGAGATACTTGTCAACATTAACGACGTAACAACGACGTAACGACGGGGTGCTGTCCACATTTGGGGTTATAAATCGGCCAGTTTCAAAGCTGGCAGTATTGGATATTTTGGGTAAAACTCCCAAGTAGTTTTACGTTGGGCAGAATGTTGCGAGTTCATTTAAAAATAATTGCCAAGCCTTTTTCCTTATTTCCATATTTTGGTTCATACGTTAACCGATTATTTTGAAGCATTTTAAAACATCTCTATATAGGTCCATCTGATTTTACATGTTAGTTATAGCGATGAATAGCCAATCTATCGAAACAAATTGATGTTGTGCAGCACTGAAACTCTACAGTCGCCAGGATGCGGGAAGTCGCACGCAGCAATACATTAAAAAAAATTATTTGTTTCTTCTTTTTCTTACTTTTTTAGACCCTGTACTTTAAAAAAGTACAAAAGGATCTATTAAGTTTGTGCAAATGACATTTGTGTGTAACAGGCAGAAGGAGGCGTGGCAGACCCCATAAAGTATATATATTCTTGATCAGGACGACGAGCTGAGTCGATATAGTCATGTCCGTCTGTCCGTCTGTCTGTCTGTCTGTATGAACACCGAAACTATAAGAGCTAGAGACATCATATTTGGCAGTTAGATGTCCCTATAGTGCAAGCAGATCAAGTTTGTGTTCCATTTTTGTTACCTGCCACCCCTCCCCCAAAAACAGCGGAAAACCACCACAGCCACAATTATAAAGATACGATGTTTGGTTCGTGTATTACATAGTTTATGTTTTTATGTTTATGTTTTTAATTTGATATCTCATCCCCCTCCCCCTCAAATTTACAAATATTTTCTTAGTATATACAGTTTTAGAGTCACTGGATTTCTTTTTTGCATGAATTAAAGCTTTAGATGTTTTGAATGTTTGGTGCGATTTGCACCCCAATCGGATAATAAACAGCCGAGATATTTGACAAACAGTTTTGTATACTAGGCATGTGGCTGGGGGAGGGGGAAGCCACAGTGTACGCGGGCACTAGGGCGTATTCGTGATTTTTTATTGCGAGTTTAAATTTAAATATGAGTATTGGTTATTGTTTGTATTTGAGCGAATAATTGTATGTATAAGTGTTCATGTGTATGTGTAAGTGCATGTATCAGGCCTGTTCCCATTTACGAAATCGATCATTTGATTTACTTTTTGAAAAAAATGGCTTCCTAAATTCGATGTATCGTTTTCAAGAAATGAAAATGTTTATTGTACTTACACCCTAAGCTAATCTATTTCGAAATGAAGCAAATATAAAGCTAATCAAAAACGATGAATTGAAATTTGGAACCCCATTTTTTTCAAAAAGTAAATCGAATGATCGATTTCGTAAATGGGAACAGGAGGCCTGTATATGTGTATGTGAGTATGTTCATATATGTTGCTGCTGTTATCGACTCCCAAGGCAAATCGAAGTACAGGGTCTCCTACCTATACTTTGTGGGGTCTGCCACGCCTCCTTCTGCCTGTTACACACAAATGTCATTTGCACAATTGACCTACCATCACTTTCTAATCGTAGAATTATGCTTAGTATAGTATTCCTACATAAACTAATCAGGGGCGAAGTTGACTCCCCTGAACTAACCAGTTACATTAGTTTTTCGATTCCGGTTAGGAATACCAGAAATTTCCTACCGTCATCTCTTCCTCGTTGCCTTACTAATTACTCTCTTCATAACCCTTTTAGAATTCTATGTAGCCTTTATAATACACACTTTTCTATAATCTCGAGTGCTAACTCCATTCCGCTAATGAAAGTGGCACTTCTTCAACATCTTTCTCGCCTGTAACCTCTGCATGTCAGTAGTTTGTTTTCGCGACCTACCGCCCCGCTCGTTATGCGGTGCGCCTCTCGGTCGGTTGGGCGGGTTGGTGGGCCACGTATGGCTTGGGTTCGCGCGTAACAAGCCCGTGCTTGGTATCGCTGGACCACTTGAACATACTCTCGTTTTGTATGTCAACGCCCAGACGAACAAACTTAATAGACCCTTTTGTACTTTTTTAAAGTATAGGGTCTAATTAAAACATAACAGTAAATAAAATTTGATGAATTAAAAATAAATGAGTTTTCATTGTTTTTAGTTTTATTATTAGATACATATTTTTTTTTAGTTATCATTTAGAGTGCGAGTCTAGCAGCAAACTAATTACAAGTAAATTCAAAAGAAGCAAATAAAACGTGACGGCGACTGCGAATAACTTCCACGAATCTGTCGCTTCTTACTGTTTTGCATACATACATAATCTGCTGATCGAAAGCAGCAGCGACCAAAATCAAAAGTGGCATAAAGTCGAATGCATGAATATGTATTTGCGACGCTAGCTGCAACGTCGATTTACGGCTGTTTTCGTTGCTGGTTAATTTTTGATTGCGATTTACATATATTTTTTCAGAAGCAGAAGCCAAATCATGGGAAATGAAACTTGTTTCAGTTTTTTAAACGGTACTCAGATGTACATACTTACATACATTTATGCATTGTTCGTGTAAAAAAATGTTGGTGTTCTAGCATGAACAGGAGACCCTGTACTTTGATTTGCCAAT
Organism: Liodrosophila aerea; assembly: GCA_035045005.1. NCBI lineage: Eukaryota > Metazoa > Arthropoda > Insecta > Diptera > Drosophilidae > Liodrosophila > Liodrosophila aerea. Next base: position 34,230 of record JAWNNL010001223.1, read on the forward strand.
ACTCACACATACATGCCCTAGCGGTCGCCAATTGTCTAAGAGGCCACCTAGGAGTCTGGCAAGTTCATGAAAACCTCAGGCCGAATTTAGCTTTATCCATCACAATGTGCCTTATTTGGTCTATGTGAGCTTAGGATCATTTCTTAGCTACACTGAGGAAAAGAACGTAGTAAAAATCACTATTCTGTAGTTGAATTGAAAATTTATGGGTATAAAAGTCAAGTTAACACGGAAATTGTTAACTTAACGTGGAACCACTTCATATATATGTATTTGAATATGAATTTGTTCAATTCAAGAGTTTTCGTATTAAAATATCATAGTCAAATTTATTACGACTCCTTTCAATTCAAATACGCACAACTTAAAAAAATAAAATAAATAACAATTAGATTAGCCGCCATTTTACATATGTTGCACATTTTTAATATTATATTTTTTTTTTATAAATTTTTCTTTATTTTATAAATTTTTTACATTTATTAAATTTGATTATATCTTTAATTTTACATACCGAATTTTATTTGTCCGGCTTCTCGGTTTGAACTCACGACTCCTCCTTGGTTGACACACGCAACGACTTAGACCCTTGCGCCACAAAGCTTTAACAGTTTGCACATGCCAAATACCAAATACAAATTTTATGAACAGATTACAAGAATGCAGAATGCGGACGACTCGGGTTCAAGTCCAGGCAGAGAACTAGGTTTTTTTATTTTTTGTTTAATTTAAAATTTAAAAAAAAAAAGTAATTTTTTTCTGTCAGTACTAAATATTTACTGCAAGAACGTATGTATATCGCGCATTACGATTTTTGTACAGCGATAATGTTGTTCGTTGTTGATTTGAATAGATGCATATTTATTTTCATATATAATATGTTTTTAGTCAAATCAAGCAATTTTGTAGTTGAATTGAACACTTTCAACTTTGATTTGACAAAATTCATATTTATTTGCGAATTGAATATGTTTTTAGTTAAATTAAGTACATATGTGTTTATTTTTAGGTTTTTTCGGAATAAAATAAATTTAACTAAGACCATGTTCATTTTTCACATGGCTTTTTTCTCTGAGTGTACCGCTCAACCTACCTATCTACCTTAATATTAACTTCATTGTGTAAGTCACCATTTAAATACACATGTCTAAGTTACATATGTATATCTGGCACATAATTAGTTTAAATTATACTGTCACCGCAACTATTAGACGTAATCGCTTTCGATAGTCACCAAAATGATTTAAATGTCGATTCATCCATGCGAACTTACAAATAAATTGAAGACATGTCACTTGACAGCTCCTTCATTAGGATAAAATATGAGCCGTGATCTGGTCTCTTTTGCCGTCACTCATTTTACCCACTTTTGTTTGAAGCAGCTTTCGATGTATGACAGCAGTCATCGGGCTGTCTGTACGCTGAACGTGGTGCCTTGAGTTGCTTGGCGTAACTAAGTGTTTCAATGAAATTTATATACAT
>JAWNNL010001226.1:0-11914 GCA_035045005.1 Liodrosophila aerea
TTGTGGAATATTTGAATTATGAATTACGTTTATTAACTAAGTGGCAACCCTTCTAATGAATATTTTAATGTTAAGTTCTTTTGTACACACTTACAATGTTACCATGCAAAATAAAACATTCTTGATTCGGCGATACGCGTGAAGACATTACATTGGCGACGAGGAAAAAAATTAAATGCAAGACGTACATACGCAAAAGAAACACAAAATTAAAGTATTGTGAGACATACATTTGTACGAAAACAACAGATTCGTAAAATTCGTGTCGCGTATATATGCGAGCACATTGTCTACACATTATGGAGCAAAAAGGTTCAACTTCAACGGTAAATACCACAACATTGTTGCAGACTTCGGCGCTTCCAGAATTTTCGCATGATCAGGAATCGTGGCAAATATGGGAAGAAAAGCTGCAAATACATCTATGTGAGATAAGGTGTACAGATGAGTACACAAAGAAGGCAATCTTATTGAAGTCGATTGGGTCTGAGCCGTACCGCCTACTACATAGCCTATGTAGCCCTGGGTCTCCGGTTTCCAAGACGTACGAGGAGCTTTGTGCGATGTTGGAGAGTCATTACACTCCACCAACAATTGTGTTCCACGAGAGGAAAAAGTTTTATTCAGCAACAAGAAGTGATCACGAAAATGTATCACAATGGTTTGCTAAAGTCAAACTGCTCGCCATAAACTGTAAGTTTGGAACAAATCTGGATGCATTCGTTTTGGATCGCTTCGTAACTGGACTTCCAGAAAGAATATTTGACAAAATCTGTGAAGAAGACGAAAACCTAACCGTACAAAGTGCACTTCGTAAAGCGATGACAATGGAAATGAAAATAACTGTTAAAGAAGAAACGGCAAACGTAAACGCAGTTAAGGAACAACGGTCCAAAGGAAACTTCAAAAACAGCGGTTCAAGCTCATGGCACAGCAGCAGTAATAACAATAACAACAACAGAGCAAGCAACGAAAGGAATGGGAAGGCGTACAAGAACAACGGAAACAAGCAAAGCGAGAAGAACGCATGCAAACACTGTGGGTGGCGTAATCACACTTCGCAGGCATGTCGCTTTAAGAATAGCAAATGCAATACATGCAGCAAAATTGGACATCTGGCTAGCGTTTGTAGAAATGATAAGCAAAATATTAATTATATTAATACTAATAACAATGAATTATCTAGTAATAATGTCAATACCTCTGTTTACAGTATCTCTGCACATAGTAATACTATGGTGTATACCTTGCCAATACAAGTTGATGGCAAAAATATTGATGTTATTTGCGATACCGGATCTCCATGCACCTTGTTTCCAGAACACATTCTAAATTCTGATCAACGCAGAAGGATGAGAGCTTGCAGCAAAGATTTTATAAGTTACACTGGTGACAAAATTAAAACAGTTGGTGAGTTTAATGCTTGTGTAGTGTACAATGGGACCAAGAAACCACTCAACATAATTGTTACCAATTCTGATAGTCAACCATTGTTAGGTCGAGACTTCCTCAGAGAGTTCAAGTTTGAAATGACACAGGTTAACAGTATCAACACAAACAAATATCAGATTTTGATTGACCAGATTAAAAATGAATTTAAAGATTTATTCAATAATGAGCTAGGTACTTTTCAGCCAGCAGAAATATCTTTACCTATTGATGAAAAGGCTAAGCCCATGTTTTTCAAACCTCGAGCAATTCCATTGGCTTGGAAAATCAAGGTAGAAGAGCAGCTCAAGGATCTTATAAAGAAAGGAATTTTGGAACATGTAGATCACTCAGACTGGGGAACACCCTTAGTACCAATTTTGAAAGAGGATGGTAATCTACGAATTTGCGGTGATTACAAAGTGACAGTAAATAAGTGGCTAATCGATTACAAATATCCGTTACCACGTATAGACGAAATTTTCGCAACCTTAAGTGGAGGTGAACTGTTTACCAAGTTAGACTTATCTAATGCATACAATCAACTCGTACTAGATGCAAAGTCTCAAGAGTTATGCACTTGGAGCACTCACTTAGGGACTTTCAAAATGAAAAGACTTCCCTTCGGCGTCAAGCCAGCTGCATCAATATTCCAAAAAACCATGGAATCAGTACTAAGCGGGATTTCAAATGTAGTCGTATATCAAGATGATATTACGGTCACAGGTAAAAATGTGAATGATCATATTAAAACACTCAAAATGGTTTTAAACAAACTCCAATCTGTAGGTCTCAGGTTAAATCTAAATAAATGCAAATTCATGCAAGAAAAAGTAACATACTTAGGTTTTACCATTGACAAGCATGGACTTCAAAAGAATATGGATAGATGTAAAAGCGTAATAAATTGTCCAATACCAGAAAATATTACTCATGTTAGAGCTTTTATTGGTATGGCCAACCATTATTCAAAGTTCATACCGAATTTTACGCAGAAAATAGATCCATTATATAATTTACTAAAAAAGACAACGAAATTCAATTGGTCTAAAGACTGCCAGAAGGCATTTGAAATAATTAAATCCGAAATTGTTTCAGATCAGGTTTTAGTACATTTTGATAGCTCTTTGCCAAAAATTCTGACAACCGATGCTAGCAATACGGCAGTGGCAGGAATATTGTCACATAAATTTCCTGATAAAACAGTAAAACCTATTGCATTTGTATCACGAGCATTAACAAAAGCAGAACAGAATTACAGCACCCTAGAAAAAGAAGCTTTAGCAATCAAATTTTGCGTAGTGAAATTAAAACAGTATTTACTTGGCTATAATTTTACATTAAAAACTGATCACAAACCTTTAAAATTCTTATTTGGGGAAGAAAAAGGTCTGCCACAAATGGCTTCAGCAAGAGTTCAAAGATGGGCATTTATTTTGTCAGGTTTCAATTACACGGTTGAATATATAAAAGGCAAAGTTAATAACGCTGACGAACTGTCAAGAATACCTCAATCAGAAAATGAATGTGAGTTTATGGATAAAAATTTTGTAAATTACACAGAATCCAATAATTATTTGAATTTGACGTATAAGGAAATAGCCAAGGAAACTCGACAGGACGTTATTCTTTCAAAAGTCATGCAAGCGGTAAAAGAAAGCAAAATTGAAAATTTAACTGGGCAGGAATTTGATCCTTTTAAAAACAAGAGTTTAGGACTGTCAGTAGAGTACGATTGTGTATTATGGGGATATAGAACCATAGTACCACGTAAACTTCAACAATCTGTACTAAATGAACTACATCGTTCACATATGGGAATCGTCAAAACCAAAGGTTTAGCCAGATCATATGTTTGGTGGCCAAAAATTGACGAAGACATTGAAAAACTGATAGGTAGTTGTGTTCATTGCCAAGAACTTGGCTCAAGTCCGGCGAAATGTTCGCTAATGCCATGGCAACCAACTCAATCAGCTTGGAGCCGCATTCATATTGATTATGCGGGCCCAATTAACAATTATTATTTATTGGTAATAGTTGATTCTTTCAGTAAATGGGTAGAAGTTTTAAAAACTAAAGAGATAACGACAGCTTTCACAATAAAGTCGTTAAGAGAAATCTTTTGGAGGTATGGATTAGTCGATACAATTGTCAGCGACAATGGAACACAGTTCACATCAAGTGACTTTAAAGATTTTGTTGACAAAAATGGTATCAAACATACATTTACAGCACCTGGACACCCTGCATCCAATGGTCAAGCTGAAAATTTTGTCAAGACTGTAAAGAAATCTCTTAAGGCAATGCTAAATAGCAAAGAATACACAAACTTTGATACAGCCTTAAATCAATTTCTCTTTGACTATAGAAATGCAAAACATTGCACTACAGGAGAGAGTCCGTCTAAACTATTTTTTGGTAGATCGCTAAAATCACGTTTGAGTCTGTTAAAACCACCGTTGGTTAGAGATAACATCTTGAAAAGTCAAGAGAGTAGCATTGCTAACTATAGGGGTAACAGAGAAGTAAACTTTCATAAAGATGAAAAAGTATTTATTAGAGATTTTAGGGATCCCAACAAACCAAAGTGGTCAAAGGCAGTAGTTAGCAAGCAGCTTGGTCCAAGGTCCTACATATGCATTAATAACCACAACGATAAAGAAATCAAACGGCATTGCAATCAAATGCGTAAACGACCAGAAGCGAATAATAATACGGCATCTGAAGAACTTGGTGATGGAGAGATGGCATCCAATCAACCTTCAGACAATCAAAAAAGAGAATTAAGACCACGTATAGATGGCAAAGTTGTTAAATCAACTGAATAACTTTATTTCATTGGTTCACAAGCATTTCATTATTTCAATGCTATGCTATGTACTAAACAATTTGAATTTATAAAAGTAAGAAAACAAAAGAAAATCATTGAGTTCAACAAAATAGAATCTATTAGAAATTATAAGAGTTGAAACTTTGCTACAATATTTAATTATAAGAGTTAAAACTTTGTTATTGAAAACACACGTTTGCTTATGTTATTATTTGTCTATTACTATGTATATTTTAAACTTAAGTGAAGGCGTGTGGAATATTTGAATTATGAATTACGTTTATTAACTAAGTGGCAACCCTTCTAATGAATATTTTAATGTTAAGTTCTTTTGTACACACTTACAATGTTACCATGCAAAATAAAACATTCTTGATTCGGCGATACGCGTGAAGACATTACAATAATCTTTCAGTTGTTGGTTAATGAGGGGGTAACTCTGCTGTAGGAGAAAGAAGGTATTAGCATGGTCTTAAAAGTGTTGGAGATGCTCTGAAAGCAAAGTCCTTTCAAGTACTTGATATAGGCATAAGAAAAGCCACACTCTGATATATAATACTTTTTAAAGTGTATTAACAACCACGATAAGTGTGAGTTCCCCTTACGTTAATACACTTGCAATATAGCAATAATGAATTATAACTTATACCTGTACCTTTATCATTATTAAACTATTATCATACCACTAGCATACCCTCTAGGCTATGAGTACTACTTGACGCATTCTGTATAGGCTTTCAATTGATTAGGCGTAAGAAGAATAGTACATTTTCCTTTACAAAATAAAAACTGGAATTAACTTTACCTGCTCTCTAATTTCGAAAGAATTATCTAGTTGATCTAAATTGCTGAAGAGTAAGACAATTGTTACCAGCTTAAGATTTATGTAAGGATAGCTTTCCCTTTACCTTAATGTGAAAATGAAAAAAATATAAAATAATAACTAATTCATAAATAAGTAAATAAATTAAAATAAATAACAAATAATTAATATAAATAAATTTATTAAATATAGTAGTCAAAATCTACTTAAAGTTAAATAAATAAATAAAATAAATAATATAAATAAATTGATTAAATACCTCAATCAAATTCTACTTGAAGTTAGAGCAACTCTCTAATGGAGATCAGCTTTCTCAATTGTCGAACCCTGAAGCTAAAACTAAAATAATATATGATTATAAAAATAGCAGAATCAAATTCTACGTAAAGTTAGAGCAACTCTCGACTACAATCAAAACAAAAACCTGTCAGTTATTCAATACTTGTAATTGAATACAAAAAAATGCTTTTATTTTACTCCACCAAAACATATTTAGTTCCACTCAGAACAAGGGCTAGCTGGAGTTGTCTAGGCTGCTTTATTTTAGGGACTAGAAGAAACCACCTTGATGTTGGAAATTATGACTAAGACTACCCCAACTGAAGCAACTGAACTACACGAACTGTCAACGCCCCCCAAAAGAGCTCTTCTGATGACTTGACATGTTTTTCTTTTTGAGCGCCTAAAACCAATTGAAGTTCAGCTCGAATAACCCACGCATAAATTGTGTAACTAAATTTAGAAGCACACACAGATACACGCACATACACACACATGCGTACCTACATACTGCTGTTCACAGCAAGGATAAAGGCATTCTTGAGATTTCGGTATTATTCTTGTCCCTTCTCTTTGTTTTCTTTTTTATTTTTGCATGGCAAATTCACATGGACATTTAAAGGACAATACCCACATGGTAATCAATGGCATGTGCTATGCGCCGACGCGAATCACACAGCAAGGACCTAACGGACCTCATGCCGTTCGCCCATCAAGTTTTCCCAACATATGTGAACTCTAAGACTCATAAATGAAATGAAAACAATGCGTGTGTGGGTGTAGGCGCAGGATGTGTTGGTTCCCTATACTGCCTCTGTCTCTCAGCTTGTGTGTTTCCCTTCTACTCTGACTTGAAATAGGCGCCGCTTAATGCTAGGTCGTTTCCTTATACTTTTGGTATATGCTCACATGACTCACAGAGTGGTTCCAAATTCCAGAAAATGGGCGTTTTTAAACTAAGTAAATGGCATATAAATCATGTGTCCCTTTTTACTCTGTTTGCCTGTCATTTTTTCTCATTTAATTAACTGCAGGTTTTCACTGGAATTGTGAAAATTGTTTAAAAACATTTACACATACTCAAGGCGTATTTGGAATGTCTAGAAAAGCTGTATTCGTCCTTCTCAAGTTGATATAAAATTAAAAAAAATCTGGTTAATTATATAACTAGTTTATTTGATGAGATTCAGCCTAATACATATGCATATGTATATTCCTTTAAATTAAGATAAAAGCAACTGCCAAGCCATGTCCTTACTGCGGGCCACTATAAAATGTCTTTCAAAATAAATCGAATAATTATATTTGCCAAATTCCTACCATTCAACTTTAAAGCAAATTCAGTAGATAATAATTTAATTAATTTGATGAAATTTATAGCAAAATATATCTTTTTTCATAAGCTGTAATCAGTTAGTACAAGTCGAGTAGAAAGGGTTATAGAGTAGTACTAGTAGAAGTAGTAGTAGTGCGAAGTAGCAGTAGTTAGTACTCTCTGTCTGTAATATTACTTATTCTATTCAGTTATAGTACCTATATATGATACTAACTCAAGATTCATTATCTAGATCTGGTTCTAAAATTTGCTTATATCAGCTATGATAAAAACATGAATAGATTGTAAGCCCTAAAGATACAATAAGTAGAGTATAAAAATGGCAGATGGACAGTTAATTCGACTTGTTTTTTAAGACTTCTGCCAAGACTATAAAAAATCCTATAATTTCTTAGCATACTTGATATCATTTATACAATAGTATAACAATTATATACAATCAAAATTAAATCAACTTTATTAAACATATTATATGTTTACATATATTAATAATAAACTTTAAACTCAAATTTGAAATACATTTTAAATATATACATATGCTCTTAAAAACTGCATTTCCATATAATAGAAAATAAATATAATTATCCTATTATACAACAGAAATTTGTGCAAAATGTAAAATTATTTATGGGCTAATATTTATGATTTCTGTGAATATTTTTATTTATTGGCAAAAGCCATTAAAAACACAAAACAATTGTGCCCCCCTTTTTTTTGGGAAGCCCCCATGTAAAATGCTGGCAACACGGTGTGTCCAAAAAGTATACGAAGCGTTTCGAATTTCAAAAAAAAAAGAAAAGAATATACGGGAGACGAACGCGAAACGGAAGCCCGAAACATAGACGAAGAGTGGGGAGAGTGTGTGTGTGTGTATGTGTGTGTGTGTGACCCAGAAGGCTCATTTCGTAGTCATTTGTGGCCTGCTGATTGATTTTTAGTGTGAAACTGCCAGTATAGTATGTATGTGCCCCCTCTCCCCGCTTCTCTCGCGGTGTCTCAGGCTCTCCGCTCGCTGAGAGAACATCTGCTTCACGCTAGGCTGATAGCGACAAAATGTGCACAAGTCTGAGTAATTAAAATCAATATACTACTCTCGTTTCTCGAGGTGTTCGAACTGGACCAGCAGCAGCAGACCAAAGGCAACATCAAATGTAGTTGTAGTTTTAGTTTAGAGTTGTTGTTGTTGTGAATGTTGTTGTAGTTGTTATTCTAGTTGCTGCTCCAACTGCATTTCGAGTGCATTTGCCGATCAATCAACGATCAAAGTTCATAAGTTGCAGCAGCTGACTAATGGCAACCGCCAGAGTTGCCAGCGCACATCAACAACAGGCAGCAGCAGCAGCAACAGCAGCAACAACAACAACGAAATAAAGGCAACACTAATGTACTACAGACACATATGCACACCCACACTCATATACACACATACAACTGGGTGCATTTAAATGTGCGTAAAAACACATAAAAAAGACAAGTAAAATTTCTATAGGCACTGATCGACTAAACGTTGCCCTATGAAATTGCGCATCTATTAAAATTACAGTTGCAATTAATTAACAAAGTTATATATTGTGAGAAATGTTTCTTCATTTTATTTAACAAATTTTACATTTTATGTTATAAATATTTAAGTTATCGCAAGAACTGAGAGCCTCAGCAGCTAGAGCTCGTTTATTTGCTTAGCTTAAAGCTCCGTACGGAGATAAGATAAATCTTTCAGCTTGCTAAGAACTCCATATAAAAAATATTGTCAAACGAAGATAAATTTTTAGCTAGTTTTTTAGCAACTGTCGTACGAAGAGAAGTAAAACTTTTAAAATTTGTATTCTTTTTAGACCCTGTACTTTAAAAAAGTACAAAAGGGTCTATTAAGTTTGTGCAAATGACATTTGTGTGTAACAGGCAGAAGGAGGCGTGGCAGACCCCATAAAGTATATATATTCTTGATCAGGACGATGAGCTGAGTCGATCTAGTCATGTCCGTCTGTCCGTCCGTCTGTATGAACACCGAGATCTCGGAAACTATAAGAGCTAGACACGTAATTTTTTTTTGTTTCGCTCTTGTATTACATAGGAAGGCCAAGTTTATGTTTTTAATTTGATATCTCATCCCCCTCCCCCTCAAATTTACAAAAATGTTCTTAGTATATACAGTTTTAGAGTCACTGGATTAAAGCTTTAGATGCTTTGCATGTTTAGTGCGAGTTGCAGCCCAATCGGATAATAAACACCGGAGATATTGGACAAACAATTTTCAATACTAGACAGATGGCTTGGGGAGGGGGGGAAGCCATAGTGTACGCGGGCACTAAGGCGTATGCGTGTTTTTTTATTGTGAGTTTGAATTTCTATATGAGTATTGGTTATTGTTTGTATTTGAGTATATATTTGCATGTGTGTGTGTGTATGTGTGTATTTATATGTGCATGTGTATGTGTATGTGAGTATATACATGTATGCTGCTGCTTTAATGGAGGAACAGTGCAAATCAAAGTACAGGGTCTCCTACTGTCGGTTGCATCCGACTGTAGCTTTCCGAGTTTTTTAAATACAAAACAGGTAATGCAAGTCAGTGTGGGATTTTCCTACATTTTTATGGGCACACTGGTGATTTTTAAATGACCAAAGCTAAATAATTGACAATTTCTCTCATTATGGTAATTTAGTAAATAAATAATTTATATGTTTTGGCAGAATTTATTCATTTTATAGCTTTATTTTATTATTCAAATTTTTCTATATTTACATACAAATTATTGTACTTTATGTATCAAAATACATTCAAAGCTTCTACCATTTATTATAATATAATTATTACTTTTATTTTATCTTCAATTTTCAATAATTCATAATTTCAATAATACATATTTAATATTTAATAAAAAAAATATTTATAATATTCCTTATTTATTTTTGCGTTTCCATGCGCCACCTAAAACTATGCTACATAATCTACAAATATTGAGTCAAGTTGACTGTTAGGCATTGTTAACTGTTAAGTGTTAAACAAGTATGATTATTGTTGCACTAATTTTTCTGAATCCTAGAATCAATATACCCCATGTCGTGCAGAAAGTGCATGAGCACATTTGACTACTGTATAAAAATCGAGTAATCGAGTAACACACAGCGGCACAAAAAGGGGAAACAACACACACCCTGTGCCGTCTCTCCGCAAGGAGCGAGCGCATAAATATTTTGCTTTTATATTTTTTCAGCCGAAGATGCGCAGCACATAAACCCCCATCTCGTTTGTCTATAAACAAATGAAAAACGAAAGAAAAGCGTCCATAAAAAAGCACGACGCCGGCAGCGACGTCACGTCAGCATTGGCGGTCGCCAAACAAAATAACAACAACAATCGCAGCAAGAACGCCAATCGCCGATCATTTTGTTTATTTACACAAAAAGATTTTAGTGACTCGAAGGAAGCAGAGGCACAGCCCAGCCCAGCCCAGGAAGTAAACTAAGTAAAATATGCCTGATGGAACTACCCAAAAACAAAAAACACAAAAGATGAAAACCGTTTACAGGCAATGATTGCACATTATTTGCTTCTCTTTGGTCTTCCGAGAAACATACATATATACATGCTGTCCTGTCCTGTCCGTGTGCATCATTTGATGTAAACGCTTGACACTTTGCGCTTGAGGAAAACCCCCCTAGGGAGAGGGAGCAGTCGAGTGAGCGGGGGGACCCAACCGCAAGCAGGCAACATCTGGCGCGGAGCCGAAAAGATTAATTTCTGACAGCGCGGGAGCAAAACCCCAAAAGGCATTGCGTACATATAAATACAGTATTTACTTAAATATTTATATAACTACATACACTAGGCAAAAAAATCAAGAATTTCAAACCTTTAGTCTAAAAGCAAAGTGGCTTGAAAAAAAGTAAAGTGTATTTAGTATTTGCAATCAATTTCTATTTCCTTATTGTCTATTCCTATTGTCATAGTCGATAAACTAGTGTAAATATGTAATGCAAATCAAAACTAAATTAAATAAAAATATATAATAAAATAATGTGACCTTTTAGAATTAATCTTCAAAATAAGGTGACTTTACAATAATGGTACATATTACTAAAAAAAAGAACAATAATAATAATCAGTTGATTGCATTCCATTTCTTACCGCCTTATCTAAATGAATATATCTTTATTATTTACTGTACATTTTATTAAATCATATTATATTAATAGATATGTCTGTCAACTGTATCAATAATAAACGAATATATATGTATATTATAAGGTAATTTTAATCCTAAGTCATGATGCTTTATAAATCACATATAATTTCACTTCAATTATGACCAGCACTCCGCCTATTCATAATTCATTTCCAAAGAAATTTACGAGCTGTTTAATTAAAACTCCACTCTAAATTCAAATCAGTTGCCATTGTTTTTTTCTGAGTGCATTTACAGTTATGTACAGAGTTGTTGATGGACACTGATGTGCGTTTTCCACGCCACGCTTTTCACGGTCGCATCCATCAATTCCATACGCCAGAGCTGTCGTAATTTAAGACATGGCATATAGGGAATCTCGAATCTATAGAAGTGAATTCATATTACATTTTCGGCACTGGCCTGGAACTGAGACCAAAGCCAATGCTTTGCTATGCTATGCCATGCCATGGTCTGGCGGCGTCTATGGGTCTCTAAGACTAATCAGCTGTCCGGGTAGTTGGCACTGGAGGGAGGATGGGAGGGGAATCGTCGGAGACATAAAACATTGCCCACTTGACAAAAATCATTCGTATTTCTGTTCGGGATTTGCCGTTTAGTACTTCATTATAAGACCCACTAACGATCTTATTTTAATGAACTCAGAATCCACTTGACAAAATGCAGCAGCAACAGCAACAGCAAGAACAACAACAGCTCAAGTGTTTCACACAGGCCGAAGGGTAACACAGACACACTCAAATACAAGTATATATCTGCATATATATAGGGAGCACTATATAAACATAAATACTATATACTGCATTTCTTTTTGCACGGAAAGACGGAAAGACAGACAGACAGATTTTTATGCCTGCGGCAATGTGTGAAAAAGTCCATTGAATGTCGAGGCATTTCTCTGCCTCTGCCTTGTTATAAGTTGTATATGGGAATACACTCATGCACATATCACACATATACTCCATAACATTTATATGGTACTGTTGATTGCCATAGCTATAAAAATTCTTAGAGCTCAAGGCATGGGC
>JAWNNL010001227.1:0-15713 GCA_035045005.1 Liodrosophila aerea
ACTTTGTGGGTTTTTCCACGCCTTCTTCTGCCTGTTACATATATATTTCTGAATTGCACAAACTTAATAGACCCTTTTGTACTTTTTTAAAGTACAGAGCCTAAAAAGAATTGAGTCTCTAGTTCTTATAGTTTCCGAGATCTCGTTGTTCAAGTCTCAGACAGACAGTCGGACATGGCTATATCGACTCAGTTCGTCGTCCTGAGCAAGAATATATATACTTTGTGGGTTCTGCCACGCTCCTTCTGCCTGTTACATATACATATTTCTGAATTGCACAAACTTAATAGACCCTTTTGTACTTTTTTGAAGTACAGAGCCTAAAAAGAATTGAGTCTCTAGTTCTTATAGTTTCCGAGATCTCGGTGTTCAAGTCTCAGACAGACAGACGGACATGGCTATATCGACTCAGTTCGTCGTCCTGAGCAAGAATATATATACTTTGTGGGTTCTGCCACGCCTCCTTCTGCCTGTTACATATATATTTCTGAATTGCACAAACTTAATAGACCCTTTTGTACTTTTTTAAAGTACAGAGCCTAAAAAGAATTGAGTCTCTAGTTCTTATAGTTTCCGAGATCTCGGTGTTCAAGTCTCAGACAGACAGACGGACATGGCTATATCGACTCAGTTCGTCGTCCTGATCAAGAATATATATACTTTGTGGGTTCTGCCACGCCTCCTTCTGCCTGTTACATATATATTTCTGAATTGCACAAACTTAATAGACCCTTTTGTACTTTTTTAAAGTACAGAGCCTAAAAAGAATTGAGTCTCTAGTTCTTATAGTTTCCGAGATCTCGGTGTTCAAGTCTCAGACAGACAGTCGGACATGGCTATATCGACTCAGTTCGTCGTCTTGATCAAGAATATATATACTTTGTGGGTTCTGCCACGCCTCCTTCAGCCTGTAACATATATATTTCTGAATTGCACAAACTTAATAGACCCTTTTGTACTTTTTTAAAGTACAGAGCCTAAAAAGAATTGAGTCTCTAGTTCTTATAGTTTCCGAGATCTCGGTGTTCAAGTCTCAGACAGACAGACGGACATGGCTATATCGACTCAGTTCGTCGTCCTGATCAAGAATATATATACTTTGTGGGTTCTGCCACGCCTCCTTCTGCCTGTTACATATATATTTCTGAATTGCACAAACTTAATAGACCCTTTTGTACTTTTTTAAAGTACAGAGCCTAAAAAGAATTGAGTCTCTAGTTCTTATAGTTTCCGAGATCTCGGTGTTCAAGTCTCAGACAGACAGTCGGACATGGCTATATCGACTCAGTTCGTCGTCTTGATCAAGAATATATATACTTTGTGGGTTCTGCTACGCCTCCTTCAGCCTGTTATATATTTCTGAATTGCACAAACTTAATAGACCCTTTTGTACTTTTTTAAAGTACAGAGCCTAAAAAGAATTGAGTCTCTAGTTCTTACAGTTTCCGAGATCTCGGTGATCAAGTCTCAGACAGACAGACGGACATGGCTATATCGACTCAGTTCGTCGTCCTGATCAAGAATATATATACTTTGTGGGTTCTGCCACACCTCCTTCTGCCTGTTACATATATATTTCTGAATTGCACAAACTTAATAGACCCTTTTGTACTTTTTTAAAGTACAGAGCCTAAAAAGAATTGAGTCTCTAGTTCTTATAGTTTCCGAGATCTCGGTGTTCAAGTCTCAGACAGACAGACGGACATGGCTATATCGACTCAGTTCGTCGTCCTGATCAAGAATATATATACTTTGTGGGTTCTGCCACACCTCCTTCTGCCTGTTACATATATATTTCTGAATTGCACAAACTTAATAGACCCTTTTGTACTTTTTTAAAATACATAGTCTAAAAACAATGGCAAGAAAAAAACTATATCGTATATGTTCTTTGAATAAATATATATAATATAACACCGATATGCAATAAAAATATTAAGATATAGTTGTTTTATAGAAATTATTATTTAAATTTTTGCCAGTGTCTGCAGAGGATGCAGGGGTAATAGCTGTACAGTTTTCATTATACATATGTACATATGTATGCATGTATGTGCACATGTTTAAATGTATGTACATAAATATGTTTCAATATATGTATGTACATATCTATGCTTGTATGTTTAAATGTGTGTATGTGCGCATGAATGTACATACATGTATAAATGAATGTATGATGTATGTACATAAATATGTATGTGCTGAAGTATATACATGCATACAAATATATATGTACATCAATACATAAATACTTATGTACATCAGTACATACATATATACATGCATACATACATATGTACATCAGTTCATACATATGTACCCACATACAAACATACATTCGTATATACATATGTTTATATGTATATATGTATGTAGATATGTCCTGATGTCAAAATGTTTATGTATGTATTAAATATATGTATGTATGTATCTATTCATGTACATATGTTTAAATGTATGTATGTGCGCATAAATGTATGTACATGTATACATATGTACATGTCATGTATTAATGAATGTATGAATGAATGTATAATGTATGTACGTAAATATGTATGTACTAATGTATGCATGTACATTTAAACATGTACACATATACATGTACACACACGCAAACATACATTCGTACATACATTTGTTTAACTGTATGTATATTCGAATGTATGGTTATATGTATAAATGTATGTATATACTGATGTACATATGTATGCATGTGCTTAAATGTACGTATGTACCCGCGCTATTTTAAACGAATATGGCAGCATATCGATGCTCAACCGTATATTACACGTATACACAGTTCATCTGTCATGCGAGCATTGTTTTGGTTTCCCCCCTTCCCCAAACTAATTAATTGAATTTCGAATAACTCCATTGTTTATTGTCCGATCAAGCTGAAATTTTCAGAATAGACTTAGGTAGCTAATAGCTACTTATATATTAAGCCCCAAGTTTTTATCTTTAAAATTGTGGCAACGGTTGCTCTTCTAAGTTAGAAGGGGGAGGGGGTTAGCAGATTTCAGCTCTTAACGTGCACCTAAGGGTCATAAGAAACCATTCTGCGAAAAAATTAGGTCGCTATATCTTACCGTTTGGGCTGTGCGTTGATGATCAGTCACTCAGTCAGTCAGTCAGTCAGAACGAACTACTTTATATATATAGATAAGGTTTGTATCGTTAATTTGATGTTTGTATACATGCCAAAAATGTTGTTTTATTTTCTGTAACTTTTGGAGATCTTTGTTCCACCAACAAATCTTTTTTGAATAAGTGTGGGGCTTGGTCTCGGGTATTGTAACATTTGCAGCAGTTCTTATGCATTTTGTAAACTTTGCTACTTGTAATGGGATGTTGTCAGTAGAAGGAAATTGTGAGAGATTCTCGCAAACTGAACTAAATTTATCCCAATTTGCTAAATCTATTTTGTATTTGGGGGAAAATTTATTTTTTACAGAATTATGATGTTTGGTTAAATTTGTGAGAATCGGGAAGTGATCGCTTCCGTAAAGGTCAGGAAGGGCCGACCAATTACAGAAGGGGTAGATAACTGGCGAGGTTAAAGTGAGATCAACATTTGTGAAAGTCTTGTGTGTGTTAAAATGGGTAACTGAGCCGTCATTTAGCAGTACTAAGTTGCTCTGAGCGACTGCCTCAATTACTTTACGCCCTCTAGTGTTTGTTGAACATGACCCCCAAGCATAGCTCCAGACGTTAAAATCGCCCAAAAATATTAAGGGATGATTTATATGATTAATAATTAAAGACAGCTCGTTGGCAGAAAAATTTTGGGCAGGTGGAATGTAGGCATTTAAGATTTTTATTTTTTGGCCAAAATCTAGCTGAATAGCGATGTGTGTGATATTCGAATTATGGGCAGATTGCATTAAAGTGTGGGGTAGGTGCCTTCTAACAAGAATACCCACTCCTTGCTTCGAATTTAGGTTTAGTGGCAAATTAGTAAACTAACCAATATATTGTTTTGGAAAGATTATATTTTTTGAATTGTATGGTAAGTGAGTTTCCTGAAGACATATAATATCTGGGCTTTTGTTAGCGATTAAGATTTTTAATTCATCGTAATTGTTTATATAGCCATTTAAGTTCCATTGTATAATTTTAATTGTCATTGATAAGTATTAAATAATTTAAGTTATACTATATGTTAACAGGGGCTTAGTTTTGTTATTTTTATGGTTGTGATTTAATTATTTAGTTAATAATCTGACATTGACTCGTCTGAGTCAATGTCAGAATAAATGTTTTCGGGGTTTATGTTGTTTAGTGTAGAAGTTGAAAAAGAAGAGTGGGAATGATTGTTAGTTGTGTGTTTTGTTGTTGTCGTGAGTTCAACTGAAGCAGCCGATTTGTTTGTAGAAGTATTGTAATTTGATTTAGAGTTTTGGGAAGAGGAAGGGATAGGGAAAGAAGAGTCGCCAGAAACGTGGCGATCGTCAGCGCTAGAAGTTACGGTGTCTGCCAAGTGATTTTTTTGTTTTGTCTCTGTTATCGTTTTATTTTCGTTCTGCTTTACCGCAGTAACATCTGCATAGCTGCTTGGGCTGGAAGTTTTAAGCTGTGAAGCTCTGAAGAAGTTTTTCGTTTCGCGCATTGTACATTTTTTTGTTGTTTTTATTTTTAGTATTTCTTTTTGCTGTTTGAATGCGTTGCATTGCTTATCAGAGGCGGCATGGGCTTCGGAACAATTAACGCATTTGGGGGAACAGTTACCGGTGTGGGGGCTCCACCGCATGTATTGCATGCTGGCTCATTTTTGCAATTTTTTGTGTGTGACCAAGTTTTTGGCAAGACTTGCATCTCATTGGATTAGGGATATATTCCGAGACTTTAGCATTATGCCATGAAATAGTAATTTTGGGAGGGAGATTTATAAATCAAATGTAAGCAGCATAACACCGCTGGGCTGTGGCCTTTTTCAGTTTGTTTCAGGAATTTGTACACTGAGGTGACTTTTTGTGAGCTAAGATTCTCAACGATTTCGTCTTCGGGAATACCGTTTAAATAAGGCGCGTAGATTGTACCTTTTATGGAATTCAACGATACATGAAGTTTGCACTCAATTTCGCATGAACCAGGCAGTTGTGTTGTTTTAATAAACACATTTGCATCTGCTACAGTGTTCACTAGCATTAATAAATTGCCGTCTTTTAAGTTGGAAATTGAGGCGAAATTTTTATTTATAAGTTTAAGTGCTTTATGGACCGAAAAGCAATTATATTCCGAAATAGGTTTATCACTATTTTTGGCGGAGATGGTAATATATTTGGGATTCGTTGTATTTTTTATTGGGAGTTCCGGGAAGTCGGAGTAGAGTTTTTGCGGCTGTCTCCGTTTCTTAGGTGGGGGGCTGTCGTTCGAAGCTAGCGCTGCGAACTGATTGCTCCCCAAATTGGGTGGCTCAGGGCCCCCCATGATTATCTAACTTAGACTAGATTAGTCTTACGTTAGACACACTTCGCGATCGAAGAATATAGAGAAGAGAGCTTTTGTTTTTGTTTTTGGGAACAAAAGAAAGAGGAAAATAAGATCGAAATCACTGATAGCGACACTATTGATTAGCAACTGACGTCTGCTCACGATGAGTGTTAGCCGGCGACTGTTATTATCATTATTTATACAAATGAACAGATTTATTACAAACCTTTAAAAATGTGCCCTTGAAATGCTTTCAAATTGAAGCGCATACTTCAGGCACTGCGCGGCACAGAAATGATTCAGAAAGCCTTGTTTGAAAGCTAGTACTTTTATACGTTTCTCCAATTGCAAGGACACGCAAAGTGGCAGCTAGTTTCTCATCGGCGGCAATGGCTTTTCGCATGATAGTGTCTTGCTTGACTATATCGCTTTCGATTGTCACCAAAATTAATTTAAATGTTGCTTCATCCATGCGAATATACGAAAAAAAGAAGACATGTCACTTTTGAGCTCCTTCATTAAGAATGAAAATGAGCCATGGTCTGGTCTCTTCTGTCGCCATGGCTTGACCCCCTCAGTTCGCCTCCTTTTGTTTGGAGCGGCTTCTGCCGTTTGGCAGCAATCTAGTAATTTTAAAACGATATCCATATCTTCTGGGCAATCAAAATCTGCGACATCGACCATTAGAGCCGTTGCAGTTATTAAATTGTCCAACATATCTGTTCGTGGGGGTGTGCCGCAGCCTTTTCTCCAGAAACTTCTAGAAGTAGGTATAGGTGTTGTTGTTGTAGTGGTTGTTGTTGTAGTGGTTGTTATCGTAGTGGTTGTTGTTGTTTGTAATAACTAGACTGTGCGTCTTGTTTCTTCAAGCGTGTATATTCAACTGAATAGTACAATATTTTGCTTATGTCTAAGTTATGCTAAATCTGTGGTGAATTCCACTCTCTCTCTCTCCATTCTCCTCGCGGCATACTTTTTGGCACTTGCCAATATTGGGTTTATGCTGTTCTACATAAACAATATCCATAATAATTTATTTTACACAAATTAATGTATTGACAACCAATCTTTTTCGCCAAAAGAGGAATCGATAACAAAGAATATTAAATATATGTATATCGATAATAAATATACTGCGAAACATATGTAAACAAAAGAAACACTTCATGAGGAAACTTCACCGTGTAAATGCGACGTGATTTTCGAAGATGTTTCAAAACGGAATCGAAAAAAACTTCATGAGGAAGCTTCATTTAGACAATAGGGACTAAAACGAACATCATCCACATGCAAAATGAACACGATCCACACCGTTCGTGTTCGCAACATGTTCGTGTTCGCAACATGTTCGCGATCGCAACATGTTCGCGATGTATGTATGTTGGTAGGTAGGCAAGCACGGATAAGCTGCTAATGCTAGCCTCTATATGTGTGTGGGAGTGCAGACAAATGCTGCACTTGTCCGTTACCGTGGCCAAAGACCTAAAAGATGCTCTTTCGGAGTTAACAGAACGCCATCTTTGAGCCACTCTCTCCAAAGTTTCCCTATAAAAAGCCCTCCGGAGAGTTCTGGTCGCTTTTTCTGGAACGATCTGCCCAGGTTACTTGCACGTCGGTCAGCTTCCTCCGCTACATTAAACGCCATTAAAATAGCAACGGATTAATTTTATTTTTCCCTTGCTGCCTTCACCGCGATTGCGCCACCAGTAATTGAGTATCATCGGTTGCGAACCGGCAACACAATCATTACTGGGTGAGAAGGCACCGCTGGGATTATATTGTAACAATCGCATGGAACCGGCTGGGAAGCAAAAGGGAAAAAAGGCAACGGAAACAGTTCCGGAGACCAAAGTGTCTAAAAGTAAGCATTAGCTAAGACTAGCTCGTCTAATCTTAAACTAACAAGATATTTCTTTCTGCCAGAATAAAATCCACACCGCTGTTGAGCTTGCTCCAGTAGGTTAGTGGCACCCTGGGACATAGTTCCCCCCGCAAAAGCCCCAGACTCCTCAGTCTAAAGTCCAAAGCCTAACAAGACATAGCTCAGCTGAGTTCACTTAGCAGAAAAAGCTCGGAGCTTTTAAGCTATCACCGTACAACGTCAGAAGCCAGTCTCTTCGCCGCTGCCCTCAACTCGTTCGCAATCGCGTTTAATAACCCGTTTTTTTTTTCTTGTATAAAACCTATTTTTTAATGTGCAAAACCCGGATATCAGTATATAAAAAAACTCGGAAAGCTACAGTCGGATGCAACCGACAGTAGGAGACCCTGTACTTTTCTTCGTACACACACACACTAACAAACACTAACACATGCACACATAGCGCAAAGTCGCATGCAACCACACAGACGCTCGCGCTGCTCCCCCCTAGTTCAGGGAATTGAATCTTGAATATCTCCGGTGTTTATTATCCGATTGAGCCACAATTCACAGCACAGATAAAGATTATCATAAGATTTTCGTATGCTAAATCACAAGTTTGTATCTTTAGAATTGGGGGTGTGGCAGTTTTTCGCGGTTTTTGGGGGAGGGGGAGGAGGTATCAAAAATCTAAAACAAACTTGATCTGCTTGCACTATAGGGGCATCTAACTGCCAAATATGATGTCTCTAGCTCTTACAGTTTCCGAGATCTAGGTGTTCATACAGACGGGCAGACAGACGGACACATGGCTAGATCGACTCGGAGCTCGTCGTCCTGATCAAGAATATATATACTTTGTGGGGTCTGCCACGCCTCCTTCTGCCTGTTACATACATTTCGGGCTTGCACAATCTTAATATACCCTTTTGTACTTTTTTAAAGTACAGGGTCTAAAAAGGGTAACAATTTTTAAAGGCAAAAGGTTGTTGTTGTAGTGGAGTGAAACCCCCATCAATCCAATAAGTGATTGCGGGTAATTAAAAATATTTTAAACTAAGTATAAAGACTGCCCAAATGCAGTGAAAATTATTATTTGTCCCCCCAACATATGAAAAGAACAACAAGAGCAACAACAACATAATTTGTGTAAAAAATACCAATAAAAACAGCCGGTGTGAAATAAAAACATAATAAACAATACACACATATATACATCGTTAGAAGGCCTTTCATCGCATGCAGAGTGAGTCAAACCTTTTTTTGTGTTTTTGCTCCCTACCAGTCTATTCTGCTTTGCCTGCGTCTGTATGTAGTTATACCCATACATTTTATTATATTACAACTTATGATTTTCCATTGAATTTGGAAACCTTGAATAGTGTTTTTTTATACTTAGTTGAAAATTTTTTTTCTGCCAAAATTTAACGCTCCATAACCAGTTATTTTTAGACCCTGTACTTTAAAAAAGTACAAAAGGGTCTATTAAGTTTGTGCAAATAACATTTGTGTGTAATAGGTAGAAGGAGGCGTGGCAGACCCCACAAAGTATATATATTCTTGATCAGGACGACGAGCTGAGTCGATCTAGCCATGTCCGTCTGTCTGTCTGTCTGTATGAACATCGAGATCTCGGCAACTATAAGAGCTAGAGACGTAATTTTTGTTTTGTTTGGTTCGTGTATTACATAGGCAGGCCAAGTTTATGTTTTTAATTTGATATCTCATCCCCCTCCTCCTTAAATTTGCAAAAATGTCCTTAGTATATACAGTTTTAGAGTCACTGGATTAATTTTGCATGTTTGGTGCGAGTTGCAGCCCAATCGGATAATAAACACCGGAGATATTGGATAAACAATTTTCAGTACTAGGCATTAGGCTAGGGGAGGGGGGAAGCCGCAGCGTATGCGGCCACTAGGGCGTATACGTGATTTTTGATTGTAAGTATGAATTTCTGCATGAGTATTGGTTATTGTTTGTATTTGCGTGTATATTTATATGTATAAGTGTATGTGTGTATGTATACACACATATGTTTATATGTATGTGTATGTTTACATATATGCTGTTTACATGTTTACATATAAACATATACAGTATAATTCGCTTAACTGCCTCGATGCTTAGCTGCATCTTCAAGATAACTGCCTTATTTCTATTTTTTCTGCATTTATGGTCTCATTTGTATGAAATTAATTACGTTTGCTGCATTCAAGTTAGCTGCCTTTCGCACTTTAACTGTCTTATTCTATGAATATCATCCAACTTAACTGCGCCATCTAGGATTCGAATTTGGAAACAACAAATTTATGAGTTTTAATCATGTATCTTTTTTTGTGCATATGGCAACGCTTGCATCTCTTTGCGCATGTCCGTTTTTCGTTTGTTTTGATCGTGCTATTTGTTAAGATCGTGCCATTTATGTGCACAAATCATTCCTAATCGTGAAAATGGGTAAAGTGAAGGTTTTTAGCCATTAAGCTGCTAAAGCGTCTTTGCATTCAAAAGAAATGCGAAGAATTTCTTCCAAGCCTTACATCCTTAGAGGACACATTTTTAAAAGAATCTGTATCGGCATCAGTGCAAACAAAAATTACAGAGTTTTTTCAAGAAAAATAATACATATATGTAGTATGTAAAAATAAATATGTGTATAATAAATGTTATATAAGAACTACAAGCTTAATTCTTTCAATTTGCAATTCATTTAAATGGATCAAATTCATTCTATTTTAGACAGTTTTAAAAATTACGTTAGCTGCCTTTTTAAGATAGCTGCCTCCAAAATCACTGCAATCGACTCGAGGCAGTTAAGCGAATTATACTGTATATGCTATTATCGACGCCCAGGGCAAATCAAAGTACAGGGTCACCTACTGTCGGTTGCGTCCGACTGTAGCTTTCCGAGTTTTTTATATAGCTAGTGTGAAAAAAAATTTTTTTTTTCATTACACTTAATTTTTAAATCATAATTATATTGTACTTTAATATACATAAAAAATTAAAATTATGTATTTACATGAATATATGTATATTTTTTTGCACATTTATGCTTGTAGTTGCATATGCTTTGACGTTGTTGATATTTCATGCAGTTGTGAAATTCAACTTAACGTTGTGTATGTGTGTATCAGATGCGTCGGTTTTGTAGCGACTTTAAGAAAAACAACTCGTGTTTTTATATTTGTCGGATATCGGGGTCACCACTATGGTAAATGAATAAATCATCTATTGCATTCTCTTAACTTTATTCATTTAACATTTATTAATATCTATATATATAAAGTAGTTCGTTCTGAGTGACTGACTGACTGATCATCAACGCACAGCCCAAACGGTAAGATATAGCGACCTAATTTTTTCGCAGAATGATTGCTTATGACCCTTAGACGCACGTTAAGCGCTGATATCTGCAAACCCCCTCCCCCTTCCAACAGCGAAGAGCAACTGTAGCCACAATTTTAAAGACAAAAACTTGGGTCTTAATATATAAGTAGCTATTGGCTACCAAAGTTTATTCTGCTTGATTGGACAATAAACAATAGAGTTATTCGAAATTCAATTAATTAGTATGGGGAAGGGGGAAACCAAAACAATTCTCGCATGCCAGATGAACTGTGTATACGTGTAATATACGTAAAGTACTTACAAAAGAGTCTATTAAGTTTGTGCAATTCAGAAATATATATGTAACAGGCAGAAGGAGGCGTGGCAGAACCCACAAAGTATATATATTCTTGCTCAGGACATGCTGTTCGATCTACGAGAGAGGGAACCAGTCACCAGGTCCATAAACCAGACGATGAGAGACTCAGTGGTGAAAATGAAGGAGATACATATGCTCCTTGCAGAGAACGCGCGGGTTGCTGTGAGCACCACCGAGAAGGAGGTGCAAACCTTGTCTCCGCCGGAGCAAACCCACAACACGCATGCTCTCCCTCCAGAGAACGTGCGAGGGGCGGTGACCACCACGGATAAGGAGGTGCAAACCTCGTTTCCGCCGGAGTCAACCCAGGCCACGCAACCCGGAAATGCACTGGTAATGCAGGCAACGGACAGGCCTTTAGTAGAGCCGGTAAGGCCCACGAGCGCGGCCCCCCAAAATCTAGCGCCCACAGCCAAGCAAGGAAGGCACAAACTTAGGTTATGTTGGTCAAGATATCCACACCACTTTAGCCACGAATCGGAACGGTGGAATTTGGAACACGAGGGCACTTTTTGAAATTGACTTAATTCCTTATTTCTGAATGAAAATGCATAAAATAAAAGACGAAATCAGTAGATAATTAATTGAACTTTTGTTTTTAATTATAAAAATGTTGATTTCTGGTCCGTAAGTATTAAAAAACTCTTGGCAAAAAATTGACCTTTCACCTTTTGGGTCAGAACTCAGCTCACAGGTTGTGTCGCCCTATGCACAGTATTTGAGGTGAAAGGCCGTATATTCAAGCATATTTCCTGAAAGTTTCATTAAATTCGTAGGAACGGTTTTTGAGTAAATCGCTTATCAGTGCGTCAACCTGCCTTAACAGCCCATACAAAATGTGTCGAAAATGCCACTTTGAAGTTTAACAGCTTATATCGTTGCTTCTGGGTTGTGTCAAGACATGCACGATATCTCAAATGATAGAGGGCATTTTCAAGAGTCTACAAACCGATTTTTATGGAAATCGTCAGAACAGTTTTTGCGAAATTCGACATACAGTGGAGGTGCTTCAGGTGCTCTAAATCCGCTGTTAACAGTGCATCCTGTTGGGCACCGGAACCAGTAATTCAAATAGTAGATTCAAGGTTGTTAATTTACTGAAATTTAAAACGTTTTAAAGCAACTAAGTATATTGCTGATGAATATTAACAATAATATATTATTTTTCAATTGAATTATTAAACAAATATGCTTTTTTTGTCAAATTAAATTTACATGGTTTAACAACTGGTTCAATGGAACTACAGAACATAACATATGGATGGATAGCACGAAAAAATACCAAATTCGACGCTAAAGTTATTCTTTTGTGTCGCCCAATGCACAGTATCTCATTCGATTGCTAAAATTAACAGCATTCTATTTCAAAAATCATTTCATCAACTTTATGGCCATATAAGAAAGAAAATTGCATTCAAAGTTTCCGATTTACCAGTACGGCAACACAGCACACAATTATCGTTGCGCCCTCTACAACACTAAATTCGACGCTAACTTTTTTTTTTGTGTCGCCCAATGCACAGTATCTCATTCGATTGCTAAAATTAACAGCATTCTATTTCAAAAATCATTTCATCAACTTTATGGCCATATAAGAAAGAAAATTGCATTCAAAGTTTCCGATTTACCAGTACGGCAACACAGCACACAATTATCGTTGCGCCCTCTACAACACTAAATTCGACGCTAACTTTTTTTTTTGTGTCGCCCAATGCACAGTATCTCATTCGATTCGTAAAATTAACAGCATTCTGATTCAAAAATCATTTCATCAACTTTATGGCCATATAAGAAAGAAAATTGCATTCAAAGTTTCCGATATACCAGTACGGCAACACAGCACACAATTATCGTTGCGCCCTCTACAACACTAAATTCGACGCTAACTTTTTTTTTTGTGTCGCCCAATGCACAGTATCTCATTCGATTGCTAAAATTAACAGCATTCTATTTCAAAAATCATTTCATCAACTTTATGGCCATATAAGAAAGAAAATTGCATTCAAAGTTTCCGATATACCAGTACGGCAACACAGCACACAATTATCGTTGCGCCCTCTACAACACTAAATTCGACGCTAACTTTTTTTTTTGTGTCGCCCAATGCACAGTATCTCATTCGATTGCGTAAAATTAACAGCATTCTGATTCAAAAATCATTTCATCAACTTTATGGCCATATAAGAAAGAAAATTGCATTCAAAGTTTCCGATATACCAGTACGGCAACACAGCACACAATTATCGTTGCGCCCTCTACAACACTAAATTCGACGCTAACTTTTTTTTTTGTGTCGCCCAATGCACAGTATCTCATTCGATTGCTAAAATTAACAGCATTCTGATTCAAAAATCATTTCATCAACTTTATGGCCATATAAGAAAGAAAATTGCATTCAAAGTTTCCGATATACCAGTACGGCAACACAGCACACAATTATCGTTGCGCCCTCTACAACACTAAATTCGACGCTAACTTTTTTTTTTGTGTCGCCCAATGCACAGTATCTCATTCGATTGCTAAAATTAACAGCATTCTGATTCAAAAATCATTTCATCAACTTTATGGCCATATAAGAAAGAAAATTGCATTCAAAGTTTCCGATTTACCAGTACGGCAACACAGCACACAATTATCGTTGCGCCCTCTACAACACTAAATTCGACGCTAACTTTTTTTTTTGTGTCGCCCAATGCACAGTATCTCATTCGATTGCTAAAATTAACAGCATTCTATTTCAAAAATCATTTCATCAACTTTATGGCCATATAAGAAAGAAAATTGCATTCAAAGTTTCCGATTTACCAGTACGGCAACACAGCACACAATTATCGTTGCGCCCTCTACAACACTAAATTCGACGCTAACTTTTTTTTTGTGTCGCCCAATGCACAGTATCTCATTCGATTGCTAAAATTAACAGCATTCTGATTCAAAAATCATTTCATCAACTTTATGGCCATATAAGAAAGAAAATTGCATTCAAAGTTTCCGATATACCAGTATGGCAACACAGCACACAATTATCGTTGCGCCCTCTACAACACTAAATTCGACGCTAACTTTTTTTTTTGTGTCGCCCAATGCACAGTATCTCATTCGATTGCTAAAATTAACAGCATTCTGATTCAAAAATCATTTCATCAACTTTATGGCCATATAAGAAAGAAAATTGCATTCAAAGTTTCCGATTTACCAGTATGGCAACACAGCACACAATTATCGTTGCGCCCTCTACAACACTAAATTCGACGCTAACTTTTTTTTTGTGTCGCCCAATGCACAGTATCTCATTCGATTGCTAAAATTAACAGCATTCTGATTCAAAAATCATTTCATCAACTTTATGGCCATATAAGAAAGAAAATTGCATTCAAAGTTTCCGATTTACCAGTATGGCAACACAGCACACAATTATCGTTGCGCCCTCTACAACACTAAATTCGACGCTAACTTTTTTTTTTGTGTCGCCCAATGCACAGTATCTCATTCGATTGCTAAAATTAACAGCATTCTGATTCAAAAATCATTTCATCAACTTTATGGCCATATAAGAAAGAAAATTGCATTCAAAGTTTCCGATATACCAGTATGGCAACACGGCACACAATTATCGTTGCGCCCTCTACAACACTAAATTCGACGCTAACTTTTTTTTTTGTGTCGCCCAATGCACAGTATCTCATTCGATTGCTAAAATTAACAGCATTCTGATTCAAAAATCATTTCATCAACTTTATGGCCATATAAGAAAGAAAATTGCATTCAAAGTTTCCGATATACCAGTACGGCAACACAGCACACAATTATCATTGCGCCCTCTACAACACTAAATTCGACGCTAACTTTTTTTTTTGTGTCGCCCAATGCACAGTATCTCATTCGATTGCTAAAATTAACAGCATTCTGATTCAAAAATCATTTCATCAACTTTATGGCCATATAAGAAAGAAAATTGCATTCAAAGTTTCCGATATACCAGTATGGCAACACGGCACACAATTATCGTTGCGCCCTCTATCTCATTTTCTAACGTCATTATCTGAAATCATCTTTTTCTGACGAACTGGCAACATCATTACATATGCTCCTTGTTATAGGGGATTTCTAGCAACGCAGCGCAAAAATATATCACAGAATTAATAAAAATTAACCAGCTTTTATTTATTAATTAATGTGGATAAGGCCTCTTGGGGATACCACTATAAATCTTCTATCTTGATATCCCGCTCATCCTCTTTGATGCGATGTAACTCCCATATGACATCTGCTAAATCCACAGCCAATTTTTTATGCTCAATAGACGCGGTGGGCGGAAAGCCCAACCGTTGCATATAATTGATATAAATATAATAATAATGAAATTAAAATAAAACATCTTGTAGTATTTTGGCTCTATTTTTATTTGGCGCTTTGCAACTTTTTAAAGTGGCAACCGCAATTTATTCTTATTCAGTGGTACATATAGCTTCATCATATTTTTCTGGTGAAGTGGCAACGCCGTTTTTAACGAATTCCAGTGAAAAGAAAGAAAATAAACAAACAAAACACGCGCAAAAAAAATTGGCGCATATTTACAGAGCACGATCCGCAGCAATTCAATACAATTTATGATTCACTGTCTAAAATGTACTCGGTCATGCATGAGGAGGATCTTTGGCCTGGATTATGGCTGAAACTTGCTCACTATCCGGAAACGAATATAGCCATGGT
>JAWNNL010001228.1:0-11497 GCA_035045005.1 Liodrosophila aerea
TTGTGCTAGCGCAGTTGTTGTCTTTCTGTTTTTCGCGTCTCCTTTGTGTTCTGCCATTCTCGTTGCCAGCGCTCGTTTTGTTGTTCCCACGTAGACCATATTGCACTCTTCACCTTCTTTTCCGTTGCATTTGATTTCGTATATGACGTTTGTTTTCTTATCCTTGTCTATTTTGTCTTTCGTATTTGTAAATAGGTTTCTAATGTTTCTGTGGGCTTTGTACGCGTAGGCTAGATGTTCTGTTCCCTGTTTTGGTATTAGTTGTTTTAGCGTTGTTTTGTTCGTTATATTCTCGATGTATGGTATGCTTATGTATTGTTTTTTCTCATTTCCCTGTGTAATTTTCTCTTGTGTATGTGTTTCTGGGTTGTCTATTTTATTTGTGACGTCATTTATTAGGGAGTCGATCAGTTTATCCGGGTAGTTATTCTTCGTTAGCATTATTTTCAGTTTTATGTAGTTTTTCGGTCTGTGCTGTATGTCACTCAATGTGTAGGTGTTC
This sequence comes from Liodrosophila aerea, assembly GCA_035045005.1. NCBI lineage: Eukaryota > Metazoa > Arthropoda > Insecta > Diptera > Drosophilidae > Liodrosophila > Liodrosophila aerea. The sequence goes on from JAWNNL010001228.1 coordinate 503, forward strand.
CTAATTATGTTTTTAGCTGTATTGATTTTTTGGCCTATTGGTTGATTTGATAAAAAGTTCATTATGCGTCCGGATGCAGTTTCTTTTGTGTGCCAATCAAATGAGAGTTTTGTTCCAACTCTTTCTATTATCATGTCCAAGAATGCTATTTTGTTGTCCATTTCTTTTTCCAGTGTGAATTGGATCTTTTTGTGTTGTCTGTTGAATGTGTTCAATATGTTTTGTGCATCTTGTTTTTTTATGATTAGGAATATGTCGTCAACGTATTTTGATATGTGTTTTATTGTGATGTTCTGTGTCTTAAGTTCTTCGATTGCATCGTCTAGTATTTTGTCTAAAACTACAGTTGCGATCGTCGGTGAAAGTGGGTTTCCCATTGGCATGCCAAATATTTGTTTGTATATTGTGTTATTAAAGCTGAAGTAGTTGTTTTCTATTAATACGAACTCTAAAACTTCTTTGAATTGTCGTTTCGGAATGTTCGTGTGTGGTGTTATGTCTATCCATCTGTCCATTATGTTGTTCATGGCCGTATTTATGGGAATGTTTGTAAACAGTGATATTACATCCAGTGATACCAGTATTTCGTCCTTGCTGATTTTTATATTCTTAATTTTGTCCTTAAGTATTGTTGCGTTTTTTATGTTGTAATGTTCAGAATGGATGTTTTTTATAATGTCTCCTACTTCTTTGGCTAGTCTGTAGCATGGGACTTCTGTAGATGAGGAAATTGGTCGTAGAGGTGTTCCTTGTTTGTGGATTTTTGGCTATCCATAGAGTCTTGGTGCATTACCTCCAGAGCAGTATGTTTTTAGTTTCGTTCTTATGTCTATGTATCCATTTTTATACATTGCGTTTACTATGCTGTTATTTTTCTTAATCAGTTGTTGTGTTGGGTCTGTTCTCATTGTTCTGTATGTGGTTTTGTCATTGAGGAGAGCTTGCATCTTGTCATGGTAATCCCTTTTATATATTATTACAGTTTTATTTCCCTTATCTGACTGTGTGATTACTATTTTGTCACTGTGATCTTTGGTTAATTGTTCCGTCTTCTTTGCAATGTTTAATATAAACCTTTGTCGTTGGTTTAGTCTTCTGGAGTGTTTGTAGTTGTTAAGCCTTGATGCTAGATTTCCTCGTATTTTGTCTCTCAGTTTGTCATTTTCTATTGTTTGGATCCCTTGCTCTAAGTCTGCTACTATATGTATAGGTGAAATGTTGTGGTTATTCACTGGCAGTGCAAATTTGGGTCCAAGTGACAGTAGCCAAAGGTTATGCTTATGTTAGTGTGATGTAAAGTCCAGTAAACCCTCTGGTAATAATTGTTTAGTGTTTTTTGTGTAGGCAAGTGTGCGTTTGTTTTAGTTTTTACTAATTTTTGGGTTGCTCTGGCCGTTTTGGTTCATACAAATAATAATAATACGTGGTTATTATTGTATTTGAATTTTCGTCTGTGAAGACTGGGTAATAGAAATAGAGCGTATGCGGGGCTGGCTGTTGCTGATGTTGTCTCCATGATGATCTATGACTGAATGTGTAGGTATGCTCGGAGCGACCTTATTTATAAAGTTATCGTTGTAGATTCGCGCAACGAGAAAATACACCGAACTCACGAGCTACCTGCTTAACTTCGTGTCGTACATTTGCGCAACCAGAAAATGCACCCGAACTCGCGAGCTACCTGCGCAACTTCGTGTCACCATTCGGGTTCGGCTGACTCGTGGCAGGGATTATTTATTGTTTTATGACCTTGTTTGTGTTACTGAAGAGATGTTACAAGTTTGCCATAATAATTACGATGTTTGTGGTTTTTAGACCCTGTACTTTAAAAAAGTACAAAAGGGTCTATTAAGATTGTGCAAGCCCGAAATGTATGTAACAGGCAGAAGGAGGCGTGGCAGACCCCATAAAGTATATATATTCTTGATCAGGACGACGAGCTGAGTCGATCTAGCCATGTCCGTCTGTCTGTCTGTCCGTCTGTCTGTCCGTCTGTCCGTCTGTCCGTCTGTATGAACACCTAGATCTCGGAAACTGTAAGAGCTAGAGACATCATATTTGGCAGTTAGATGCCCCTATAGTGCAAGCAGATCAAGTTTGTTTTAGATTTTTGATACCTCCCCCCCCTCCCCCAAAAACCGCGAAAAACTGCCACGCCCACAATTTTAAAGATACAAACTTGTGTTTTGGCATAAGAAATTCTTATGATAATCTTTATCTGTACTGTAAATTGTGGCTCAATCGGATAATAAACACCGGAGATATTCAAGATTCAATTCCCAGTACTAGGTAAGGGGGGAGCAGCCCGAGCGTATGTGTGGTTGCGTGCGACTTTGCGCTATGTGTGCTTGTGTGAGTGTTAGCGTGTGTGTGTGCAAAGGAAAGTACAGGGTCTCCTACTGTCGGTTGCATCCGACTGTAGCTTTCCGAGTTTTTAGTTCTTAAAATGTATTCTGAGCTAGTTTGAGTCTTAGGCCCGATTTCTCATGTTGCTTTCAAAGTTACTTATAGTTATCGTGACGATAAATTTATAAGCAGCTTGTAAGCAGCATCGTTTTCTCATGTTCATGATAATATTAGTAGGCAGATCTGGCAACATTTTAATAAAATCTGGCCAAATTGGTCAAAACAAGTTGGCAGGCCTGCTTTGAGGTTGCTATACTTGTGATATTTTTTGACAGTTGGCTTCTCACTTCTCAAAATGTCTTTAAATAACTACGTAGATGGATAAATGGATGTTCGCCTAAAATAAAAGTATATTTTATTCTTTAATCACAATGAAGATAATGTTTAATCAAACCTCAGTATTTTCGGTAGAAGCCTTTTAAAAATCAGTCGTAAGACAAATGCCGCAATTGCCTTCGACAGGCGGAATCTCTTTACAAAATCTTCTTCCGAATATTCTTGAAAATAATTCTGCCGGTCACGATATATTCTGTTTGATATTTCGTATCTGTTGCATTCACCCATAATGTTTGCAATTGATCCTATAAAAATATTACGATTAAGCCATTGCATACCAACAGTTCTTGCTCTCAAATCTTTATTTTGCTTAATTTAATTTTAACAGCCGCCGCATAGTTACCATGGCAACGGCGTTACCATCTGAAAGAAATAATCGTATGGCAACCCTGAACTTACCATCTACATTGTAAGATTATCATGAGGATGAACCACCTTGTAAGCAAGATTTTCTTATAATTAACATGAGAAAACGAATTCTGACGATAAAGTAGACTTTTAAGTTATAAGCAACATGAGAAATCGGGCCTTAGAATTATATTGGGATATTTTTTATATCACATAAATATTTTAGAAAAATTGTTAAAACTAATTGAAATTTATAGTTTGTATCTAATTTCTATATTTGGTATTTTATGACACTTCCACTGAGCTACCCTCGTCTTAATACAATATTATATTATAGTTCACTTCACTTCACATCACATCTCTATGTTCACTGATTGACTGATTGATCTTGATCACTCTATACCTTGATTGCATTCTTGTTATGCTTGTCCTGACGATTCTTCCGTTTCCTGTCCTTCTTCAGCTGCTTCAACTTGGCCTTAGCAATAGCCGTCAGTTGTTTGTTGCGATGCTCGAGCTTTCTTCCCAGAGTGCTCATGATTTCCGATACTTGGTCCTTTATCTGCATATCTTCATCATCGACGTTCTCTAGATTTTGCATAAACTTGGCGATCATCTGACTGCATAACTGAATTTTCGTCTGTGAAGACTGGGTAAAGTTTTCCTTACGACGCTGGACCTCTTGGCGATATAGAAATTGTAGCATACAACGAATAACGGATTGTATAGCTGATGAGCGGATGTTAAAGTTAGCTGGTTGTGGGCTAGCACGCTGTATTTCCGGCTCCGCAGTGTCGGCAATATGGGTGGGTTCCTGTTAGGTCCACAACGACTAAAGCACTCACACTACCAATTTATAACAACAATAAGGAAAAGAAGTTGCGTGAGCTACTTAAACGGTTACATTATTTGTTCACGTTGGTTTGCCATGACCCCCGGAAATATCCACAAATTAGTGACAACTCATTTTAAATTTGTTTATTTCTATAACTATATACATAATTTCATTGTTTGTCTGAACTGGCTAATTTTGTTTTTCTATTTACTAATTGTACTTAACTTATTTATTTTCTAATTGTTTCATTTTTAACTGCATGGTTTCTAGGGTTAACTTTAAGGATTTAACTATAATTTTTAATATACATAAGGTATTTTACTATTAATTGTAGAGAAAAAAATTTTAATTGAGGGTTACGATAAGCAGTATTGAAACGATTGTGTACTTAAGCAAACGCCTGGCTGAAAAATAATAGTAATGGGTTAATGCCAAATGGAAAATAATAGAAATCAAGAAAAAAAAAGGAATAAAAAGGTAATAATATTTACAGGTAAATTTATAAATTGATAAATGAAATCAAAAGAAGAAAAAAAAACTGCTTCATGTGCATTGTCTCTATTTCGTTTTACTTCGCGACGTAATACTTTGTAGTTTGCGACGTAACCTCATTTGGTTAGCGACGTAACGCACATATGGCTTGTCAACGCTGAACGAACATAATAAATTACGTCGCGCAAGCGCAAAGAAATAGGAAAGAGAGTCTTAAATACTGATTGCGGCGCGTGCGCAATTCTCTCTCTTATAAATCAGCTGCTTGAAGAGCACGGATCAGCTGAAACCTATGCACATGTAAAGTGACGAAATGCATAAACTGAACAAAACAAAAAAAAATATATAAAAATGAAGAGAGGAAAATAAAATGTAATGTATCACTTACAGTTGATGGCAATCCCACGACGAACCACCTTTATCTTTGTTGCTATATTTGATTGTTCATTATCTTCACTTCAGTTCTCTTTCTGTTTTATTTCAGGTCTGCATTGCACTTTGTGTTACTATTTTTATTTATTTTAGGGGGCGCATGCATTTTTGCACATATGTAGGTTTATGTATACATCCAGAGATGTTTGATTAAGAGAAAAAAATTGAGATTGGGGAATTAGATCGGGTAATTAGGCCATCGCGATTTACTTTAGTCCACAAATCGTATTCATTCTGTTGGTTTTTTTTTTCTTTAACACTCTAAATTAGTGGAATTTTGATTTAACAGCTTTTTCTTTTTTATTGAAATTCGCTTGCACTGTCACTAAGGTAATTTTGGTAGGTTAGGTGGCTCCACTTGCAGCTGTAGGGGAGTTTCCCAATCGGTTGCGTGCAACCAATGCAGCGCTCGTAACGTGGCAACACCTTATGCGACTGTATGATATGTATATGGCTGTACGAGGTAGCGTAAAGCAGCGCTTACAATATACTACAACGCGCCAGATTCTATATAATAAAGAGGCTTTATTAGAATCTGCTAGATTGATTACGTTATGTTGGTTATGTTACCTGGGTCTGGCACCGACATTCAATGGGGCAAGAGAAAAGTGCAAACCCTTTGGCTGATCAAGCCTAATTTGTTTGCATACAAATCTATATATATGTATAAAGACACTAATTAGTATGTAAATAATTATTGGGGCCGATATTACTTACAATATGGGTATATAATATTCTGCCAAGTACCATGGGGGTTAGGTCAAGCATTAACTTGAATACTAATCCGTCAAATTTTGTATGCATCCGAAATATCTGTGGATAAGGTTATATTACCGGCGATTTAAAAAGTCGTTTAGTAATATACTCACTATTTATTTTTATTTTTTGGTTTGCAACTAAGCAGTGCTGGCACATGCCTTTTGAATTTACTTTGAATGAGTACTTTGAATGTACGTCTAGCCTAAGCTGCGGTTGGCTGAGAAAAAAAACGTGAATGCGGAAGTTTGGGCTTGGCTTAGCCTGCAATTTTTGAGTATGGTTGCTGTTTAGCTAATAAGCTTTTTTATTAGCTGTTGCTATTTAATTTAATAAAACACACGGGTTCGAATTAAATTAGGTTTAATATTCAGTATTGGGCAGCAAGGCCAGCTGACAATTGTGTTCAATAAGCGAGATGATAAACGAGTGATTGCAAGCGGCACATAAAAATGCATAAGAAGTGCAGCGCAAGCAGCATAAAAGAGATTAGCAAAAAAGAGAACGGCAGCGCAGGCCGTATGGTTAAAGCGAAGGAGCATAGCAAGACAAACATAAGCAACTACAGTGGGCATTGCAATTAGCAAACAATAATTATAATACTTTAAGTTAAGATGCGCCACTGCTTATTAGTATAGCTAACTTAGATCTGCTTAACCCGACATACTCCCCCCGTTGGAAGCCTGTCTTTCAACAGCATCCTTAAGGGGAAGCAGACAAAGCCGATTGATAGCTCTCCTCAATCCTGATGCGGTCTTGAGCACGGCTACACGAGCGACACCATCTCTTCCAGGGATTAAATCAACCACTCTTGCTAGTGGCCATTTCATTGGAGGTAGATTCTCATCCTTGACGAGGACAACATCGTGTACAGTAAGCGCAGGTTTTGGGGTGCGCCACTTAGATCGTTGTTGTAATAACGACAAATACTCCTCCTTCCAACGAGACCAAAAGATTTGCTGCAGATAGGCCACACGCTGCCAACCGTCCAGCCTGTTGTAGTTCAACTTCGTCACATCCGGTTCAGAGAATGTAGCCGGAGGACCCCCATTCAAGAAATGCGCTGGAGTTAGTACGTCAAGATCGGCTGGGTTCTCTGAAATTGAGACTAAAGGTCGAGAATTAACAACAGCCGTTATGTGGCATATTAGCGTTCGGAGCTCATCAAAGGACAAAACGGATGCGCCCACAGCTCGATAAAAATGGTGCTTCGCAGTCTTTACAGCTGCCTCCACCAAAATGAGGGGAACGCGGAGGAATGAAGCTCCATTCGATGGTTTCAGCCAGGCAGTAGTCCAAAAGCGCCTTCTGATGTTCATCACTTAGTAGTAACCGCTTCATCTCCAGCAATTCATTTCTTGCGCCAACAAAATTAGTGGCGTTGTCAGACCAAATTTGTCGAGGCTTGCGTCGAGTACAGATGAATCGCTTTAGACACTGAAGAAAAGCCGCTGTGGACAAATCCTTGACAAGTTCCAAATAAATCGCCTTAGTCGCAAAACAGATAAAGACACAGATGTAGCATTTGATGGGAGCCTTGTTTCGAGCCTCTGGCTTATAGAAGAATGGTCCACAATAGTCTACGCCGGTTACTTCAAAGGCATGAGAGCCATCCAATCGATCCTTGGGCAGGTCAGCCATGATATGCTCCACCAATCGAGGTTTGGCACGAAAACATCTAACGCATCTGCTCACTGCTGTATTCACAGTTTTCCTCCCCCCAATAGGCCAATATTGGGATCGAATGAGTCCAAGCAGTGCTCGAGGACCTGCGTGAAGGTTTCGCTCATGAAAGTGGGTGATTATAGCATGAGTAACCGGATGCTTTCTAGGCAAGATGATTGGGTGCCGACCATTAAAGTCCAAACAGGAATTCTTCAGTCGACCGTCAACTCGAATTAGACCGAATTTGTCTACGAATGGAGTAAGAGACGCAATAGAGCTCGAGCAGTGAACTGTTCCCTTGGCCTGCAAGGATTTCATGTCTTCCCACAAGTGCACACGTTGTACTATACGCAGAAGCAATTGAGTACCATTATCTAAATCCATTATGCTGAGTCCAGGCCGGCGAATTCCTTTACAAAATTTGTGTACGTAGCCGAACGTACGCTGCAGTGAAGAAAATGTGTTGACGTATTTCGAGCTTGAGACAATGTCCACATATGGAGATTTAACAAGCAACACATGACGACGCAGCTCCAGAGTTGGTTTTTCTGAAAGAATGCTCGCAGGCCAGTCTGTCTTTGGACCACAAATAAAGGCAGGACCATGCGCCCATAGCAAGGATTCACTCAACTCACTCGGCAAGGCTCCACGGGACACAATATCTGCTGGGTTGAAAGCTGTCGGAACATATCGCCATTCCATTGCCTCTGTCAACTCCTGAATCGTGGAAACTCTGTTTGCAACAAAGATGTTGAACCTGGATGGCTCATCTCTTAGCCAAGAGAGTGCAACTGCTGAGTCAGACCAGCAATAATAGGGACCTTTGAATGCTTTCAGTTGTGCAACCTCTGTCATGAGCCTGGACAGCAACTCAGCTCCACAAAGCTCAAGCTTTGGTACAGTTATGGTCTTCAACGGTGCCACTCGGGATTTAGAACATAGAAGATGACTACGAGGTTGTTGCGCTTTAGATACGATGTATATGCAGGCGGCATAGGCCTCGAGGCTAGCATCGCAGAATCCATGCACTTCTATATCTGCCTTTGGTTCCAAAACCAATCGAGGAAATCCAATTCGGTTAATCAGATTGAAACTGCTGCACAAGTCGATCCATTCGGTGTGTAACACAGCTGGCAGGCTTTCATCCCACGAGAGTTTTTCCTTGCAAAGACGCTGTAGAAAGATTTTAGACTTCGTTATTATTGGCCCAACAAGTCCAAGAGGATCATAGAAACGAGCCACCGTTGCCAGTACTGATCGTCTGCAAGGAGTCGTCTCGACTTGCAGATTCAAGAATGCAAATAACAGCTGGTCAGAGGAGGGATCCCAGGCTAATCCTAATGTTTTTGTGAAGTCGCTGCCATCATCGAACTTCAAGAATGACTCCCTATCCTCAGAAGCAATGGATTCAAGAACCTCTGATACGTTTGAGCACCATTTTCTTAGCTTAAACTGACCCTTGGATAGAATGCCAGCAGTTTGACGCATAATTTCAATAGCATCCTTCGGAGATTCAGCGCCAGATATTAGATCATCTACATAAAAGTCCCGACGAAGAATTTCAGAACCAATAGGATACATGGTGCTTTCATCCATAGCCAGTTGATGCATTGCTCTCACGGATAAAAATGATGCTGGCTTCGTTCCATATGTCACCGTGTCAAGCTTAAAGACTTGCAACTCAGTCTGGGGGGAATCTCGCCAGAAAATGCACTGCAAGTAACTGTCTTCTGATGAGACTCTCACGCAGCGATACATCTTGCAAATATCTGCAGTGATTGCAACTTGATGCGTGCGAAAGCGAAGAAGAATTTGAAACAGCTTAAGCTGGATAACTGGGCCCGCCATTAAAACATCATTTAACGAATAGCCAGATGAGGTGGATACAGATCCATCAAAAACGACGCGAAGCTTGGTCGTAGTGCTATCTTCCTTTAAAACGCAATGGTGGGCCAAGAAATATTTGCACAGCTTGACTGACTCCTTGGGCACTGCAGACATATGCCCCAAGTTAAGGTACTCATCTATAAACGCAGCATATTGCGTTTTCAAATCTGAGTGACGTTGTAGCTTCCTCTCAAGAGATAGAAAACGACGAAGTGCTTGCTGATAAGACTCGCCCAACAAATCTAAGTTGAATTTTACTGGCAGCCGAACGCAATAGTCGCCAGTGGATAGACGACGAAAATTATTAGCAAAGTGACGCTCACAATCCAAATCCTCCTTAGTTCCATTAATGATTGGTTCTGTACAGCTTTCAACCTCCCAAAACCGTTGCAGAATGCTATCAAGTCTATCATTTAACTTATTATCCTCATTAGCGGAGATAGGCGTGCAGGAAGCCATTAATGAAGAACCGTTTCGACGATAACATCCGCCAGACACAACCCAGCCTAAACGGGTCTTTTGTAAAAGCGGCAATCCTGCGAGAAGCTTGATCTGACCCACGCATAACAGCTCAAAAAAGAGGCTCGCTCCAATTAACAAGTCTACGCGCTGCGGCTTGTAAAATTTGGGATCAGCTAGCTTTATATTTTCAGGAATGTTCCAATTTTCGATATTTATACTAAAGTTTGGCTGCCGATCAGTGATGTTAGAAGCTACCACTGCAGTGAACAGCGCTGAGTACTCAGAAGTAGCAGAATGCAGGTTTATGCTGACGGAGAAGCCATCAGTTGCAAAGCTCGAATCTCCTATGCCTGAGATCATTGCAGCAGATTTTATTTTCCGGAGCTGAAGCTGATTAGCAAAGCGAGAGGTTATGAAGTGCAACTGGGATCCAGAATCAAGTAATGCACGACAGGGAACAAAGACTCCTGAACAATTTCGAACCAGAACTACAGCAGTGGCCAGCAGCACAATATCGTCACTGAGATCCTGGGCTATAAGTGCAGTAGCAGTAGGCGAAGATGGAGAAGGTGAAAAAGTGCAATTCAGCGCTAAGTTGTCGGTGTGCGATGGTAATCCATGCTCAGAGGTGGATGTGGAGTTTTCAAAATGAAGCAGAGTGTGGTGCTTGTTTCCACAAATCCGACAGTTGCTTGAACTGCACTGCCGAGCTAGATGCCCTTTTCTTAGGCAATTAATGCAGAGAGTAAGCCGTTTTGCCTCTCTTAAACGCATAGAAGGCTCTAGTTCTTTGAACTTAGAACAATAGTAAATGGCATGAGTGGCGTCATTGCAAAATATGCAACTGGACGCATTTGATTTTGAAGCTACAAATGATTTACTATTAGATTTAATATTTCTGCCCACCTGGGCGCTTGGCGCGTATCCAGCCATAGCGAAGTCAACAGTCTCCAAAACTCTGCACCGCTGCTCCAAAAAACGTGCAAAGGATTCCCAATCCGGTATTTTGTTAGCCGCAGCTGGATCCTCAAGGTGCTCCTCCCACTTAGCGCGACTTGCTGGATCCAATTTTTGCAGAAGCACCTGAACGATGATACAGCCAGCTATCTGCTCCTGAGTTCCAAGTCCATTAAGCGCACGAATATGAGCGTTAAATGAGTCCGAAAGTCCACGCAACATAGCCACGGATCCGTTCTCCACTGCCTGCAGCCCCAGAATCTCAGTAATGTGTGCCTGAAAAACTAAACGACGGTTATCAAATCGATTTTTTAACAATTTTAACGCGATGTCATAATTAGCATCTGATATTTCCAAAGAGCGAATAGTTTCCAGCGCGGCGTCACTCAAGCAGGAGCGTAGATGCTGCAGCTTTTCAA
>JAWNNL010001229.1:0-49918 GCA_035045005.1 Liodrosophila aerea
AATATGGTATGTACATAAACGAGTTTGCTTACTTTGCCAAGGGTTCGTTGTCACATGTGTGTGTAACTCTGTGTTTGCTACATACATACTACATAAAAAGCTGTCACACACACACACACACACACGCACACACTCACAATCATTGTTGCCTTTCACCCTTTTTATTGCGTCTTGAAGTTTTATGTCCGCCTTATGTACTTGCCCATAGGCGCAAGTATGTGGTATATGTATTTGTACATACATATGTGTGTGTGTGTTTGCATTTATGTATGCGTTGCAGGATAACCGGAAATATGAGACATCAAGGCTTTTATAAATGGCCACGTTCTGTTTCGTTGCTGATGCTGATGTTTGGTGGCAGGCACTGCCTTGGCTGGGCTAGGTCTGTTAGGCAGGGGATGAGGTGCCGCTGATGATGTATGTGTGTTTGACAACCACATAAGGGGGTAAAATTGAGTTTTCACAGGATCGAAGAAAACTTTCGCCGCTCACGATTGTTTGCTTTGCCCAGACGCCGCCGATGCTGATGCTGCTATGGCCACTGCCTTTGGCTCGTGCGTGCCACATGACGTGCCACAACAACTACAGCAAAGGGAATTTAATAAATGACTTTATAGTTATTTGCTTGTTCTGTTTTTCACCCAAAACCGTACGGGGTATGAATACCCTCAGCCCCTTTCCCGCCCCCTGGCCTTAGGTTAGCCGCTATATGCGCATTTGATTTTTATGTGTAAATGTGTATAAGTGTATGTGCGTAGGTGTATTGATGCGTTGCGTGTGTTTGGGTGTTCTTTGAATGCCCGAAACGGCTGCAGAGACTATCAAAAATTAATACTTTTGTCTGCATGCCCTTCCATTCGCTCCCTTTCTCTCTCTCTCTCTCTCTCGCTTTCTTTTAGTCTCTCTTTCTCACTCTCTCTCTCTTCCTACCACTCAATTCCGTTTAGTCCATACGTAATTTTCACGTAATACTTTTGCGACCCACACGAACAACAAAAGTTGTAAAAAATTTTAATTTTCCCTCAATATTTTTGGCATTTCAGCTGTTGGCGACATATGTTAGCCAAATAAAACAACGCATGTATGTCATATATGTACGTAGGTGTGAATGAGTGCGTGTGTGTGTGCTTTTTCAGCTTTAGCGGTTGTTAAAATCTGAGCCACAAATGCGCCTGCAGATGGCGCCACATTGCACAGGGCATGCCTGTTAAGCCTTTAATGGCTTTAAAATGGCCGCTTTTATGGACGCGGCATTTGTAACATAAGTCGGTGCTGGGTGAAAGCCAAAATTGAAACTCTAGTAGAGATCAAGTAAAACTACATATGTACATACATTTGGAGTAAGATTCGTGTTTATTAAATTGGAAAATTATTTAATGATATCTGATCCGTTTAGCGCCGACGAATGCAGGCAGCAACTCCTTAAAATTCCGCCGCAAGCAGCATCTCCATAGAAACGTGAATAATGCTCCCCCTTTCCGTCAGGAAGAGAACAACACAAAAACGACTTAGTACGGTCTTCTTCTTATACCTCTTTCTGATTACTATTCGACAACTTTTCTTCCTACTGCTTTTTCTCACACTGGTTGTTCCTTCTCTTCTACTGACGCTCGAGCTTTTTCGCAAAAACATCAAACACTATTGATAATAAAAATGCTTTCGTTTTTTTAAACATCGAAGTTTGTTACATTTTGTTATCAGTAGGAACTCAACTAACAACGCGCGGAACTGACTTTGGTATTTTCATTAATTAAATATTAACTGGTTTATGAAATGATAGCAAACATCGACAGTCCGAGATGTTTTTGCAGCACTTATATATAGCCTAAAAGTTAATCATTATTTTTTTTCTGTAAATACGTACACAACATTTATGAAAATACCAGTTGCACGTTATGTCAAGAAATTTCTAATAGACCGCTCTATCAGCTGCAAACTGTTTCATAAATTAGATAACAGACAAAAGAAAAACCTAACATAAACATTCCGAGCCAAACCTAACCAGGCTATTAGTTTTATTTTAATAACAACGACGCGAGCGATCGGCTTGCTTTAATCTTAGTGGAAAGAACACGCCGAGACACGACCACACAAAACCCGTAAAATGAAAAAAAGAGAATGAGTGACAAAGAGACAGAGAAGGAGAAGGTGAATAAAAGTAGAGCTCAAAGTCGAAATGATTGGAACAATTTCCTATCAAATTTATGTGCCATAATCGGGAGCAGCAGGTTAGGTTCAAAGATAAAAATCGAATTCCAACACATACACAAAGTCCTGGCGAACAGGTGAAAGTGCCTGCCACAATGGAGTTTTGAAAAGGATACTCAAACGCAAACCGATGCAAGGGGCCAAGGCTATTTTTATGGCCACCAAAACGCTTTGTTAACAATGATTTTTATAGGTCGAATGCGTGCCACCGTGTGCCACACACTATTCCACTTTTTTGTGGTTAACTCAACTGGTTAGGATGTCTTGTTATGGTATCATTCGGCTTATATCCTTGCTCCAGTTGCCTTTTTTTCCTTATCACTGACGTTGCATCTCCTGTGTGCGAGTGTCTGTGTAGTAAGGAGGTGGACATATAAATGTAATACCGAAGGATAGAGTTTGGGATTGGTAATAACCGTTTTGTCCTGCGTCCTGTCACAAATGTCTCAATCGTGGCTTTTGTAAATTGGCTCGGGCCCATAATCGAAATTCCACTGAAACGTAAAATTGCCAAGAGATGGCTACAACAACAAAAAATACATATACTCTTATTATGTTGCATGAAAGTACCATATAAATTATGGCTACTGAAACGAGCAACTAACAGTTCTCTCGCTGACAAACATTTCAAGCGGCATTGTTGACATTTCTTTTGCACCCTTTTCTTTCCTCTTCGTCATTGAATATGTGCTTCGGTTTGACTTCCTTATTGATGGCCAAATAAGACATTTAAATTTTTGGTGTTCAGGCATTTGATACTGTCGGGAAACTCAATTTGAAATATAGTTAATGGAGTAAAGGAGTTAAAGAAGTTTGACTAAAAGACATACAGAGCGAGTGAATGGAAGTCTAATGCTTAGTTATTAAAAAATAAAGTGATGCACACAAAAGATGATCTTTCAGAGTTATAAAAATACCTAAGTTAAGTTTGTATACGAGTATCTAGTATTTTGGCAACTATTGCAAACTAACAAATGGTCACACCTTTATTCATCTTATGCTTTTGTTCTTCATATTCATTTGTATTCACTTTCTTACTTTCGATCGTCGCGACAAGATGAAATAGACCCACATAATCCAACAAGAGTTATAACTGAAAGAGAGTGAAAATTAAAGATAGAGTAGCAATGTGAAGAAAAGGAAGAATTTCTTGACAAGAAAGGGTTTTTCTTTGCTATAAGATGAGTTCTGACTTTGTGAAAGTTAGTCAGTTCTTGTTGCTTCCTACACTTAGCAAATTAGGATCGCTTTTAATAGGATGAAAAATTGGGTTTCAAAAGAGTGCGCAGCGTAACTTTAGATACAGTACTTCAATTGAAGCACACTTTCCTTTACATGTTTCACTTTTGTAGTCAATGTTTTAAAATGGCTACTCTCGAAAGACTATACATCTACACGGAAAGAATGGCCAATTAATAAAATCAAGTACTTTATACTTCATTTTAGATTGAATTTTTTAAGTATGCATTAGGGATTAAGTTGTTAAGTATGTGCAGGATTGAATTTAAGAATAGTCGGGTTTTTTTTTTTATATAAAAGTTCAAATATTTTCGTATTCAATATATTAAGTTTGTACAACTCAGAAATGGTTGCAATAGGCAGAAGTAGGGAGGGGTGCAGACCACACAAAGTATACATATTCTTGATCAGGACGACGATCTGAGTCGATATAGCCATGCACGTCTGTATGACCACCTATGTAGATCTCGTAAACTGTATAAGTTAGACACGTCATATTTGGCAGTCAGATGCCCCTATAGTGCAAGCAGATCAAGGTTGTGTTGGATTTTTGTTATCTTCCTCACACCGCCATCGGTTGCATCCGACTGTAACTTGCCGGGCTTTTTTTTGTTATGAAGCTGTATTAGAGTCTTTGCCTTTTTTGGGAGTTACATTAGCTGTCATATTAGTGTCAATTAAGAATATATAATCGATTATGGACTTATGCTGTTGCTGTTTGCTACCTGCACGAGGCAAGTGGCAAGTACACCTGCTTGCCCTCTAAGCCGAACTAATCTTATCAAAAGAGCACTTGTCAGTCATCGTGCCTGTTATTCTAGTTGTAGTCAGTGGAGCCTTTAAGAAATGCCGACGTGATCGGCAAAAATAATGACGATCGTCGTCGGTGTCGTCGGCAGGTGTAGGCCCAACAAACCCAAACACACACAACAGAAATGAATATATAAAAAATTCATTTCGGTTGTTACAATTACCCAAAACATTGTGAGGAAAATGAGTAAAATTCTTAGAATTCGACATTTGCCAAGTTGGCCAAATTGCTGATAAGATAAATAGCACCACGGCTTCGTCCGCATGCCATGTCTTATGTTTAATGTCCACCTACAGGTTAACTGTGCAACACCCGCTGCGTGCAGGGACCTGGAAACCAGCACCTAAAACTCTGTACCCGTTGCCTTTACTCTCTCTTTGATAAGAAAAAACTCGGAAAGTTACAGTCGGGTGCAACCGACAGTAGAATACCCTGTACTTTCCCTTTTAGCAGCTAATGCGAACAATGCACACTTATCGCAAAGACACACGTAACAATGCACACATACTTATGTATGTACATACATTAAGTGCATGGTCGCGGCTCCCCCTTGCCTAGTACGGAAAATTTAATCTCGAATATCTTCGACTCAGCTCGTCGTCCTGATCAAGAATATTTTTATATACTTTGTGGAGTCTGCCACGCATCCTTCTGCCTGTTACATACATTTCTGTGTTGCACAATCTAAATAGACCCTTTTGTACTTTTTTAAAGTACAGGGTCTAAAAAAAACACAACAATTTGTTACAATTGTAATTCTTTTGCAAACTAAAGCACGTTTGATTAATTGCGGCCGAAAGAGTTTCGATCTTTGTTTCTGAAAATACTCCGGACAAGTTGTAGTTGCTCCCGGCTGGTGGCACCACAGGGTGTCAGGTATTGTTGCCTGCCCTTGTAATACAACATGACCGGTCATTGTTTCGAGGTCGTGCAATTAAAATATACAGCTAAATGATTAATATAGATGTTTCCAAAAAAGAAAGGCCCAAAAAATACTTAAAGCGGTTATGTATATGGAGTGATAGCTCTATAGGCTGACAGTAATCTATATAAACATATGTACATACATATATAAAGTTCTTTGACCTGACTGATGGACTAATGCAGTGCTATCAATGCACAGCCTAAACGGTAAAAAATAGCAAAATAATGTTTTCGAAGCTGTATGATAATTTCGATCTTACTATGTATCACTACTACTATCTGGTTTATATGAGCAAAAGTAAATAAAATATTTCTGAGACCTTTTGAGCAAACTTACCTTAAATAGTTTCTCCTAATACTACGCATATTTTTACGTTAATGATCATTGTATTTCCACTACTTATCAGACTCATACATTCGCTTGGCTCTGATACTGCAGCACACGTACCACGCCCCTTATATATCTTAAACTGCCGGCGCATCCCCCCTACAATATGGCGGCCCCGTGCTCGGTCTTTAATTACATTCTTCCGGCTTAAAGCGGTATATAGAGAGATAGGGATACAGAGAAGGAAAAAGAGAAGCGGCTTTCGCTTTCCTTTCGTACTGAGCAATTATTGTCCTTTGTCACGCCCCCGATCGTCCTTGAGCAAGAAAAAGGAAAAACTCGAACTCAAATTTAAACTCGAACTGAAAGTGGAATTGAATTGAATGAAAAACCGTTGCCTTTATTGATACGAAAATTGGTTTACACTAGAGGAAAATCAACGGCAGCTGCCTCTGCCTCCATTATAATGCGGGGGCAACACCTACAGGACGCACGTGTGTGCCAACTTACCCTATGTCTGTCTTTGTATATGTATGCGGTGTTGGACACGCGTTCGTGAAATCCACTTTTGCTTTTTGCATTTATTCTCTGTTACTCACAGGATTAAGAAAACATTTAAATTTTCTAGGTCAGTGGAAAGAAAGGCTGAGGAAGATGGACTATGCATAAGACTAGGCGAAACTACAACTACAAAAGTCGGCTCCCCAGTGGGGCGCAGCGTTGTCCTGGCAAATGTAACCACGCACAACGAAGAATTCGCACAGGCCAAGGATTTGTGTGTCAAAAGCAGACAACGACAACAACAGTAAATGGACTCTTTTCATTTTGTGTGGAATGAGATTTTTTTACGTTTGGGTCGAATCATGGTTGCCTGTCAACTTTCAAGTTGGTTTATTTATTTTTCATTTTTAGGCTGCTTTCTTTAGCCTACTCACCCTACAGCTTTGGCAATTTTTATGCTTACATTGATGAACCTTTTACGTAGAGTTTTCTTGCTTTTCCTTTTTTTGCTTCTCTCTTTTTTAATATCTGCAGCTATGCTATGTTTGTTTACAGTTAAAGAACACCAGATACAGCCCACAGGAAGTTCTGGGCGTAGGCCCATTTAGTGTGCTGCTGCAGTCGGAGGGATAAACCCAGCCTGATTTACAAGACCAAATAGATTTATAAACAAGCAGATGACTAGAAAGTTTTTGCCTTTTGCGCTTCCCTTTTCCTACAGTTTCTTGTATCTTGTTTTTTGCTGTTGCTGCCTTTAAAAGGAGGAGTAAAAAACCCGGAAAGCTACAGTCGGATGCAACCGACAGTAGAAGACCCTGTACTTTCCTTTGCAGAAGCTAATGCTAACAATGCACACATACACATACATATATATTAGATGCTTGCTCGCTGCTCCCCCATGCCTAGTACAGAAAATTTAACCTCAAATATCTCCGGTGTTTATAATCCGATTGGGCCACAATACACAGCACAGTTATCATAAGATTATTGTATGATAAAGCACAAGTTTGTATCCTAAAAATTGTGGCAGTTGTGTTTTTTGCGGTTTGTACGGGAGGGGGGAGGTATTAAAAATCTAACACAAACTTGATCTGCTTGCACTATAGGGGCATCTATACAGACAAACGGACAGGCAGACGGACGGACAGACGACATACTTATATTGACTCAGCTTGACGTTCTGATCAAGAATATACTTTGTGGGGTCTGCCACGCATCCTTCTGCCTGTTACATACATTTCTGAGTTGCATAAACTTAATAGACCCTTTTGTACTTGTTTAAAGTACAGGATCTAAAAAGAGGCAGGCTGAGGCGGAGGGAGTGTACTTAGTATTTTGTTGTTGTTAATTTTGGTCACATAGCGCTGAATTCAGCCGGTGAAATACTCCAACTGAAATGAATTGAATGGAAATGGCTTTCGTATGGAAAATAACAAAAGCAAGTTACATTTTTTTATGTAAACATTGTAGAAGATAGAGCCGACCCTTACGTTATAACTTATTAATTAGTTGAGAGTTTATAAAAAAAATAAACTACAAAACGCTCTAATCTATCCCACCATTAGACCTTTTTTCTGCCATTAATACGGGTTCCACACTGCACTAAAAAATGCTAAAAAAGTTATCGTTATCGGAGGAATGCAAAAGCCTGTCCAAATTGTGTTGCATTCGCATTCGCATTCGCCAAACTAGTTGGATTGAGCGCTCTGTGTGGACATACGTAAGTAGTAATTTTGATTAAAAATATAAAAAATTACTTATTCATTTATTTTATATATACATATATAGGAAAGACATGGTGCGTTCTGGGAGAAGGACATTCCGCAATTATTATTTTAACATAAATAATAGTAGCTTTAAGGATCCATTAGATGGCGAAAAAATATTTGAAAAAGAACAGCCTTGTGAGCCTATACTGCTTGGCAACCATAACGACCGTGCAGAGGTCATACGTACTGCATTAAGTACCTATTTTTTTGAAAATCAAAATAAATAAATGTAATAATATTTAGTGTTTGTTTTATTTTTAATTCAACTATTTTTTTTGCCATTTCGCCTCATTTTATTTAATTTTGACGCCATATTGACGCGCTTTTCAGCATTTATTAGTATATTTTTAGTATCGATGTATCGTAATCACGAGAATGCAAGTGCATTTTTTACGAATGCAACACGAATGCAACTTTTTCCCATCCTTAGCTCCCATAAGATTTTGCAGGGAGACGAATGTACATTTCCCAAAAGTAACAGAAAATGCAAATGCAAGTCCCAGTGTGGACGCCACATAAGACTTCATTTACATTTCTAACCGAAATATGTGACCGAGTTCCTCGTAACAGTCAATTAACCAATTAAAATGTGAAAAGTTAACCCCAAAGTCCAAGATATAATTTATATGATAAGTTTAAACACACCTGCCTATCGTATGTGGTAGAAGGTTCACCTCTTTTGCCGGGACACAGGGCAACAAAATTGTAATTTACGATGACGATAACGCCCAAGTAGCGCAATTCGTGCGAGATATTGTCAGTTTGGTGTGAGAGTCCCATAAATTAACCAACTATTTATTTAAGACAAGACAAGAGAGGAAAGAAAAAAGATAGATTCAAAATTTCGTTGCTGATTAATATTACCTGTCTTGGTCTATCTCTGTAACAACATTAACGAGTCCCAATTCTACAAAAAGGATAACAACAATTTAAAGGATTTTCTGCTTGCACATTTGTGCATCTTTTGTCTCCATTGTTTGCTATCTCCTAAAAGTATTCTTAGAAATTGTTTTCATTACATGTGCCTTGTTATATAAAATGTTTCTTTTCTACTTTTCAATTTTTTAAAAAGTAACATTGCGCAATTCGTTGGAATTATAAGTAGCAGGTATGGCAAGAAGAAAAAACGGTTACAATAAGCAAAAACAATGGCAAAAATGCAAACAATTCATTTGTGGATATGCCACTTAACTTCAGCGTGTTGTCAGTGTTGTGTTTTTTGTTGCAGTTGTTGCCATAATGAGGTTGTTGTCAAGGAGTCAACCCCTTGTCCAAAACCTTTCACTATGCGCAAGCGCTGTGCCTAATGGCTTATTAAACGCATCAAGGCAAAAGGGTTGCACTCAAAGGGTCGCAGGGTGACGTGATATTAACGGAAAGGGGTATAAAGGGTTGACTGTTTGTTTGATGACTCGGTGTTTGCCGCTGATGACACCGCTAATTACTGGCTAATTTGTTAAACGTAATCATAATGGGTTTAATAAAAGGGGTTTGCGGTACAGCAAACACATTATAAAGTGCTGTTGACAGCAGAGTGTTGAACAACGGTCAAAGAAGTTGAATGACAATCCATATTGCCGAATATTCGCTGAGGTCCTAAATTATTAAGTGAGGCTACGACATCTTATGCCGAATTCACTCTGGGGTCCTATTATTTTTTGGGCTACGACCTTTTAGGTGCTCGCACTGAACAAACGGTCTCAAAGAGTTGCAAAGGCGTGTGTATTTTGTTGTACGCGTGTGTATTTTGTTGCTTATCAAGAAAATAGGTATACCCATTTTAAATATGGTTTCAGATTCGGATGTTTGTGGATTAAAGCGAAATCTTGTTTAACAGAAGAGACGCTTCTGATGGGAAAACAACCCAGATGTCTATGTACTTTGTACGTAGAATGACAACTATTGGTGAAGTAACACAAGTCTGCCACATAGAAAATCGTTTTACAACACTACCAAAAGTCCCAATTTGGGCCAGAAGAGTACTGTGTAACTTCCACACACTACATATGAATATAAGAAACTCGATGGCAACAATATTATACCATACACCTGTTCCAATATACATATGAGTCCAAAAAGACGTTGACTCGCTTCGCTCAAGTGAACTCATGTGAAAACTTCAGAGCGCGCTTGGCTTTTCCTTTGTGCCCCAGCGGAGTGTGATAATTAAAAACTAAGACAAACGATGACAGCAGTAGCAATACCATAGCAGCAGGACAAGAATGTTTGCCATGCAAATGACAGGACAATAGGCACTTGTGCGAACAGCCACTTTCCCATTGCCACATTTCCATTCCCTTCTTCAGCATCATTATTATCGCAGTACAATGCAAAGAAAGAATAGAAATACCAAAAAAAAGATAGATGTAAATAAAAGAAATATTAGAGGTATGCTGTAACTTAAATACCATACGATTTTATTGATTATATCGCCAGCGAAATTAAATACTCACAGAAAATCGTATTATTCGTAAAATAAAATTAAATTTCAATAAAAAAAAAATTTAATAAAAAAAAACACTTAGTTCAATTATAATACAATTCCACCGCTGGACGACTAATCGATACCTTTCTGTGGTAAATTGAAAATTAGCATTATCATGCACAGCACAGCAAATTGGCAAGATACCATTTTGCTCAAAAAACTAATATACCCGTTTATCAAAATATTGTTAACGAAGTGCAGGATGGCTAATTAAAAACGTAGCCAAGCGAATGCCGCTGAATAAACACGAACGAAGAACGCAGCGCGATAATAGCCGCAGTCAAATGAAAAGACACGGCGCACAGATAAAGTTCTGACACGCCATTGGCCAAATGCAGAAATGGCCAAAAGGATAACCAAAAAACGGCATTAAAAATAACAAAAAGTTAAAAGTAAGCAGCCCAGCAAAATGACAACTTTGCTCTTCTTTTCTTTCTGAAGGCCTCCTCTTAATATTTAAGGCACACGAGCGTAATTTGCGCTGTGGAAATTATAAGAATAATATTCACAAAGAACAAGAACAAAAAAATTAAAAAAATTTCTGCGAGCAGGGGACCAGTTGTCCTGCCATAGTACTCGCTGTTGTCCTTGGAAACTGGCTTTGTTGGCCGCGATAAGGTCGTCCTTTCGCCTTCTTCCTCGTTCTGTTTACTTTTTCTTTTGTTTTGCTGTCGCTGAGGCAAAATGCAAAAACAAACTTTTGGCCAAAACTCGTGCAGTGTTCGTAGATTAAGACGTGGGCAGTTATCGCGGGTGAGGCAAAGCTACCGTGCGAGAGCGTGGACCCGGCTGAGCTTCAAGTGCGCCTCGCTGCTTGGGCACAAAAGCCTTTATTTAATTTAATTTTTCAGTGTGTCATCAACGCTTTTCCATTAGTGCGACCCCCAAGAGTGGGAAAGTCAAATTCCAGCTCTTGGTTTGTAAAGCATATTATATAAATAATATAAGTATATATTGACCGACAATATGATAACTGATTGAAAAGCCTTTATAAAATTATATATATAAAAATCTCTAAAAACACAACTAAGATACGTAGATACAAGGAAATTAATTTTTGACTGAATGTTTTCTACATATTTATTGAGGTCGTACATCGCAACTATATTTGAATCACTGAATGAAAATTAAAATTTTCAGATACAGCGGATTGTTGGAATAGTAGTAAGAAGGTAATCCAGCTTAGAGCCTATATTCAGAGAATCTACAGTTTCAATCTGACCACATTTCGATCAGCATAAATTATATTTTTCATGTTATATTGGGTGCATATAAATTTTAGATCTTTCTTTCAAGAAATTACTGAAAGGAAGACGGGCTCAGCCAATAGTAAGAGACTCTGTACTTTGCTTAGCCTCGAGTGGCCGTAGCAGCAGCAAAAACATTAAGTCATAAACATATACTATGTTAGTGTACATACATCATATAAACGCATGTAAATGAGTACACAACCCCACACTTGTATTAAAATACTCTAGCAAGTATAGAGTCATGCATTTTCCAAACTCTAGGCGTTCGTACAGGCGGACAGAAAGACATGAAAATATCGACTCAGCTCGTCGTGCTGTTCAAGAATATATACTATACTTTGTAGGATCTACAATGCTTCTTCTGCCCGTTGCAGGCATTTGTCAAATGCACAATAATACATATTAATCTCCTATGTAAATCTAGAGCAAAAGTGTAAGCAAAGGCGTCGTGTTTGCACAGTTTTAAGAACGTCGGATAAAGATGAACGTCCACACCGAAGAACCACTAAACCACCCAAGCTAGCCAAGCAACTCGATTCAAACGCTGCCAACATGAAAGTTCACTTTTTGTGCGTTGTCATTATTCATCAGATGTGGACACTAGGAAAGGGGGAGATGGTACAAGGAATCTTCTGGGGGCTGCTGCTCTCCACGCGCGCAGCAAACCTACGACCAACCCCCTACCAACCCGTAATGCCATTTTCATGCCATGTGGCTCGCTTACTTTCAGCCAAACTCAGTATTTCTTTTACCGTATTTTTTTAAACCCTGTACTTGAAAAGTACAAAAGGGTCTGTTACCAGTGTATTCATAATCAGACGACGACATGTAACGTGACAGATTTCACATCTATGCCACTGCAGTCAAAGAAAAGTACAGTCTCTAAAGCTCGATTTTTTTTTAAATTTTTTTATTTTACTAAAATATATTGGTCTGTTGGAGACAAGGCTTATAAAAATGATGAGTATAGGGTCTCACTGTCGGTTGCGATCGACTGTAGTTTTTGAGAATGTTTATTTTTTACTTGTTTACCCTAACAGCACATTAACCCACCGAAAAATGCCCATTAGAAATGTAAGCAGCGCGAAAGAAGAAAAATTAAAATTGGCCACGATTTTCTTTCTTAACGTGTTCTCTTCATCTCTATGGTATCTCTGTCGCACCAAATGCTAGGCCGCGCATTGTTTCATTTTATTTTTTGCTCATTTTTCACTCGAAATGAGCCACCGGGCATTCATGTCATGTGCCCCGACTCCACGTTAAGAGAGTGAGCGTAGAGCGTAGTGGAGATAGACACCCGCCCATGGACGGGTCTATGGCCAGGTCCATGGGCGGGCATATAGCATCGCCGACGCCTTGGCGGGCATTCAATTTACGCGCTCTGAGTCCAGCACATCCTTTCAGCATGTGTCCTTTGCTGCTGCGAGTTGAAAGCAACTTAAACACACAGCCTCCCAGTCTTTGTTTGCTTAAACATTGCTGCTTCTTCTACTTTCGCGGCATTTTCCATTAAAATTCCGCCACTTTTTTTTACACTGCGTAAAACAGCAACAACAACACAGCGGAGGACAATGGCTGGACGAAAATTTAGAAAAATAACGCAAGAATTTAAATAATAAAGCAAGCGCGCACAAATGAATCTAATTTTTTACAAAGGGGGCACCAACAGGCTGACAAGTAGAAGGACAACGTGAGGAAAGTAGTGGGAGTGGGGAGCGTCCAGTGTAAAGCTCAAGTGGAGCGGAGTGGGGTGCGAGTAGGGGGAGGATGGGTACAGTAGGCTCGGGTAAATAAAAAAGTGTTTTGCTCTCTGCCGATGGTTTTCTCTTTTTCTCTCTCACTCACTCTTTCTTTGTCTTCAATGTTCTCGTACTTTGGTTAAATTTTTCTACTGTTCTTTGCACTTGTAAAATTAATTTTATTCCGCCTCACTGCGCAACCTATGGCTAAGCAAAAGCATTGCTGTCGAGCGGAGATGTTGACATTTTTTATGCCTAAGCCAAATGGTGGACATTTAAAAGAATATGGAGAGGGAGAGAGTAAAACAGAGAGGTGAAAGGGAGAAGGGAAGGGACATAACAGAGGATTCAGGAGAAGACAAGCTAGAATAAGAGAGGAAAACTAACAAAGAGCTGGAAAAAAAGAGAGCGAACAGCTGAAAAATTGTTTCTTGAGCTTTTTATTAGTTTATTTAAATGTTGATATAAAACCACCAAAATATATTTTCCATACACACATAATAATTTTTGGGTAAAAATATTTAACTTATAATGTTTTGACGATAATGTTTTTAACGTTAACGACCCTGTACTGTGCTTTGCCTTGGTCGTCGATAGCAGCAGCAGCATCTACATACACACACGCACATATACATACACACATACACATACACTTATGTATACAACTATACGCGCAAATGCAAACACTAACCAATACTCACACATACATCCATACTCGCAATCAAAAATCACGCATAACTGTGGCTTACCGCGTGCACGGTTGCTTCCCCCTCCGCCAACCAAATGCCTAGAACAGAAAATGATTCTTCAATATCTCCGGAATTTATTATCCGATTGGGCTGCAAGTCGCACCAAACATTCAAAGCATCTAAAGCATTATTTTATTCCTTTCATTCAAAGAAATAAGACAGTGACTCTAAAACTGTACATGCTAAGAATATTTTTGCGATTTTGATGGAGAGGGGGATGACATTTCGAAAATTAGACATAAACTTGAGCTCCCTATGTAATACACGAACCTAACAAAAAAAAAGTAAGGAAAGCTACAGTCGGACGCAAAGCTACAGTCGGACGCAACCGACGGTAGGAGATCTGTACTTTGATTTGCCCTGGGCGTCGATAACAGCAGCAGCATATATGAACATACTCACATATATGTATATATATATATATACATACACATGCACTTATACATACACACATACACTTATACATACAAATATACTCGAAAATACAAACAATATCCAAAACTCATACAGACATTCATACTCACAATCAAAAATCACGCATACGCTTTAGTGGCCGCGTTCACTGTGGCTTACCCCTCCCCCCACCCAAATGCTCAGTACAGAAAATTGTTTGTCAAATATCTCTGGTGTTTATTATTCGATTGGACTGCAAATCGCACCAAACATTCAAAGCACCTAAAGCTTTATTCGTGCAAAAAAAAACAGTGACTCAGTGAGTGAAAACAGTGACTCTAAAACTGTACATGCTGGGAATATTTTTGCAAATTTGAGGGGGAGGGGGATGACTTTTTAAACATTTGAAACAAACTTGACCTGCCTATGTAATACACAAACCTAACAAAAAAAAATTAAGTCTCTAGCTCTTATAGTTTCCGAGATCTAGGTGTTCATACAGACGGACGGACAGACAGACGGACAGACAGACAGGGCTATATCGACTCAAATACAAACAATAACCAATACTCATATATACATTCATACTCACAATCAAAAATCACGCATACGCCCTAGTGGCCGCGTACACTGTGGCTTCCCCCTCCCCCACCCAAATGCTCAGTACAGAAAATTGTTTGTCCAATATCTCTGGTGTTTATTATCCGATTAAGCTGCAACTCGCACCAAACATGCAAAGTACCTAAAGCTTTATTCATGCAAAAAAGGAAAACAGTGACTCTAAAACTGTACACGCTGGGAATATTTTTGTGAATTTGAGGGGGAGGGGGATGACTTTTCAAACATTTGAAACAAACTTGACCTGCCTATGTAATACACGAACCTAACAAAAAAAGAATTAAGTCTCTAGCTCTTATAGTTTGCGAGAACTAGGTGTTCATACAGACAGACAGACAGACAGACGGACAGACGGACAGACGGACAGACGGACAGACGGACAGACAGACAGGGCTATATCGACTCAGCTCGTCGTCCTGATCAAGAATATATATACTTTATGGGGTCTGCCACGCCTCCTTCTGCCTGTTACACACAAATGTCATTTGCACAAACCTAATAGACCCTTTGTACTTTTTTAAAGTACAGGGTCTAAACATAAACTTGGCCTGCCTATGTAATACACGAACCAAACAAAAAAAAACTCGGAAAGCTACAGTCCGACGCAAAGCTACAGTCGGACGCAACCGACAGTAGGAGACCCTGTACTTTGGTTTGCCCTGGGCGTCGATAACAGCAGCAGCATATATGAACATACTCACATACACATACACATGCACTTATACATACACACATACACTTATACATATAAATATACTCGCAAATACAAACAATAACCAATACTCATACAGAAATTCACACTCACAATCAAAAATCACGTATACGCCCTAGTGGCCGCATACGCTGCGGCTTCCCCCTCCCCTAACCATATGCCTAGTACTGAAAGTTGTTTGGCCAATATCTCCGGTGTTTATTATCCGATTGGGCTGGAACTCGCACCAAACATCCAAAGCATCTAAATCTTTAATCCTACAAAAAAGGAATCCAGTGACTCTAAAACTGTATATACTAAGATCATTTTTGCAAATTTGAGGGGGAGGGGGATGACTTTTAAAACATTTGAAACAAACTTGACCTGCCTATGTAATACACGAACCTAACAAAAAAAAAAACTCGGAAAGCTACAGTCGGATTTTACCGACAGTAGGAGACCCTGTACTTTCCTTCGCACACACACACACACTAACAAACACTCACACATGCACACATAGCGCAAAGTCAAACGCAACCACACATACGCTCGCGCTGCTCCTCCCTTACCTAGTACTGGGAATTGAATCTTGAATATCTCTGGTGTTTATTATCCGATTGAGCCACAATTCACAGCACAGATAAAGATTGTTATAAGATTATGGTATGTCAAAGCACATGTTTGTACCTTTAAAATTGTGGGTGTGGCAGTTTTTCGCGGTTTTTGGGGGAGGGGGGACAGGTATCAAAAATCTAAAACAAACTTGATCTGCCTACACTATAGGGGCATCTAACTGCCAAATATGATGTCTCTAGCTCTTACAGTTTCCGAGATCTAGGTGTTCATACGGACGGACAGACG
Source organism: Liodrosophila aerea (assembly GCA_035045005.1). Classification (NCBI taxonomy): domain Eukaryota; kingdom Metazoa; phylum Arthropoda; class Insecta; order Diptera; family Drosophilidae; genus Liodrosophila; species Liodrosophila aerea. The sequence continues at coordinate 16,567 of JAWNNL010001229.1, forward strand.
GACGGACGGACGGACGGACAGACGGACAGACGGACAGACAGACAGACGGACATGGCTAGATCGACTCAGCTCGTCGTCCTGATCAAGAATATATATACTTTGTGGGGTCTGCCACGCCTCCTTCTGCCTGTTACATACATTTCGGACTTGCACAATCTTAATAGACCCTTTTGTACTTTTTTAAAGTACAGGGTCTAATTAAGTCTCTAGCTCTTATAGTTTGCGAGATCTAGGTGTTCATACAGACAGACAGACGGACAGACGGACAGACAGACAGGGCTATATCGACTCAGCTCGTCGTCCTGATCAAGAATATATATACTTTATGGGGTCTGCCACGCCTCTTTCTGCCTGTTACACACAAATGTCATTTGCACAAACCTAATAGACCCTTTGTACTTTTTTAAAGTACAGGGTCTAAAAACATACACTTATTCATACAAATATATACTAAAATACAAACAATAACAAATACTCATACAGAAACTCAAACTCACAATCAAAAATCCCGCATACGCCCTAGTGGCCGCGTACACTGTGGCTTCCCCCCTACCCTACCCAAATGCCTGGTACTGAAAATTGTTTGTCCAATATCTCCGGTGTTTCTTATCCGATTTGGCTGCAACTCGCACCAAGCATTCACAGCATCTAAAGCTTTAATCGTGCAAAAAGAAGCCAGTGACTCTAAAACTGTATATACTAAGAACATTTTTGTAAATTTGAGGGGGAGGGGGATGAGATATCAAATTAAAAACATAAACTTGGCCTGCCTATGTAATACACGAACCAAACAAAAAAAAAATTACGTCTCTAGCTCTTATAGTTTCCGAGATCTCGGTGTTCATACATACAGACGGACAGACAGACAGACGGACAGACAGACAGACGGACATGGCTAGATCGACTCAGCTCGTCGTCCTGATCAAGAATATATATACTTTGTGGGGTCTGCCACGCCTCCTTCTGCCTGTTACACACAAATGTCATTTGCACAAACTTAATAGACCCTTTTGTACTTTTTTAAAGTACAGGGTCTAAAAATTACGTCTAGCTCTTATAGTTGCCGAGATCTCGGTGTTCATACAGACAGACAGACAGACGGACAGACAGACAGACGGACATGGCTAGATCGACTCAGCTCGTCGTCCTGATCAAGAATATATATACTTTGTGGGGTCTGCCACGCCTCCTTCTGCCTGTTACACACAAATGTCATTTGCACAAACTTAATAGACCCTTTTGTACTTTTTTAAAGTACAGGGTCTAATAATATAGTTTCTAGCTCTGATTCATACAGACAGAGAGATATCGACTCAGCTGCCGCCCTGATCAAGAATATATCTACTTTATGAGGTCTGCCACGCCTCCTTCTGAAATTTACACTCAAATGTCAATTGCACAAACTTAATAGACCAAACCAATGGTCACCCATTTGCATGGGAAAAACTCATGTTTAAAATTAAATTTTGATGAAAAATTTTCCTGACCAAACTAAGCTTTCCTTCATAATTCATGATAAATCGAGTTCTATCTATGTTTTTTTTTTTAATTCGGGGTTATGTAAATATACCAGATATTTACCGCGATTTTTTCTTGTTTGACAGAATTTAATGTATCAATGTCAAGAGTTTATAAGGCATTATGTAGTTTTTTAACTCTCTTAAAACTATAATAATAAAGAAATAATTTTCTTTTCTGTAATCGTGTTAAAGTGAAACGTGTTAGACGAAAAAACCTTAAAAGTTTTAATTCATGTAAGGCCGTATTCGTGTTAACCGCCTTTTTTTACAAAAAGCAGCGAAACACATTTTATTTCGAAATATAAGGCTCGAAATATATTATCTATATATGTAGTGTTGTCAATACATAGTTTATTTTCTAAAAATAAATCCACCCTATTATAAACTTTAAAATCATTTGAAACACCTTTCACGTTAGGGGTGGCCCAATAATCAAGTGTGACACATTAATGCACGCGCACCCTTTTCTCTTTATTTCACACAAATATAAACAAAAATCATTAAAAAAAACTGTAAAAAAAAGGAAAGCTACAGTTGAATGCAGCCGACAGTTAGAGACCCTGTACTTTCAGTTGCACACACACACGCTAACAGACACTCACACATGCACTGTACCCTGTACGAGGTGTTGGTGTTCATACAGACGCACGGACAGACATGACTTTTTCGACTACGCTGTCTTGCTGATCAAGAACATGTACTTATGGGACCTGGTTCGGCTCCTTCTGGCTATTTCACACATTTCATAGTTGCACAAACTGAATAGACCGTTTGAATTTTCAAGTACAGGGCCAAAAAAAAACACGAAAAATTAGCAACAAAAAACAAAAAAAAATCGCGTGTCATGTCACGCTTAAAAAAAGTAGTTCAAAATCACAGCTGAGCAGGGCAGCACCGCGCCCCTTCATTAAATGCAAGGGGCTTAATCAGCGCGCTGAGCAGCACCACCATTATCAAGGCCGAATTGTGGAAATCAACTTCAAAATGGGTGAAAAAATTGCAAATTGATACAAAAAATCGAAACGAGGCAACGACAGGCGCACAAAAGGCTTGAGGGAGATTTTCTTCTTTGTTCGGCTGTCAGCTCGTGCGTGGCTGATTGTAGGGTTGAGTAGAGTTGCAGCATAACTGGGCACGTGCAGAGAATGGATCTGTGAATTGAAAACAACAAAATTTCATCGCTTTTTCAAGAGAATATGCGTTAATTTTTATACTTTTACTTGACAACTAGCGGGTGCTAGGGGTAGCATAAAATGTAGGACGAACAACAAGCAGCAAACATAAGCGGGTGGTTTATTACATAAGCATATGTACATGTGTATATATGTGTTATTATAACAACCTTATATACTTTAAACAGTTATGTAACTTAGCAAAGAGAATGAGCATCTGGCAACCCCTTGACCACAGAGTGAGCATAACTAGATGACTTGAAAATGCGTTTTGCCTATTGACAGGACACACACTCTCACGCACAAATGCCGTTTGCTGGACAGTCTACCTTTTCGCATGACCAGCGTATCTTTTCGCCAGAACAACCCTCCACAAAATAGCACAACAACAGCTGGCAGCAGACGCAGTAGTGCGTCAGGTCAGTCGATTGACCTACAAATGCCGCCAAAAACTGGACAGCACGTAAAGGATACTCCGAGAACTCGGGTCATACTGTGTTTAAAAGATAGTGGCCGATTTTTAAATGCTATATGTATGATTTTTGCCTTTTCTTAGATTACATAGCAAAATTTACAGTCTGCTAAAGCTGTTGTGAAGACTGAGTTGGAGCCTTAGTGTATCCTTATGACTGTTGAGTGCAAGCAAAGTCGCGCCACTTCTGTAAAAGCAGGCACAGGGCGGCAGCTGTGCGGCTTCAGTCGCTGTGGCTGCCGTTATATTGTCGCCTAGATAACCTTTGGCCCCGCACAACCGGAAAGAGAGAGGGAAAGTGAGGCAGTACAACTGGCTGTGTCGCATACAAAGGATAACACACAATGAAACTCTCGCTGACGCAACAATGGCAACACATAGTTTTTAAAAATGTTATTTTATCTGTGTGTGTGTGTGCGTGTGTGTGTGTGTGTGTGTGTGTGTGTGTACAGTGTGTGTGAGTTGTTCCGATTACTTTTTGTGTAGAAACTATAGAAAACCGAACGTGTATAGCCCGTACCTTTGACTCTACTATAAAGCCATAGCAATGCCGTACCGATTCAAATAGTCAAATACTGCATACATACATATATACCCCGTGGCTGTCCGAGCATGTGTTGGCACAACTCCTCATCACATGAAAAGTTTTTTACAGTTGCTTTCTCGTTCATTTAAAAAGAATCACATTAAAAGTGAGAGCTGTAAGAAAAACAACTATAGCCGATGACTCAGAATGAGCTTTTCATTTAGGAGTCGATATAACTAACGATATAACTAAGTGTCAAATATGATGTCCCTAGCTTTTACAGTTTATGAGATCTAGGTGTTCATATGGACGGACAGACAGACTATATCGACTAAATCAAGAATATATATACTTTGTGGGGTCTGCCACGCCTCCTTCTGCCTGTTACATACATTTTTGAGTTGCACAAACTTACAATGCAAAACTGTAACATTTCAAATGGGAAAAAAACTAAGATGCTTAGCATGCTTAGAATATAAGATAAGATACAGACTATTAAAGTAAGAGCCCTGAAGACATGTTACAATTTTTCTCGTCAGTGTAGATACTACATATAAGCCACTTTTTAATATTTTAATAAAATTTGTATTTTAAAACTTGTAATACAAGCCCACAAATAAAAATAATTGAAAATGATAAATTGCACATAAATGTTTAGGTAATTGTATTCTTTAAATAAAAATTTTAAATTAATAATTAATAATAATATATTTAAAATTGTTCATTTGGACCGAACAATAATTTTTTATTTATTTTTTAGTTTTTTCATATATTTTCATATTTGGTTTCGGAAATACTGAGAATAATTATATGACCCTTGGGTTAAAATTTCTATTCAACCTAAATCTTTGATTTCTTTAAACTTTTGTAAACTAAAACAAAAATTATTTCAAGATTGTTTAAATTAATTATCTTGTTACTTTTGAATTTTTGTATAAATGAGAAGAAAAGTTTAAATGAATTTAAAATAAGCTGAATTACAATGAAAAACTGATAAATTGGTACATTGCAATGTGCTATAGTGGAGCAAAATAAATACATATATATACAAAATATTTAATATATATTATAATGTACTACTGAATAAGATCCCAAGTCAATGTGTGACATTCAAGGAAAATGTCAATATTAGTCAACATCAACACCAGCTGCCCCCACTCCGTGCCCCCGCGGCACGTGGCTGCACTCATCAAAACTACAGTCAGTACAAAAAGTCAGCGAACTCCATGGAAAAACAATGCTGACACTTTTTTGTAGTGGCAAAACTTAAGTTTTTTAATCGTGCCAACTGTGTGAGCGATCAAATGACAAATTAAACAGAAAACAAGGAAAAAATAAGTTGACAATGAAAAAAGAAAGAAAATGGGTCAGGAACGGGACGGAGGGGGAAAGCGATAGAGGGAGGCAGAGCAGGATTGTGTCAGAGGGGAATTAATGTGTTGCACACTTCGTTTGACATTTGAGTGCAACCGCCAACTTTAACCCCAACCACAGCACCACTCGTACTATCTGCCTCCCACTCCCCGCCGCACTAAAAAATGACAGAAATTAAAAGCCAGAAGACACGCGTCGTTTGCCCAATGGCACGCTGACAATTTGGATATGTAAATGTGCGACTAATGAACAGTTCAAAATGTCTTGGTTCTGCCGCTAGGGTGCTAGGGATGCTGCCACTGGGAGTTGCATAGCAGCTGCTAGCATTAAAAATAAAAAATAAAAAAAAATGACAACATAGACGCGCGCTCAAAGTGCAGCTAGAGCTAGCCAGGTATAATGCTGCTCAGGCAAATGAGTTTCAAGGAGCAGCAGGATTCGTAGACGCGTGCTCGTTGCTGTGACTACCCTCAATCGTTCTCACTTTTTATGCTCCCTAAAAAGAAGAGAGCGATGCAGCGGTTCCCTGGCTGCTGTCATCTACGTGTCCCTATCAATTTGGTTTCCTCATCTGTCTACCTTTTTTTATAGGTAAATCTCCTTTTAATGCGCTTGTGCCGTGCCATCGATCCGCTTGTTGGTTGTTTGTATTTCTTATTCTTGTGTTTGTGTATGTCTTTTTTAATAGGATTTTTTATAGGCTTTTTGGGTGCGTGAAGAACGAGTGCGGCACATCGTCTCTGAGGATTGCAGCATCTTGTTATTTTCTTTTGTAGGGGTTCCTTCGTTCTCCTTTCTGCTTTGCTTCGCTCACTTCTGTCGCGTGCTTTACGGATTGCTCGTCGTTGATATATCGTATAGTTTTTTATTTTGTTTTGATATTTTTAGAAAATTAAATTATCTTTTCCCTTACTCGTTGTATGTGTTTAGGTTTATGAAACATCGATATGTTCTTTATGAGAGATCAGTAGATCAGTTGCATTAATACTAATTGTTGAATGTTAATGTTAATGTTTTATCTAATAAGAACACCAAAAAAGAAGAATATAGCTTAAGTAAGTGTATTATTTCTATAAACTTAATCGTAATTTTAATTAAGTTCATCCAACCTTCTTTTTATTTGTCACAAATAATATTAATAGTGAAAATGAGTTACAATATCAGTTTCTTTCATGGATAATTTTCGGTTCCAAATAGTATATAAATGTTCTTAACATATTTGTTTAACTGTTATGGTAATTGTTTTAATTAGTTTCAACTGGTTAAAAATTACGACTACCCATACGATTTTAATCCCCACTTTTCAAAGATAGTTGTTAATTATTGTATGCTTAAAATTCTCCAAATCTAAATCATGTAAATGTGTATTTTAGTGATGATGATGATATTGATGATGATGATTTTAATTCTCAGGAGCAATAGCATACAATTAAGCAACCCCTTGGTAAGTGACGGTTAAATTTATTTTGCATAGAATTTGGCTATCGAGAATTTTTCCCATTTGACCGTCAGAAATTTGTTAGAAAAATGCCATAAAAGAAGAGAATCCTAAATACGGCTTTTGTATGCCACAAGACATTGACAAACTTATTGCAGAACATAAATAAGGGGCTAGGGTATATAAAAGAACAGTTCGAGACAATTGTTACAGGCAAAATGCGCCAAATCATGCAATGGGAAAGTGAAAACATGCTAGTTTTAGGGTATTCGACGTTGACGAACATAATATGGGTTGATTTGATATGACAGAGATTTTGACTGTGTACGCAGTGTGAATAACAATTAGCATTATTGCTATATGTTAGCAGATAGTACAGTTCACTTTCTGTACTGTAGTACCATTATCTTTACAAGGTGAGACGATACATGGGTAGAACATTAAACATATATTACATATCAACAACAGTAATTTTTTCTTTTTGCTCTTCGTAACCTTTATTGGGATGTTACACCTTATCGGACAAGATTCTAACTAATAAACCTCTCTTCTCAGTCGAACGGATAAATATTTGGTGTAGTTCTTCTGTATAAGTTAATGAATATGACTAGTCGGCGTTGAGTCAGATTAACTTTGCAGTTCCAATAATGCAATACATATCCCCTTTACAACTCTTTGTAGTAGTAATATTCTTCTCTAGACTACAAGTAACCTGTCGCACCATTCACCTATGCTAAATTAAAGCCCAATCGGCTAATATACACCAGGTAACCCATTTTCTCTGATAGGCAAAGGTATGTGAAATTGCGTCTTTTCGTCTAAGAATGTGCGTATGTTATATGCATGTGCATACGTGCGTACGTACATATGTACAAACGCAGCTGATATTCTGCCGAAGTCAGACTTTTTCTTTAACTTAGTTGAACTAACCACAGCTATCGAATAGGGCGCACTGCTAAGCAGGCTTTATGTACTTAAAATAAAGGTAATAAAATTCTTTAAATTTTTTCACACCAAAACCTAATCGTACTTTCTCATTTTTCTTGCCTTACAAATCCAATACATATGTATATTATGCAAAAGGGAACATTAATTTGCATGCTTAGAGCAAAAATCAATAAAAATTATAGCATAAAACTGCAATTAATGTGACAATGTGGCAGCCATTGGCTGCCATAAGGATTAGATACTCGTAGAAGTGGGCTTGACTGCCTCCCCCAACCCCTCCTATACAGTTTGACGTGAAAGTGTGTACAGTAAATGTGTGTATGTTCATATATAGAAATGGGATGTGCAGTGAGCAACCCTTAACCCGTATGCATATGCCACCCCTTTTTGTGCCCATACACCCACCCCCTTAGACGTATGTATGTGCCATACAATTTAGCTTTTGGGGTTAAATGAAAATGGCGCGTGTTGGCCATAAGAAAGAGAATTATGCTTATATGCTCGCATATGTGTGTCCTTCCAAGTAATAGGATAGGCCATAGTACGTGCCCAGATCAATTTACACAACATATGCAGATCCGATTAAAGAGCGAGAGCACAATATTAATATGTGCATACTTGAGAGTATAAAAAACCTTAGAGGGCGGGTTTCTTATGCGCACTTAAAAATGGTTTCAACGCGTGGCGAGGCATCTTTGCCGAAGATGCAACACGTCGCGTGGCAGGCAAACAGCATCATTAACCTTCAGCCTGGTTTCCTTTGCTTATAAAGCAGATAAAAAATATTTAAAAAACAAATTTTCAACAGAGAAATAAATGTGAAATATAGGAAAAATTACGCAAAAGCAGGCAGAAGTGTCATATGTGTTTGTGTGTGTGTGTGTGTGTGTGTGTGTGTTGCATCCCTTGTCAACAATGGCATGAAACTCCCGTTGCTGACCTCACGATGACCCCAGCCCGAGTTGCCCCTGTTTCGTGTTGATGATTCTTTTCGCTTTTTCCCCTCTGACGTGCCTCTCATCCTTCTTGCACTTCATTCAAGCCGCAAACAAAAGCCGGCATTTTTGTGACTGATTGCAACACGCTCTTTGTAAATGTGTGTGTGCGGCGCTTTGGCCAAACAATGCTTTGCTGTAACGGTTTCAGTATTCATGCGCGCCATTTGCATGTTTTTCCATTTCCATTTTCCACACATTTCCCACTTTCCATTTGCCAAACAAAAAATGTCCAAAATGCAAAATAAAAAGGGACGCCCATTTACGCTGTCTTGTCTCTTATTTACGGCCGTGTGGCAATCTGCCAGAGGGTTGCATAAACGGCGTTATGCAAAAATTTATAAAGGGGACAAAATACAGCAAAGGATGCGGGACAATGTCCTGACCAAAATGCAACACAAGGCGAAATGGTAAAAACGCCGGAAAGCTACAGTCAGACGCAACCGACAGTAGGAGACCCTGTATTTTGTTCTGTCTTGTACGTCGATAACAGCAGCAGAATATATACAAATATACATACTTATATATGTAAATATCCACTTATAAATACAAATATACGCGCAAATACAAACATTAACCAATAGCTCACACATACATACATATCCGGAATCAAAAATTACGCATACACCCTAGCGGCCTCGTACACTGTAGCTTCCTCGTACCCCTGCCCAATGCCTAGTACAGAAAATTAATTATCTGATATCTCCGGTGTTTATAATCCGATTGGGCTGCATATCACACCAAACATTCAATGCATCCTAAACTTCATTCATACAAGATGGTAGACAGTTACTCTAAAACTGTATATGCTCAGAACATTTTTCCGGAAATGAGGGGGAGAGGGATAAGATATTGAAAATCAGACATAAACTTGAGCTGCTTATGCTCTCTAGCTCTTATAGTTTACGAGATCTAAGTGTTCATACAGACGGACGGACAGACATGGCTATATCGACTCAGCTCGTCGTCCTGATCAAGAATATATATACATTGTGGGGCCTGCCACGCCTCCTTCTGCGTGTTACATACATTTCTGACTTGCACAAACTTAATAGACCCTTTTGTACTTTTTTCAAGTACAGGGTCTAATTATAATAATAAAAATAATTAATATTGTATACTAATTTTTGTTTTCTATTTTAGTCCCTATTATATTGTTATGTCGGTCTTTTGGCATAAGAGTGTTATATATATATATGTAAGTACGTTACTTGTAAATACAAACTTATTTTTTATATTTTTAGAACTTCTTTTATAATTCAGCAGCTGCCAAGGTCACGATTAAGCACTTTATATCATCACTGCAGACTTATGGAAGAAAATCATACCATACTTCGAGCCTTAATTACTTACTTAACACAATCGAATTTAATGCATTAAAATTTCTTACAACAAAAAAACAATAACGCAAAAAAAAATTTGTTTTTTATAATTAAGAAGGAAAAAGGATTAATTATAGAATAATCGGGATGAACAGGCTGAATTTGAGATCAAAGACGAAATAATCTGAGAGCAGAACGGGCTTAAAAGTAAGTGCTATGAGTGATTGATGTAAGTACTTTTCATGCATAATCTAAACTACTCCGGCATTAGAGTAGGTGCCTAACGTTCTTAAAATCATTCCTGAAAAGTGCCTAACATATCTAAGCGTTCTTAAAATCAAGAATTTTGAGATTCAAGATTAATTTTTCTTTCTGTGCAGTAATAGTCTTTGTACTAATTTTGAGACGCACATTCTCATTTCAAGTATTTTTTTTAAGATAGAATATTTTAAAATGTAGTTAATTTAGTAGTCTTTTCGCTTTTACTACATATAATAAAGTATATTTACATACATATACAATTAAAATATTTATATACATATATAGCCTTAAAATTTTTAATTTTAAAATAATCTTACCAATTACCTATTTTCTAAGGACGAAATAATTATTTTTCCAAGTTTCCAGCAAAATGCAATTTTTATCTTGTATTAACTTATTTCGCAAAAACAAAACAAAAATGGTTCCCTGAATTGATTACATTTTGCATACGGGTTTTACTTAATCTCACAATTAAAAAACTTGACCCCAAGGTCCTAAAGAGCATATTGGGAAAAAAAAATAATTATCGCAATCCAAACATCAAAATATTATGCAAGAAGAAAATAATTATAATAAGAAAGCAAGCAAACCCAATTTTATTTCATATTTCGAGCAGACACTTGACCTTGGCAACCCAAGACACTTAAAAAATTAAAAACTCTCATATAAAGTAGTGCAGAAAATGTTGAATGCATGCCCGCCGTGATACCCTACACAGCGGGTTGGCTAGGACATATTCACACGCCGCAGGACATTTGGGTGCAAATTCAAATGCAAAACACTGGAACCATGCAGCTTCTTATACCATTGACTCGGCGGTCGTGAGTGTTGCGCCTCTGTTGCAATGTATTGGACCAGAAGATGTTGCATATTTGTGTGCCTTAGTTACCCCAGGTTTGCAATTGCCTTCATTCTTGCTGACAAGAGAACAATGGGCAAATATTTTTGCATAAAATCCATTATGCAAAAAAATGAAAGAGAAATGTGTATAGTAAGTATTATGCCCTGCTACCTAAACGGAACTAAAAGTATTTTTGCCGGGATAGACATCCAGCATTTCTCATGACTTTGCATTTTCCACGCCTGCTCTGTTTAATTAGAACAAACAAAGGTAGGTAGTCCCAAGACATTTCGATTCTCTTCTTCAATCTCTCTTTCTTTTTGCAAGTAACTTCACATCAGAGTCCTGCACCGTTAAACTGTTTGTCTAACCCAAGAGAGCCCTTGGTGCCTGTCTGTGTGGGTGGCTTAAAAAAACACTCACTCAGAGTGCAATTATAAGTGCCCGGCCCGTATAATTTTCTGGCTTTAATCCTTTTTGGAAAAGTCATTTGAGCGTTCAAAATTCACCAGCTCATGCTGCATAATTGTTCAATTGGGATTGGCATTGGGCATATAGTAGATATAGGAATTATTTAAGGGAAAAGAATGTGGACACAAAGTGAATTATGGTATGGTTTCAATTTCGACGAGTAATGCACTTAATTTGTGTTCTGAATTGAGTCTACCAAAGATCTTCTTGCACAGCAAGTATTCTAGATGAGTAACAGATCAAAGCAGGTATGCACCCCGATTCCACTGTTCGTGAATTTGATAGCGAACTCTTTTTAAATTGAGAATTTCCATGTCCATGTCCGTCTGTCGGGTCTTTTGTCCATCTATATGAAAACCACGATCTCGTAAACTATAAGAGCTAGAGGCTAATTCTATTCTTGTCAGGTTTGTGTTAGGTTACATAGCCAGAACAAGTTTATGATTTTGATTTCATATATCTTCCCCTTCCCCCCCAAATTCGCAAAAATATTCTGAGTACATTCAGTTTTAGAGTCACTATCTTCCTTCTTTGCATGAATAAAGTTTAAGATGAATTGAATGTATGGATAATAAACACCGGAGATATAGGATAATCAATTTTGTATACTAGGTATTGGGCAACTAAATTTGGGTTTCCTAAATTTGAGAAGTAAATTCTTGGGTTAAGTACCTTATTGGTGAACTCAACAATCTTAAATTAAGTATGATATAAGAAAGTTCGGTACTTAAGTTTGTGTTTACATAAATCAAAATTATATTTATTGTTTGTCTACTTTCAGTGAACCTAGTTTTAGTAACGAAAATTGTGAAATTGTTTTTTGAAGTCAGTCTAAATTTCGCCAATATAATTAATCAATTATTCTATATGTTCCGTTCATGTTTATTACTAGAATTTAGACCTTGAGCACAGTATAAGTGATGGACAGATGAACCTGTAGTAATAGGAACTCAAGGAAGTGATTTCACCACGTCAGCAAGCGTAAGGTGCCGCATTTCACCTATACCCATGTGGTGTGCGATTCTTTAAAATGACCGCAGTTTCGATGCAAGATGAAAGCAACGAAAATTTACCAAACCAATGCCTTGAGATCGGAGAGAACAATACGCAATGGTAACACCGAAGGCTGTTAGGAACTCCTAATGTTTTAAAGTAATTCGAATAACATTAACAAAATAAAACTTAAAAATTTGCCTTTAGATAGTTTTAACGTAATGCGGAAAAGTCATAATAAGTTGTAATTTAATGTATGGAAAAATTTGCTTATAAAATAAACAAAAAACTGTATCAAGCCAACTAGTAGTTCAGTACATCAAAATTATATCCTTAACTCAGAGTCAATCACAGCTATAACGATTCTGGAAATTCCCTTTTGTTATCAATGCAATTAATAGACCACCGCTTGCAGTCCTTAACCAGTTACTTTACTCTGTAAAATAAATAAATAAACAAATTTACTGTTACCTGATACCCTGTACTCAATTATGCGGCATCCGTTCTGTATACTGCCAGCTGACATCCCGTTTTGTACAAAAGAGAACTCTAGTTTTGAGTTCTTTTGAAATTCCTTTGCAATTTCGATGCAATCGCTAAAATCCTTGCATGCAACTATTCATAATCAAATACCGTCCCTTTTCTTTTCAGCCGGGACTCAAGGTGTGTGCCCAAAAGACTAGGCATGTTGGCGCGCGCTCTGTCTCAGAGACTGCAAGATCCTTTAGATACACACGCACACATTCACACTCGCATGCACTGAGTCCCAGATACACAATGATTATGCAAGTAAGTAGAGGCCATATGGCTAGGCTCTGTCAGCTCTGGTCAAGGGCCTGACCACAACAATTGTGGCAACATTTGTCCCATTCGGCCCTGATAGTATAGGTTCCCAGATCTATAGATACTACCTAAACCTTTTACTGCTATGGCAGCCATTTTCTACATAGACTCGTAACACATATGCTAATCAGCCTGTGTGCGCATTGGGGAATACAAAAAGGGGTGGCACGCCGCCATCTTTGACTTTCTGTTGCGTGACATTCCCTGCCTGTCTGTTGTTCTGCCACTGCCTCTTCGTCTCCACCCCCAAGCATATCTCTGAGATGTGGTTGTATTTCGCTTAATGCGCTGCTTTGTTTGCTCTGCTTTTTTAACCAAGTGTGGAATTCTATTACATTTTTATTTTTCATGCGCTCCAGCGTGGTGTGTATGTATATTTGCTGGGGCGTGCACGTACTATACATATGTGGAATAACTGTTCTAACTTGCCTTTGGGACTTCGCTCTGCCTGTCTGCTCTTTGCCATCGAACGACTCTTTTGCCATTCTCCACCCATTTGTTGGGGTTTCATGTCTGTCGTTTGGTGGCTAAGTATGTGTTGTTTTTAGACCCTGTACTTTAAAAAAGTACAAAAGGGTCTATTAAGTTTGTGCAAATGACATTTGTGTGTAACAGGCAGAAGGAGGCGTGGCAGACCCCATAAAGTATATATATTCTTGATCAGGACGACGAGCTGAGTCGATCTAGCCATGTCCGTCTGTCTGTCTGTCCGTCTGTCTGTCTGTCTGTCTGTCCGTCTGTATGAACATCGAGATCTCGGCAACTATAAGAGCTAGAGACGTAATTTTTTTTTTTTTGGTTCGTGTATCTATGTAGGCCAAGTTTATGTTTTTAATTTGATATCTCATCCCCCTCCCCCTCAAATTTACAAAAATGTTCTTAGTATATACAGTTTTAGAGTCACCGGATTTATTTTTTGCAGGATTAAAGTTTTAGATGCTTTGCATGTTTGGTGCGAGTTGCAGCCCAATCGGATAATAAACACCGGAGATATTTAACAAACCATTTTCAGTACTAGGCATTTGGCTAGGGGGAGGGGGGAAGCAGCGTATGCGGCCACTAGGGCGTATACGTGATTTTTGATTGTGAGTATGAATTTCTGTATGAGTATTGGTTATTGTTTGTATTTGCGTGTATATTTGTATGTATAAGTGTATGTGTGTATGTATAAGTGCATGTATATGTGTATGTTAGTATGTTCATATATGTTGCTGCTGTTATCGACTCCCAAGGCAAATCGAAGTACAGGGTCTCCTACCGTCGGTTGCGTCCGACTGTAGCTTTCCGAGTTTTTTTAATATCGAGATGACTTGACACAGTTATTTTTAGGAGCATCTAGTCAGAGGGTGTCTTATGGTGTCTTTTTTTCGACTGGCGGCCAAATTCTGCAAGCTTGTGCTTCACAACTAATTGTTATTCTAGAAATATAGTGATATTGAAAGAGATTTCAAAATATCAATTAGTGATTTAAAAAAATTTATTGTATGCTCGAGTGCCATTAGTAGTAATCTTAGGGGAAAACAAAAATAAATGTATCCAAAGTATTTCAAGTAACAATTTAAACAAAATCATTCTTTACTATTTAATTGATTAATATATATAGTGCATATATAATATACATACTATAGCATTTTTAAATATATATACATACTATTTATATTAAATATATTTGAGGTTTTTGCACTAGTCACAAAATGTATTCAGTGCGCTAAAGTAATACCGTATGAAAATCATTTCGAAGCCCTGTTGTGTTGGGCTTATACAACTATACAAGCGCCACAAATGGGGCAGTTGCCCGATGCTCTATAGGCAAGAAACTCTTCCACTACTAGAGAGATTGAATAATGGATCGACCAGTAAACATTAAGAAAGAAACACAATGGAAGCTGTCGAACTTTGCTAGAAGTTGAAAGACTATTGGTCGTAATAATAATCGTAGTCGACTTAATTTAGTCGTCCGTAACGCAAGTATGAAAAAATCGTTTTTCCTAGGTCGAAGTTATTCAATAATTTATATAGCCACCTATCGGAAAAACACCAAAGTTTAATGCTACATACCACAAATTTTAACAGAGTGCGCCATTATTAAGTTAACAGCAGCTAAAGTCAGCTGTGTGTTATCGATAAACATGGGCTGCTAAAAATTACTAAAATATAAGCTGAATAAAAACGTTTATATATTAAAAAATACGCAATTTTAAAAACAAAATTTAATTGGTTGTTAAAAATAGTGTTTTGACTGTGATTGCTTAAATTAAATCGTCCTGTCTTTATAATTGTGTGCTTATGTAAACCATCCAACATGTAGAAATTGGTAATGAAATTAATCTTTGAGACGGCTAACAAAATGATTGCTAGACTCATCGATCCATTAAATCCATTAGGTATTGTAAAGATATTAATGCTTGTAAGTCCCTATTTACACGATGAAGTTACTTCATGAAGTTGCTTCACGAAGTCTCTGTTTGTAGGCAAGGGGTGTAGAGGGGTTCGACTTCATGATGAAACTGCATGACCCATCAAGCTGCACGACTTTTCGTCTATTTTGCTTTGCGCTATTCCGATTGTTTGCAAACACAGAGTTGCACACGCATTAGCATAGAGTTGCATGTAAGCAAATTAGCTATCGATAAGCGCATATCGGAGTAGTAAAATTTGGCGGTAAACAAATTTGTATGGAAATAAGAAAAGTGGCAAGAAGTGTGCAATGTTGTGGACAAATGACATTATCGAGCTTCTCTTGACCCAGTACCAGCAGCACGAGCATTTATATAATGTTCGTAGCGAGGGGTACAAGGACAGAGTCAAGCGCTCGAAAAGTTTATTACAAACCTTTAAAAATGTGCCCTTGAAATGCTTCCAAATTGAAGCGCATACTTCAGGCAGTGCACGGCACAGAAATGATTCAGAAAGCCTTGTTTGAAAGCTAGTGCTTTTATACGTTTCTCCAGTTGCAAGGAAACGCAAAGTGGCAGCTAGTTTCTCATCGGCGGCAATGGCTTTTCGCATGATAGTGTCTTGCTTCACTATATCGCTTTCGATTGTCACCAAAATTAATTTAAATGTTGCTTCATCCATGCGATTATACGAAAAAAAAGAAGACATGTCACTTTTGAGCTCCTTCATTAAGAATGAAAATGAGCCATGGTCTGGTCTCTTCTGTCGCCATGGCTTGACCCACTCAGTTCGCCTCCTTTTGTTTGGAGCGGCTTCTGCCGTTTGGCAGCAATCTAGTAATTTTAAAACGATATCCATATCTTCTGGGCAATCAAAATCTGCGACATCGACCATTAGAGCCGTTGCAGTTATTAAATTGTCCAACATATCCATAATATTTTACACAAATTAATGTATTGACAACCAATCTTTTTCGCCAACAGAGGAATCGATAACAAAGAATATTAAATTATGTGTATCGATAATAAATATACTGCGAAACATACATATGTAAACAAAAGAAACACTTCATAAGGAAACTTCACCGTGTAAATGCGACGTGATTTTCGAAGATGTTTCAAAACGGAATCGAAAAAAACTTCATGAGGAAGCTTCATCGTGTAAATAGGGACTTAGAATGCAAGTTGTCTCAATATCCTATAAGTCCCTATTTACACGATGAAGTTTCTTCATGATGTTTCTTCATGACGTTTCTGTTTGTAGGCAAGGGGTGTAGAGGGGTTCGACTTCATGACAAAACTGCATGACCCATCAAGCTGCACGACTTTTCGTCTATTTTGCTTTGCGCTATTCCGATTGTTTGCAAACACAGAGTTGCACACGCATTATCACAGGGTTGCATGTAAGCAAATTAGCTATCGATAAGCACATATCGGAGTAGTAAACTTCATGAGGAAACTTCACCGTGTAAATGCGACGTGATTTTCGAAGATGTTTCAAAACGGAATCGAAAAAAACTTCATGAGAAAACTTCATCGTGTAAATAGGGACTAAGCGGATGTTTTCCCGATGTGGCAACGCTGCGGTGCCAATTTTATTAAAAATAGATTATTGAAGTGTACAGTTTATACGTATGCCACGTCGTATCTTTGTAAGTTTAAAATTGTGCTTGTAATACGAGTTGGCGTGGCATCCAAAACTTGAGCTACATATGTGTATTTTCCGAATTTCCGTATTTATTTGACTTAAAAACAGTAATCCAGGATATAATTGTCCTTGCTTCTTAAAGGATGTGCCACGCCCATTTTTTCAATATAAGTTCTACTAGGCCCTATGAACTCAAATCAAAAAATCAACAAACGGGACAGTAAAAAGTAGGGAAAGCTATAGTCGGACGCAACCGACAGTAGGAGACCCTGTACTTTGATTTGCCCTGGGCGTCGATAACGGCAGCATCATATATAAATATACTTACATACACATATACATGGACTTATACATACACACATAAAGTACACACAAACACTTATAAATACAATTATTTGCTCAAATACATGCAAACAATAACCAATACTCATACAGACATTCATACTCACAATCAAAAACTCGGAAAGCTACAGTCGGATTCAACCGACAGTAGGAGACCCTGTACTTTTCTTCGCACACACACACACTAACGAACACGCACACATGCACACATATCGTAAAGTCGCGCGCAACCACACATACGCTCGCGCTGCTCCCCCTTTACCTAGTACAGGGAATTGAATCTTGAATATCTTCAATGTTTATTATACGATTGAGCCACACTTCACAGGACAGATAAAGATTATCATAAGATTATTGTATGCCAAAACACAAGTTTGTATCTTTAAAATTGTGGGTGTGGTGGTTTTTCGCGGTTTTTTGGTGAGGGGGAGGAGGTATCAAAAATCGAACACAAACTTGATCTGCTTGTACTATAGGGGCATCTAACTGCCAAATATGATGTCTCTGGCTCTTACAGTTTCCCAGATCTAGGTGTTCATACAGACGGACAGATGGACGGACGGACAGACGGACATGGCTAGATTGACTCAGCTCGTCGTCCTGATCAAGAATATATACTTTATACTTTATATATATACTTTGTGGGGTCTGCCACGCCTTCTGCCTGTTACATACATTTCGGAGTTGCACAATCTTAATAGACCCTTTTATACTTTTTTAAAGTACAGGGTCTAAAAATGATGTTTCGTTCTTGAGCAATTAATTTTTGCCGCTAAAAGTGGTAATATTCCTTATGGTGCACTGTAGCTTCCATTCTCCCCCAGCCCAATGCCTAGCATATAAATTTGATTACCCCAATTTTCAAGTGTTTATTATTCGATTGGGCTACAAATCCCACCAAGCATTCTATGCATCTTATTTTTAGACCCTGTACTTTAAAAAAGTACAAAAGGGTCTATTAAGTTTGTGCAATTGACATTTGTGTGTAACAGGCAGAAGGAGGCGTGGCAGACCCCATAAAGTATATATATTCTTGATCAGGACGACGAGCTGAGTCGATATAGCCCTGTCTGTCTGTCCGTCTGTCCGTCTGTCTGTCCGTCTGTCTGTCTGTATGAACACCTAGATCTCGCAAACTATAAGAGCTAGAGACTTAATTCTTTTTTTGTTAGGTTCGTGTATTACATAGGCAGGTCAAGTTTATTTCAAATGTTTGAAAAGTCATCCCCCTCCCCCTCAAATTCGCAAAAATATTCCCAGCATGTACAGTTTTAGAGTCACTGTTTTCCTTTTTTTCATGAATAAAGCTTTATGTGCTTTAAATGTTTGGTGCGATTTACAGCCCAATCGGATAATAAACACCAGAGATATTGGACAATCAATTTTCTGTACTGAGCATTTGGGTGGGGGAGGGGGAAGCCACAGTGTACGCGGCCACTAGGGCGTATGCGTGATTTTTGATTGTGAGTATGAATGTCTGTATGAGTTTTGGATATTTTGCATTTAGATATTTGTATTTGTGCGTATATTTGTATGTATAAGTGTATGTGTGTATGTATATTTGCATGTGTATGTGTATGCGAGTATGTACATATATGCTGCTGCTGTTATCGACGCCCAGGGCAAACCAAAGTACAGGGTCTCCTACTGTCGGTTGCGTCCGACTGTAGCTTTGCGTCCGACTGTAGCTTTCCCTACTTTTTTATTATATATTCATGCAAAGAAGGAAAAAGGCAACTATAACGGGAGCATGGTGACATGTCGAAAATCGGACAAAAACTTAAAACGCTAACAAAAAAAAAAACTTGGAAAGCTACAGTCGGATGCAATCCTGTTCTTTTTACTTTTTTTTTACCTTTGCAGCAGCTAATGCTAACAATACATACACACATATCGCAACGTCAGACGCAACCAACGCATACACACTTATGTACATACATTAAGTGTACGCTCGCTGTTCCCCCGTGTCTAGAACGGAAACTTTACTCTCGAATATCTCCAATGTTTATTTTCCGATTGAGCCACAATTGACAGCACTGATAAAGGTTGTGTGATAAAGCACAAGCAAAAGTTTATGTCTTTAAAATTGTGGCTGTAGTGGTTTTTCGCGGTTTGTTGGGGAGGGGGTGGAGGTATAAAAAATCTAAAACAAACTTGATCTGCTTGCACTATATAGACGGACAGACAGACAGGGCTTTATCGACTCAGCTCGTCGTTCTGATTAAGAATATATATATATACTTTGTGTGGTCTGCTACGCCTGTTATACCCAAATGTCATTTGCACAAACTTATTAGACCCTTCTGTACTTTTTTAAAGTACAGGGTCTACAAACGGTCACTTTAGTTGTGGGGGAGGGGGAGGCAATTGGAAAATGCGTGTAACATATGTATGTTTGTCCATCTGAATGAACCCCAAGATATCGCAAAGAGCTCGAGTCACACAGTTTAACCTAACTAACGTTGTCTTATAGTGTCCACACACTATGGTTGCGTCCTCTTCTACGTTCAAAATCGGCAAACGCGGTTTGATTTCCATTAAATAGCCTATGCGATAGCTTTGATTTCTAAGGCTGGAAGTACCAACTCGTTTTAAAGTACTTAAATATGGAATATACTAGTTTTAGAGCAATTTTTAGGGTATTATACTATTTGCAGCAATTTAAATAAAGTACTAAAATGAAAGATAAAGCGTTTTGGTTTAAATTTAGGATGTTTATATAAAATATGTTTATATATAAATACCAAAAAGCAAAGAATTTTAAAATATGCATAAGGTTTTCAAAAAACTGTTGAAGAAAAATTTAAGACTTATTTTAACAACATATGGGAAATAAAAAATATTATTTATTTATTTATTTAACATTAGTAGACTCAGGTTTATAAAACTTAAATATACTAGAGGGAGAAGCCATGGCTCCAGAGGCCTTCGCTGTTTTAAACTACACTTAAATAGCTATATATATATATAAATACATACATATATACATTTTATATTTTTAGACCCTGTACTTTAAAAAAGTTCAAAAGGGTCTATTAAGTTTGTGCTAATGACATTTGTGTGTAACAGGCAGAAGGAGGCGTGGCAGACCCCATAAAGTATATATATTCTTGATCAGGACGGCGAAATGAGTCGATCTAGACAGGTGGTCTGTCTGTCTGTTTGTCCGTCCGTATAAACACCGAGATCTCGGAAACTATAAGAGCTAGAGACTCAATTCTTTTTTTGTTTAGTTCGTGTATTACCTAGGCAGGCCAAGTTTATGTTTTTAATTTAATATCTCATCCCCCTCCCCCTCAAATTTGCAAAATTGTTCTTTGAATGTACAGTTTTAGAGTCCCAATGACTTCTTTGCATGAATAAAGTTTTAGATGCTTTGAATGTTTGGTGCGATTTGCAATCGGATATATTGGACAATCAATTTTCTGCACTAGGCATTTGGCTTGGGGAGGGGGGAAGACACAGCGTACGCGGCCACTAAGGCGTATACGTGATTTTTGATTGAGAGTATGAATTTCTGTATGAGTATTGGTTATTGTTTGTATTTCCGTGTATATTTGCATGTATAAGTGTATGTGTGTATGTATACACACATATGTACATATATATGTATCTGTATGTATATGTGAGTATGTACATATATGCTGCTGCTATTATTGATCCCAGGGCAAATCAAAGTACAGGGCCTCTTACTGTCGGTTGCGTCCGACTGTAGCTTTCCCTACTTTTTTTTATGGCTAGGATTATGTACAAGTTTTATTTGATGTTTAAATATTGAAAATTAAATTATAAATTTAAGTGTTTGAGAAAGTTGTTAATGGATTTAATATTGTCTAGTGTCGGGTGGGTTATAGCTAGTATTGGGAAATTAACTTTAAAAAATTTAAGTTTGTGTTGAGCTATAGATGAGCATGTGGTTAGGTTATGATCAAGTTTAAGTGATTGGGAATAGCAGAATGGACATGAAGGAGAAAAGTTTAGGTTGATCTAGTGGGCGTGGGTTAAATTGGTATGTCCCAATCTGAAACGGATAAATTTTATTTCTTCAGTGCGTGATAACTCATGCATTTTCTTTGTTAAGTAATGCGAGATATTTATTTTTTGTGGATATTATGTTCCCTAAGAGTTCATTATAGTGTGTATAATTTTTTATATCGCTACTGTTGTTGTTGTTTGTATGTATAGTATGGATATAGCCACTCCTTCTGTCCGTCCGTTCATCCGTCCATCCGTCCGTTCGTCCGTCCGTCCGTCAGTCCGTCCGTCCGTCCGTCCGTCCGTCAGTCCGTCCGTCCGTTCGTCTGTCTGTCCGTCTGTATGAACACCTAGATCTCGTAAACTGTAAGAGCTAGAGACATCATATTTGGAAGTTAGATGCCTCTATAGTGCAAGCAGATCAAGTTTGTGTTAGATTTTTTATACCAAAAGAAAGTCTTCAACTGTGGGTTACATCCGACCGTAGCTTTCTGAAAGTGGAATACATATGTATATTGAAACTTAATTAAGTTATCAGCAAGGTATCTGCTACTCTTTAACAATGAAAGGGCATCAGCATGGCCATAAGTAGTACCTGCCGTAGATTAGAGAATTTCTCCACCTTAATTGTCGGACAAATAATCAAAAATATGGCGGTGTATCCAATATGATAGTGTAGGCGTCATGTGCTGGTCTCTCACGTTTTTCGGTTTAAAAGTTGAAGTGGCCAAAGGGCAGGGGTCAGTCTAACCCTTATGCAAACATATGTGTATGGCGCCAACTGTTCGTGCTTGTAATTCTAATTTAATAGGAATATTATTTGTTTGTTTGCCCAACGGAAATGTACAATTTGCCCATAGTTGAACCCTTGACGCTTAACCCTTAAACCAATTGAACATTTTTCAAATAGAAAATGTGTATTGACCTCTCTGT
Source organism: Liodrosophila aerea (assembly GCA_035045005.1). Taxonomy (NCBI): domain Eukaryota; kingdom Metazoa; phylum Arthropoda; class Insecta; order Diptera; family Drosophilidae; genus Liodrosophila; species Liodrosophila aerea. The sequence goes on from JAWNNL010001229.1 coordinate 39,037, forward strand.
ATCTTATTGTTACTTATTGTTGCTAGACATGTGATACGCTGTTTGAGCCATACGATCTGAGTAGGGTTGTTTTAGTTTCACATTTCCTTTAGGGGGACAATTAAAGGGTTAATTGTGCGGGCGTGTGGGTGTATAATAGATGATGAGGATACTATGCCACTAGGCATAAAACAGTAGATAATATAAATATTATAAAAGAAATGAAAGAATAAGAATTTTAAAAGTTGAGCCGTACAAATGCGATATGTGTAAATTATCTCTAGATTTAACGTGAGAAAAACAAATTTTTAATTTTAAAGTTTTGTGATGAAAATATATGTACCTATCCGACAGAAGTACATCTAAAACGAATAGGAACGTAATATTAATAGTTATTTTTGACAAATAATTTGGATGTTACAGCTTATCAAACTTAGCAATTTAACCAGTTTGAAAAAAACGTACTCGATTTTCAACTTCTGCAACTTTTGTTTAAATTAACATGCATATTATATAATAAAAACAAAAATATTTTTTTTAGTGAAAATTTGTAGGTGTATTATATTTGCACGTTATACAACTCAAAAATAAATTTTTTAATATTTTCAATTCTTGAGCCAGGAAAGTACAGGATCTCCTACTGTCGGTTGATTTTTTTTAAATCGGAGTTACGCCGCTATAACAGATATTTACGGCAAATCTGAAGCATATCAAAATCAGTGGATGGAACTTGGTTTTTTTGTGCAATGATTTGATTTCAATAATCAAACTTATTCAGGCATGCTCCGGTTTTCACTTATTTTAAGTGCTTTACTTTTTGACGAAAATAAGTGAATTCAAAAGTTGCATGCTCCGGTTTTCCCTTTTATTCTCATATTGGAACGTATGGTTCGTCTTGATCAAGAATACATATATATAATTTATGGGGTCTGCCACTTCTCCTTCTGCCTGTTACACACAAATGTCATTTACACAATCTTAATAGACCCTTTTGTACTTTTCTAAAGTACAGGGTCTGACAAAATCACCTTCGGAGCTGATTTCGCTAAACGTTTTAGTGTAACCGTAATTTCCGTACTTTCTGTGGTCACACACAAAATTTTGTATGGAGCAGCTGCGAACAGCTAATTGTCAAATCAAAATCAAATCAAAATCTTTCAGGAATGTTCGATAAAACATGAAAATTGTTAATGTGTGATGCATGGTTTACTATATTAGTCCTCATGTTTAATTTTTTTATTTGAAGTGTCGGTTCATTATGCAATTCAAATAGATTTCAATAACAAAATCAGTTTTTTATCAAATTTGTTAATTTTTGGACAGAAAATACTAATTTCCTCCTACCCACAGTAAGCGACAAAACAGGGGTTTCGGGATTTCTTCTATTTTTTTTACATATATTCTGCTAATTTTCAATATGCTTTAACTGGCAGTATGACAACATACGGCTTTATTATATTGGCAAACAGAAACTAGTAAACTATAAAAATTCTATAGACAGTCATAAAATAATTTTAGTTTGCATGTTGTGCCGTAATATATTGTCTTTCTAGTCCTTTTTTAGAGGCAAAAATCGAAAAGTCATGTCAGTCAATAGCGAACCCTTTCCGCTTGTCAGATGGACTGACGGACAGACATCGCAATCAAATGTGTAATGCCGTTATGAGCAATTTAAATAAAATGCCGCATTAAAACACGCCACCTGGCGTTGCGAACTGATGAGAACTTACTATTTTGCTTTTGATTAATATAGCGAAGCCGACGTCAATGACGACCCGTTAAATGCCTTTGCGTGACAAACGCAAACTGTCAGCTCGGATCCCACTAACACCTCTCTCTGCCGCCCCCCACCCTATCCACTACTTTTTAGGGATAGCTTTGAACGGAACCAATACATTTGTGCCCATAAATCAAGCGTTACGTTAAGTTGATGATTTCGCGTTATAAACAGGGAACTTTTTATACTTTTGCCCAGCCCACTTGGCCTTAAAAAACCAGCAGACACAAGCCTAGAACTAAGTTGCTTGTTTTTGTTTGGGGTGTAAGCTTAATAGTGTCCACACACAAGCACAAACATGTGCATTAGCGAATCACATGTGTATTAAGGCTTTTTCCAACAGTACACATTTCAAACTACAAAAATGTTTATTGGGATACTTTTGGCCATTAATCAAACTATCTCACGGGAGCATCATCAAGCAGTCTATATGTATCGGCTTGTGCCTGTGGCTTTATCTCTTAACTGCAGATGTTTTCTTGACTTTTGATAAGCAAACAGATAAAAAAAAAGTCAGCGCCATTCGTTTTTTAGCATATGCTCCCAGCAGTGAAATAAGTTGGAAAAGAAATATACCCCAACCAAATTGAGATGATACGTACTGCCACTCACATGTTTCGGCTAACGAGAGGCGGGATGCCGTTTTCTTTTACTTCATGTTTTCTCTTATTTTATTTATATTTGGTCTACTACTAGTTGACAGTAAGTTTAGAGCTTGTATGGAATTACAGTTCTGCTTGTGGCTGTAAAGAAATTTGTTAAACCTCCGGAGTAACTTTTTTTTAGCCACTTTGTAACAAACTTAGTAAAAAATTTTGAATTTATGCCCTTTAACTAGAGTTTGTGTAAAATGTATTTCTCTTCGCAACTAAGGTAAGTAATATGCTATTAATAATAAATATACACCGCATAGACTGCCACAATCCATTTCTAATCGATCGAACTGTTAGTTTTTTCACTTTATTCGTCAAATGTCTTGAAAATTGAGCAATCGTGCGATGGTCAAAACAAACTTCGCGATGGAACTGTTAAGATAATGACATAAAAAATTTACCACGGGGGTGAAAGGACAGATTACAGGATGCTTGTTCACCGAGCGGGCAAATAAAAAATCACATTAGAAACACACGTTGCCATCAACACCCGAGAATATCCTGTTATTTCGAGCTATCTTTCTCGTACCTTCTTGAGGCTTGTGTAATAAATGAGCTATGTAATATAATAGACTTATATGGGAGACAGAACGCAGGGACAAGCTGAGCAAAGTGACCAGAGTCCATCCTCTACGCCTCCCTTAACGAGGTGTGGCCATTTTTTTTAGGCAAATTTCGATTGTGTGCATTAGATTAGCAGCCGAATTGGTAAGGAACTTTGTAGTATCTATGAGCGTGTGTGTGCGCCACATGTGTGTGGGCTACATTATAAGGGTGTAAATAAAAATATTAACACTGAACCCACACACTCTCACCCTCAATCAAAAAAGAAACCTCCGAAGAATGACACTCAACCGCAGAGCCATTTGCCTCATGCCATTTGGGAGCACATGCATTAGCATCTTATTGTAACAGAATTCGATATATTTCGGAGTTTTCTTTTTGTTTTTCTTGACTTTGTCTTGGCATTCCCAGAAAACCCATAAAGGAGGGGTGCAGGCAAAGCTATTGCCATTTAAATTGAGTAATCACTTGGGGCACAAACGTTTTTGCCTTTCTCGAACGTCTGACTTGGAGCTGATGCAAATGAACGATTGGACTGGGCCGAATGTGGGATTTGACTCTCGAAAAAAATAGGGCTGTTAATAAGTTGAATAAGTTCTATTGTTTTATTTGAAAGGCTGCAATCGATCGCATTATCAATAAGAAAGCTTTGATAACAACTATAGTATTTATGCGGTACCACAATGGGCCTCTTTTGGCCTAAGTGAGCTGAGGTCTATTCCTCAGCTACCGTCCAACCTAACTTAACCTAACTATAGTATTTTCTTTTTTCGAGCAAATGCATACGAATTTAGAGCTTCGGCATTTATTTACTTTAAATTTGTTGGTCGACAGGAACAACTTAAACGAGAGGAAAAGATAATATTAATAAAAGCCGGGAAGGGAAAGTTCGTTCAATCGATTTACGTTTTGAAAAAAAATTGGGTTTCGAATTTCGTATTAAATTAACTTTGTATTCAGTCCATTTTGAAATAGATTTGCCTTGTCCGTGAATACAATGAACGTTTTCATTTCTCGAAAACGATGCATCGAAATTTGGAACCCTATTTTTTCAAAACGTAAATCGATTGAACGAATTCGAACATGTGAACAGAACTGTATATGTATATTTTGTTTGCAGAATTGCATCGTGCATGGCAGTATTGGGACGTCTGGCGAGTATTACACATTTATCCTTTCAAATGTTTATTATTTGAAGCAGCTCAGCTAATATAAATCAGTGTGACCCATATTTAATTCACGATTTGATGAAAAGTGTATGGCTCTCTTACATTTTTGTATTCACCGCTGTTTTACAGCAATATATTTGACATTTTACTAGGCTAAGGATTTTATTTTTCTGGGTACTAAGCTTTATAATTTAACAGGATGATTTAACTATATTTTTCGACTTGATGGAGTGTATATTTCAATATTAAAACCTGACTGCCCATTATTTCCTAATATTTCCAGGAATTTGTTCATAGCTTTACTATTCTATAGGCAACATAGAATGATTTCGAACAACAAAGAAAGGAGTACAAACAAGGATGCCACTCCCAGTATAGGCACATCTCGGGTCTTTGGTCACTTATCAAATGGCAAACAATAACTCTATAAGAAACGTGCCAATAAATCAAAACACCTACAAGAAAGCGATAAAGCAAACAAGAGCAAAATGGGAAAATTGAGATTCCTTGGCAATGTTTAAAAAGGTTAAATAGGGGTAAGTTCCCTGTGGAGATTGAGCATAAAGAATCTCAGAACGATAAATCCTGGCAAACAAACTCACAGAGACAAGCCAAAGACGCACACAATGTGTACATGAAGCACCATTAAAAAATGGTTTAAAGAGAATACCTACAGCAAAAAAAATGCAACGAAAGGTAGCCAAGCAATGTGACCTTAAGTTACCGCAAAGGGTTTTCTCCTACATCGTGTCGGAGGTTACAAATGCAATGCAATGGAAGTCGTTCTGGTCGAAGGGGTAGAAATTTATTATAAAAGACAATATCTCACAGGATAACGCGTATTAATCGTAGGTGTTAAAAAGTAGGGAAAGCTACAGTCGGACGCAACCGACAGTAGGAGACCTTTGATTTGCCGTGGGGTCAATAATAGCAGCAACATATATGTACATACTCACATACACATACAGATACATATACATGTACATATGTGTGTATACATACACCCATACACTTATACATACAAACAATAACCAATACTCATACAGAAATTCATACTCACAATCAAAAATCACGTATACGCCTTAGTGGCCGCGTACGCTATGGCTTCCCCCCCTCCCAAGCCAAATGCCTAGTACAGAAAATTGATTGTCCAATATCTCCGGTGTTTATTATCCGATTAGGCTGCAAATCGCACCAAACATTCAAAGCATCTAAAACTTTACTCATGCAAAGAAGGAACCCAATGACTCTAAAACTGTACATTCTAAAAACAATTTTGCAAATTTGAGCGGGAGGGGTAAGATATACAAATTAAAAACATAAACTTGGCCTGCATATGTAATACACGAACAAAACAAAAAAATAATTGAGTCTCTAGCTCTTATAGTTTGCGAGATCTCGGTGTTCATACGGACGGACATGGCTAGATCGACTCAGTTCGTCGTCCTGATCAAGAATATATATACTTTGTGGGGTCTGCCACGCCTCCTTCTGCCTGTTACACACAAATGTCATTTGCACAAACTTAGTAGACGCTTTTGTCCTTTTTTAAAGTACAGGGTCTTAAAACACGACAAATGAATGCACAGGCACTAGAATTGAAAAGACCTATTGTAATTCCTATTTCTTCAGTTGCTACTTCTTTCCGCACATCTGCAAAACACCTTATCTACTACATATATCCTTAGAGTCTGTCTTTTTAATGCAGCTTACAAATAAACTCAGAATACCTGAAAAGCACATTCTAATGAGCAACAACAATGATGCGTAGCGCAGATTTTCATTGAACAATGGACATTGATTAGTAAAGAAAACAATATTATTAGACGGCTAATAGCACACGCCTAGCTGGATGGAAGCAGCCCGATGTACAGATTAGGTATTCAAACCAGTTAGTTAGGTATTCTGACAGTTTACAAACAGTTTGGCTAATTAAGAGCCCGCAGTGACACCGACAGCAGTGGCAGATCAAAGATGCAAAACTCGCGGCAATCTTGTGAAATGCTAAACTTATTCTAGGAAGGGATTATTTAAAACTCACCAGACACGCTGTGTACGATCTTACACCAGGCGGCGACAACGACTAAGGGTTAAGCGGATTGTCAAGGATCATGACGAAGGTATGCTAACAAATAAAATTGGCACGGATTTGGCAAAGATGCTGTAAACTGAGCCACACAACCTGAAAGTGAAACTAAAACAGTAACCTGAGCCACATATCAAGTTGATCCTGGCCTAGGACTAAGGCACACATACTGGCCATAATTAGCTCTTGGTCGTGCGATAAAAGTAAATTCAGTTAAGTGACCATTAGCTGGCTTTGCTGGGAGCTTACCTCGTAGCTCCACATAAAAACTGCTTAATTTGTATTAAAATTCGGTCCATCCTCTTAAATTATTTCGAATCCACTAGTACTTGTGAAGCGGAGGTATAGAGCTTAGCATATGTAACATTTGTGTTTGGCAACTTAAGATGTTGCATAAATGGAACAGCTATGCAAAATGTGCCCCAGTTGCTTTCCGTCCTGTTACAACGAGCATTGCTATTTGCTGCTGTTGGCTCGAAATTAAGGAGACATGTCGATGACTCTTTTTCTCACTCCATTTGTGTCTCTTTGGACAACGACTGCTACCTACCGACAACTAACTAATCAATTTTTTATCCAAACACACTGCTACCTACTATGTAGTTATTGTTTTTTACGAGCTGCGACAATTGCACGCCCACATCAACGGCATGACAGTGACGCCACGGCAGACAAAAATTGAGCATTCTGTGATAATGCTATACACAAATATCTGGCACTATTATGAGTTGGCATCCCTTGGCAGACATTTTACCCGGAACGCTGGCTATATTGCCACATGGCCACACACTCACTGTGATTCCCTGACTCCATCTCCACCACAACACGTACAAGTGTCCTACAACGCTGTGAGACTGTTTTTAATTACTTTGGAGTAGCAGGCAATGTCAAAAAGAAAATCAAATTATACGAGTATATTTTCTGACAGCATACTGTGCATCAGTTCCCCACTTTAATATGTGTTCTGTTTTTGTTTGCCCTTTTTTTTAGAGCGTATACTATTTAATCTAAAATTTTATATATGTATACAAAATAATTTTAAAATTAATAATTTAGCATGTCTGTCAGCTACTCTTGCATGTTCCACACAAAGTCAGTGGGACAATCTTAATAGACCCTTTTTTAATGTACAGGGTCTAAAAAATTTTTGATTGTTCACAATAATATCGATTTTGTTGTCTAGTGTAATCTGTCCAACTTTTTATATTTGCACCTTTAGTATTGCAATACTAGTCCTGCTCGAGCATCTTTAAAAACTGTTTTACTTGGAAATAGTGTTATTCACTTGGTTACCAGCCAGGCGGTTATCTCATCTTACTTCCACGCTCTCTTTCATGGCACAACGCTGAGATAATCCTTTGTAGGTAGTGTGACACATCAAAGGACAACAGCGACCAAAAGTCCTAAGCCACCACCTACAAAACAAAGCGATTAGCCGAGAGCCGCCGACAAAGAGCTGGGAAAGAGGGAATAAAGTGAGTCTAAAATAAAACTAACCGAAAGGGTGCATTGTAGCAAGTTGCCGAAGCGAGTGTGTTACAGCTATAAATAGAAAGAGCGAGCAACACAAATTTGAAGTATAAGAAGCACTTGGCAAACCTTCGTAACCATAACATTTGCCCATAAAAGGAGCATTAAGAACAGCCGCAAAACAGCTGGACCTAAGTGCGATACGCGGCGCAATCAATTGGAAACCCGAATGTGTCCTTGAGTCCTTTGAATTTTAAACTTCAACCGCGTAAACAAATCAACAATAAGCCACAGGAGATTTCCCAGCTGGCAAGCGGCCATTGAAAAGCTGCAGATAGGCAAGCTTTATATTAGGGGTTGCACCACACCATGGGGGATGCTGCCGCCTTTCAACTCTTTATTGCCCTCGCTTCACTGGCAACCAATGGGAAGCGGCAGCTATTCAAATTTCACAAATGACTAACTGCCTAGACTGACTATTTAAAACGTGCAAATAAGCTGAGAGCTGTTCAAAATATTTATTTCCGCTGATTAACAGCAGCCTTTAGAGCACTCATCCTGTTTGTAAGTGTCAAAGGATAACGGACATGTGAGCCCCAGCATCATTAACTTCAGTGGCAGCTGCAACTACAGTGGATACTCAGCCACTTGGACACCTTGCACTGTGCGTGTAGTGTCACAGGATGTGTTGGGAAATAAATTATCTTGCTCGAAATTTTAGTGGCGTGGGAAACCCGAAATACCAAAAGCAGCAGCATTGGTTCTAGCCCTGCCAATGTGAAACTGTAACATCAATAGGTTTCAAAATGTTCTAATTGTTGTTTAATTGATTTTGTTAAATGTTATTTAAGAATATTAATTTGCCAACAACAATTTCAAATTATCTCTGGAAGTTTATTGATACTAAAGTATGTAGAGACTTTCCTATTTCATTTTTAAAATAAGAATTGTAAGGAACCTGAAACCAATAGTAACGGAAGGGGGCAGAAAGCTTGGTACACCCTACAAAGCAACTACACTTGGCCCTCGCTTAACACGGGGGTTACGTTCCTAGAAAACATCGTGTTAGGAGAAACATGGATTTAGAACAAAGTTGGCAGAGAAAAATTCATTTATTGTTCAAATTTGGACTTATTATTAAAGTTTCATACATTTGTTCAAAATTAACCAAAAGTTACTATGTACATGTCTTAAGTATACATATGTATAACATGCATATTTTCAAAATGAAAAGTTGGCATTAAATTAAAAAAGTTACATCATATAATTAATTAACAGGTTACGAGTATACCTAAGAACTCAAAATGTTAAAATGCATATTTATATCAAATTTGAAGTGCAATTGGTGGTATTTATAGTTTAAGCCGTTTCGTTTCAAGATGTTTTGTTCTTTAGTGGCTCCTTATCAAAAAAATTCCTGTGAAAATGGGGTTTTCAGCGTGTTAAAATGGAAAGGGAGCAAATTTGTAACCATGTAGGGCCGAGTTCGTGCTAAAAGGGTCCGTATTAAGCGAGGTCCAAGTGTACAAATATTTTTGATTATGACCACGAGCTGAGTCTATGAGTTTGTAATTATTCGCCAACTATAAGTGCAAGCGGCACACATTTTTTTGTTAGATTCTTGTTTTACATAAGCAGATTAAGTTTGTTTCTGTTTTCGATATCTTCCTCTTTCCCACGCAAATCCCAAAGATAATTTCTTAGAGGTACTGACTTCCTATTTTGCTGGCACACCGCTCACACATACATATATACATAGGCTGTAAATCATAAAATATCATAAAATAAAGTTATTACAAAGAAGGGAGTGTGATTCATTGAAACACTTAGTTATTGCTCTTTTTTAACAGCTAGTGACAAGCAATAAACTATTTCAAATTTATCCGACCCAAATGTGCCAATGTTGTTTTTTAAACCCTGTTCTTTATAAAAGTACAAAAGTACATTTTTGTGGCAGAAGAATCACCCATAAAGTATACTTTGGACGACGTGCTGTGTCGATATAGCCCTGTCTGTATGAACACCTAAATATCTTTTAAAGATATTTTTAGTAAATTTTGGGTCCCATTCTATCGATAATTGCTTTCATTTCAATCTTTAAAGCCACTGGCTGCCCAGGTAACCCAATGCGCTGTCCACACTTGCACAGAACGTAAGGATGCCCCTAGCTTAACGCTAATAAACTCCAAGCTACATGAAAGCGAATACGGACTCATCCAAGCCAAAAAAAAAAAAAGTGACCAAAAAAACATGCCCAAAAAATCACACAAATGAAAATAAAATGAAAATAGTACACAAGCAGCTAAAAAACGAGAAAAAAAGTGAGGAACGAAAGCCCACTTTTCTTTTCATTAGAAGAAAAACGAACATCGGTAACGGCAATACGCATTGTCCTAGCGAGAAAGGACATCCATTGAAAAACAAGGGCTCCCACACACATCCAGAAAAAAACAAGCTAAAACAAGCCGAATTCCTGACAAGCGTCCTCGCCTCCTCCTCAACAGATGAAAGTTAACAAGGCATCAAATAACAGGCGGCTGCCTTAAAAGCAAAAGGGTATCCTAGCGACGACCCAAGAGCCTTATCAAGACACAGCTCAACGAAAGTCCAACGAGAAATACTAAAAAGAGAAGTGGCTTAAAAATGTTTTGGAATGGGACAGGAATAGTGGAGGTGTGGCCTGGCAGTTTACCTGTACACGATGATGTTTTTCCGTGACGTTTTTGTTTGTAAGCAAAGGGTGTCGAGGGATAAAACTTCATAAGAGAACTTTACAACATATGAAGCTACTTTATTTTGCTTTACCTTATTCCGATTGCTTGTAAACACAAGGTTGCATGTTAGAAAATTAGCCATCTACATAATATGTAGTACATATATATATGCATATATCGCATATGGGCATAACCGCCAAATGGTCAACCATAAAGAAAGAAATATCAATTATCAAATATCATAAAGAAATGTCCAAATTTTCATAATAGAATGAATCCATACCATATCTATGAGGAAATTGGCATAAAAACTGAAAAAAATGTAAACCAAAAAAAAAAATTTGCTATTAAAATGAATTAATGTAGCTTTCTATTGCGCCTATTCCCAAGAAAATATCTCCATTTGTTTTTTGAATTAAGTACCGGTCGCGAACGTACGGATCGCGAACGAACGATTTTTTCATGCTACT